>SJXQ01013083.1:305127-340127 GCA_006408695.1 Aepyceros melampus | reverse complement strand
TTCCTTGGTTTCTCATTAACATGGAGCTGTCCCCTTAGACTTCACACATAGTGGCCACTCACAAGCACATACACATTCATGCAAATTCTAGGAACGATCAACTGCATGTGTCCAACTGTACAAGTTCTAACAGAGGAAATTCAAGAAAACAATTCATTTCATGGAGACGAGCTGCCTTTAAAAAGCTGTCATTCCTTTCCAAGCCTTAATGTACTTGGGATGAATGTCCTTAATGAACTTGGCTAATTGTTTTGTGATGTCATTTCTGAGTTTATTCAAAATCCATTTAGAAAGGCACTGCTTAGACATGGGTAAAATTTAAGACTTTTCTCCAGGTGAAACTATGATAATGATTAAATGTTAATTTCTGTTGATAACTACTTTCATGTATGGAATGCTTGCATTTATAGAACTGTAGCTTAAATGGCGATATGAAGATTTATATTAATAAATATTTTCAAGTTATATTTTCTTTTATTTTTAAATTATAAATATATTCTTCTATGATTGTGCCTTAGTCTGGATTGATGTTCAGTTTTCTTTTTATTCACTTATTTTTTACATAGCAATTTATTGAGTTTACATGTGGCCATTTATTGAGTTCTATGATAGAACTTTGATAGGTCCCGATTTTCTCATTACAATTTGGAATTAGAAAGAATTGATTGGCTGGTGTCAGATTCCCAGTGTTTTTGTCCAGAGACTATACAATTCCTTTGCTCTGTTTTAGAAAACCTCAAAAACATGCAGCAAACTGGAGACTAAATTAAATGATTACCATAAATAAAGGGTATTACTCTACCAAAAAATTCTTTTCTCCCATTAAACCAATATATATAATGTAACACAACTCAATCTATTTGCATTTCTAACATGTATCTATTTACCTATCTACCTATTGTTCAATCTATGTATTTATAACTCATTCACTGTTCTTTTTCCTTGGCTCTGTTGAGAAAACATTTGTATCAGTTAACAGAGAAAATATCTTTACCTTTGTCCATGTAAATTGAGTGCATAGTTTTAACTTAAGAGACTATAAGAATATCCATAGCTTAGTGACTGTGCTCTGTATTAAAGTTATTTCGCTTTAAAAGAGAAGGTAATCATTATGAGGGTAAAGGTATAATGTAATTTTTTTCCTTTAAGTCCTTGTTTAGTCATGATTTAGTTTATAATGAATATTGAAACCTTCACTGACCTGCTAAACATATTCAGTTTTGCAATATATAAAATTTGTAAAAGTCAAATAGGATAATAAGTAGTTATCAGATTTATTCTCTCCAAAGAAGGAGTGTTTAGAAAGGGACATTTAACAAAAATAAAATTTGGAGTTGAACAGTTTATTAACATTCAGTTCAGTTCCCAAATTGAATTTCTCCCTTTTCAGGAACATTGATGAAAATAACGATAATATTTTTTGTCATTACTGTCATCATCATACTCATTGTCATCTTAGTAAGTGCCTGGGGTTTCCTTAGTACGTATCACTGGGGTTTCCCAGGTGACACTAGTGTCAAAGAACACACCAGCCAGTGCAGAAGATGTAAGAGACACAGGACCGATCCCTGGATGTGGAAGATCCCCTGGAGATGGGCACGGCAACCCACTCCAGTATTCTTGCCTGGAGAATCCCACGGATGGGCTACAGTCTATAGCGTTGCAAAGAGTCAGACACGACTGGAGTGGCTAAGCACACACACATGCACACATATACACCGTTGTGCAAGGAAAAATGGTTCTTCCGGAAGGTTTTCCCTTTTGTTAAGCATGGTACGAATGGACAGAGTAACAGAAGAACCTACTGATGAAGATAATGAAAGATGTGTCACAAACAGCATATCAAGGAACACATATATATTTACATTGAAGTCAATGAGTTGCTTATTTCTGGTAGTACAGACTCCTCTATCCATGGAATTCTCCAGGCAAGAATACTGGCATGGGTTGCTATTCCCTTCTCCAGGGAGTCTTTCTGACCCAGGGATCAAACTATGTCTTCTGATTGGCAGGCGGAGTCTTTACCACTGATCCAACTGGGAAGCCCTAGTACAGACTGTGGAGATGTCAGACTTGAGGAGGATTTGGATTAGTGTCTCTTAAATGGCCAACACTTCTTGGAGGAGTACTGTTTCAGGCAATTTTTGAAGGAAAAAAGAGAAAGCTTCCTCGTTCTTAGAGTCTTGGTAATGGCACGTAATGAAGTTTTGCTTAAATAAATTCTTTCTTAGAAATTAGATTATGAAAAAAATGAGAGGCACCCAGTTTGACAAATCAAAAAATTTGGAAATGTATATAATTGTTTTAGACATGAGAGGACAATTTATCAAAAATTGATATTAAAAATGATGGACTTGCAGACTCCATGAATTGAGCAAAAGTTTTGGGAAATAATCATTTTTGCTTTATGTCAATAAACCAACTGATGCATTAAATTGTTGAGTCAAGAGACACATCTCTGTATTTACTAAACAGTAATTCTAGTGGAGAGAGCATTACCGAAGTTTAATTTAAAAATATCATTTTGTGCTAAACAAATAATTCCTTCTGCTATCTGCCTAACATCATTCAAATGTACTTTTGTAAATTATACTCTTCCTGGAACTATTAAAATAATCTACTAATTCTGATTCTAGTTACAGCTGTCACTTAATCTATTCCTGATAAATTGTCACACTTGTAACTTTGTTCTTTTTCTCAGTTTAAAATTGCACAATGTTAGTGAAATGTTTAGACAAGCAACCTTATGAAGGAAGAAGTGTAGGTTAAAATAAATGTAACATTATATAATTTTGTGTTGTCTCTGCAAATAGTTTAAAAATAAAAGAGAATAAAATTACTCATTTGACATTTCAAAGCAATGAAATAAGCCTTGATCATACCTATAGTTATCATGAATCCCACGATCTACTGTGGAAAAAAATATCTTTACTTATAGTTGGAATTCATCTGTAACAGGTATAATAGCTGTATTTGTAATTTGTGAAAGCACCCTTTCTCCCTCAGTTTTTGTTCTGCTTGAACACATTTTATGATTCTCATAATTAGTATACAAATCTACCACGCTTAGAATATGGGTTGGAGAATATATCACAAAACTTTAAGAAGCAGGATATTCACAGATACTAAAATATTCACAGAATATGGAAAGCCTAGTTATTTTCCCAAATATTTAAAACATTTGGTTAATTGATACCTATGGATTAAAAGTTAGAATTTAGGATTGATTTTTTTTAGTCTTTTCCTCTCATCTACATAGATAACATTTGCTCTCGTTGGCTGTCCTTTTGGTTATAATAGCAATATTTTAGCTCTATGTATTGCTGTTTCATGTATGACTGAAATATGAGGGATCTTCTTCCTTCTGAAGTGTGAGGCAAATGAGAAATTCCTGGATATAATGTATAATATTCCTAAAGCCTTCGTCTGCCTGACACCTTAATGCCTGGCTCTTTTTTAGGTAGATATTCAGCTTGGCAACAATTGCATGTCTGTAGTGTCCGCACGCCAGTAGCAACACTTTGCAGCTGTACTGTGTAGTTTGCATTCAGAGAGAATTGGCCTCTGCGTGTCAGAGAGAATGTATTCAAAGGTGCCCCACATATGCCTGTTGGTAGTGATAATAAAATGAGGGCTGTAATTAAATGTAGTCAGAGAGTTAAAGCTAGAAATCAGATGCATTTTAGTTTTTTCTGTCTTATGCCGTCATTATTGCTTCTTAAAAATAGGATTATGATTTAAATTGCTTTCTCATTTGATTTATTATTCTGAAGATAGATTTCTTTGTATATATTTGAAGAATCTGAAGAGAAAAAGTGGAATGCAAACATCTGGATCACACCACAGATTTTTAGTGGCTAGAAGTGATTCTGTCAGAGATTCCCAGGAAAGGAGAATAACCAACCAAGTCAGCAATCCTCCCCTACTGTTAACTCCTGGTCAAAAGGATGAGCTATAGGAGAGTCACTAATTTGATAGATGAAAACATACGCCTTCAGAAGTTATCCCCCTGGTGCTACTTCCTGCGTCGTACATACTTTATCCAGAGTAGGACTTTCCAATTTAAGATATAGCGTTGAGAAACATGTCATTAAATCTAGTTATGCCTGATGTAGTCAGTTCTTTTGCGTCACCAAATTGGAGTGGCTGTCATTTTCAATGTGTGAAAGTTAAATTGCATCAGTGGAAAAGAAACACAACCCTGAAATAAGCAGCAGGAACTACTGAAAAAATATACGATCATTATATTTTCAGAAAGCACAATTTTTATGAAATGAGATCTGGGTAATAATTACCCGGAATAAGAGGACTTTAGCAGTAAAATATGAATTGTTCCTTGAGATAACAGGAACAATTAGCAAGCTTATTTGAAGGTTCAGCATTAAACTCCTGATTGAAGCTCAATTTTTTTCTGAGGTTGATCTTAAATACAAATTCATAGCTTGATGAAATATGTTCTAAATAATGAATATTTTTATTTTGGCATATTTAAATGATATTACAAGTTACTGTTGATTTGTGTACAGTTTTACTAGTGGAAGCTTCCATAAGTTTACTGTAAGATACCCAACATAACTATTGTAATTTAAGAACGTCATACCATTTATTTTAATCTTTTACATCTGAGAATAATTATTTTGTTATACTTCTGTAAAATTCTTTGGAAAAAAGACATTGGAGTTTTAGTTTTATGGAAAAGAATTTTTAAATTATATGTTTCTGTTTTATTATATTTGGCCACATTGTGATTTGCGTATCTCACAGTCTCACATTCTTAAAATAATGGCACAAAACCCAAATTGAGTTAAAGAGAGATATTCCGAATTATCTGGGTTGCTCATGCATGGTGCCAGCCTGGCGTGAGAATATCCAACGAAAATTCCCACTGATTTTGTCTATGCATTGGATCCATTCTCTCTCAAAAGTATGTTCTGAGTGTTAAATGAAAATAGACATTTATATGCAGTCTGAGCTGGAAAAAGGTGCTGATGCTGTAATTAATATTGGACCATAATATCTTTTTAATCTATCATGCTGCCTTTTGCCCTTTATGTTATGTCATAAAGGAATGTAATGAATGAGTGTGTCTGTGAGGATCAGCTTGAATTTGGTAAAAAGCGAGGCAACATGACATTTAACGTGATTAAGGCAGGTATAGATTTTTATTAGCTTTCATATGACCAAATGTAAATCCAGTGATGATAAAATTTCAAATATTTTTTAAAAGATGATTTTTCCTCCCTAGAATTTAATTTGAATCTCAGACTGAATAAAGGTGTTTGATTATATTTAAGAATCAACAGGATTCCCTGACTCTATAGTGTTTCCTAGGAAGGTAGCTCACAATGGTAAAACATTAGGATATTCAATATTTTAGGAGAAAAATGAGGGATTTATTAGTAAATCAGAAAAGAATTGGCATAAATCTGACTTGAAACAGCTGTTTAGGGGATTAATGTAGAGTGCCTTTTCCAGTCCTGAGAAGAGCTGTTCTTCATTTATCATATCAGAAGGGGGCAGTAGTAGTCCACTTTTAATAACAAGGAAGCTTTCTTTTGTTATACCACATTTGATAATACATAAATATAATTTTCTATTTAACACTGAGGCAATCGTATGAACAATTAAGATTGTAAATATCTATCGCTAGGTTAAAAAGTTAAATAATTAAAAGTTGGTATGCAAATATAGTCTTACGCCTTTTTCTTTTCATCTAAGAATAAGGCACAAAATTAAGGAGTTTTGTGGAAGCTGGGGTAGAGTACCAATTTTTATTGTTTAATGCCCATGCTAGTGACTGAGTGATGGAGCAGATTTTACACACACACAATATACAGACACACACACACAGTTTTCATGAACTCTATTTTAATCTCTCGCTACTCACCAAACTGAAGCCAATACCCACCAAAAAAGCCCTTTAAGTAGGTACGTAATGTGCTATGTCACTATTTATTTCCGGTACAATTGTGACTTAAAATATGTTAACATAGTGTATTATCCTATAATTTCCAGTTTGATTAAACAAATGGTCCGTGTACATACTTAAATGGAATGATTGCATTTACGTCTCTCCAGATCTGCATTAAAAGATAAGCTGCAAACTCAGTGGTTAAGCATGTTGGCTGACATCTCTGGTGCGCAGATCATCTGTTTAGAATAAATGTGCTGGACAGTGTGATATTCTAAGTTCACAAACTAAGTAACTGAAGCATTTCAGAGCCACAACAAGAGACGGGCTAACTGTCCTCGTTCTGGTTTAGAAGGCAAGCATGCAAGTACCTTGAGCAGATGAAAGCTGGCAGTCTCCTCATTTACAGACAGCCCACTTTTCTGAATTTAGCATGACTCTTTCCCTCCCCCAAGAGCCTTCCATAAGAGTGTTGAGATGTTGAGACATGCATTATGTTTTACATTTTTGGTTAAGTTTTGCAGAAAATCATATGGCTAAGTAGTACTTGTATTATAATGGAAAAAGGTGTTAGGAAAAACCCTCCAAAAAATGAAATCCACTTGTCAGTTTGAATTTGACATGTTTTATTACATAGTAAAACCTGTCAGCTAAAATTTTAGAGATTTACACCTAAGTTGTGACTGAAAACAGGTAATTGTCCTTTCAAAACAGGTATTTTGAATATATGAATGGAAATTTTGGTAGCTCTGTGCTTGTAGAATTGTCTATTTTGCTTGTCAAGTGAATTTAAAATTGAAGTGTTTCTGCTGCTTAAAAATACTGATGCTAATTGAAGAGAATGCGAACTTAGGAGAGCAGCATTGCAACACTGTTTACAGATATGTATATTTGAATTTTGTCTGGCCAGACAACTCACAATGCCATTAGTACATATTAAAAAGCATTCCTCTCCAAGATTTCATAATGCAGTTTTAAGTACTTATTTAATGATGAAAAGTTTAGGAATGCATTTATATTTGATTAATATTAATAAGTAAAACTTTATTGTCAATAATTACAATGTTTTGTAGCTTTAAAATCTTTAATTCAAAATTTTTTTCCTATTAGGAGATTTATATTCCTTTTTAAGGGTGAAGGTATTGTTATGAGTTTCTGAAGCACAGTCTAGAATTATCTTGTTGGGAAAGACATGACTAAGAGGAGAATTTCCTTGCTATATTGGGATGCCCCCCAATTTTTTTTGGTGCTCTGATTTTGAAAGATCATCCTTACTTTGCTCTCTCTGGGGTCCTAAATAAGAAATATAGAGGGGAGAAGAAAGAATAGAAGGGAAAAAAGCAATGAAGAAAGGATAGAAGGAAAGAAAGAGAAATGAGGGGATTCAAGAGGAAGTGGAAAAGAAAGGAGGAGGAAAAGAAAGAATGTCTCAGAGAGGTGTGTGCATTTTGTCAAACTGTCGCTGGTAGTTTTTGCTATGAATTGAGGAATAGTGTGGTTCTGGCAGCAGCTTTAGGATAGCACATCTCGACTTTCAGAATAGCAGGATTTGAAGAGACTGTGTGACTCAGAGGATAGTTTGGCATTGAGTTTGTGAGAAAAGGAAGTTTTGCTTTTGTATTGCTCCTCAAATATAAGAGAAAATTCTGTCTCTGCCAACACAGATAAAAAAATCTATCCAATTATTACAACGCCAGCTTTCTCTTTACAAATATCAAGTGTAATTAAAGCAAAAAGCTAAATATTATAGAGAAAATAAGATGGAAAATGTTGGCTGTTGGAAATTGGCTTGGGATGGGCTTTGTGGATAGATGGCATTTACTAAATTGTACCAGCTCTGCTGTACGCTTTTAGACGGCGCTAAAGGCTGAATTATTGATTTGCCTGTTCTTAGGATTAGAGGCAGCTTGGAAAGGATGGATCATCTGCTCAGATAGTTTTCCTACCTGATAATTTTTTGTCAGTCTCTTCTGTAGGCATATTTAGGCTGTGAATAGTCACAGATTCTCATGTTATGTTAGACTTCTGTGGAGATTTTTTTTAAACCGTTATCTGATAGGCCTATTCTATAGTCTTTTGACCTTTGCCTAAAGGGCTGGGCTAATTCGAGTGGTCCTCTTACTGGCATTTTGTTATTGCTGCTCCAGTTTCTCTGCTTTCCTTTAATGCCTACTTAAATATTTTCTCATCTTACCCTTAAGGAAAATGTCAAATTCTTGGCAGACAAAACATTGCACTTCCTTGAATAAAAGGAAGGCACTATCCATTTTAGCACATAATCTATCTATATAGCAGTAACATGCGATTTGGGTTTTCTACGAATCCTGAGCATCCACCTGAAATATTACATTGTTAGCTGACAACAGCAGTTGTGTGTGTGTGTGCGTGTATGTGTGTGAATTCTAACTTTTTATATGTGTGTATAACTTTTATGCTAATCAGGGTCTGTGAACATTTTTTTTCTTTTCTTACACATGCCTGGATGTTGCTCCAAGTGGCTGTTAAGAAAAGAAAGTGGAGTTATGCAACTACTAAAAAATATGGTAAGCCTACATATATGTACTCAGATGAAAATTTGCCTGAGATATATTAAGTTAGAAGAGAAAAAAGTCATAGAACAGTATATAGCATAACATTATTCCATAGGTTTAAAATATTTGGAGGAAATATCAAGAAGATACAAAAGAAACTGTAGAGAATATTTGTCTAAGATGGAGACAACTGGAGGAACAAAGGAGAACAATTTCAAATGCATCAGTTCAGTTCAGTCGCTCAGTCGTGTCCGACACTTTGCGACCCCATGGACTGCAGCACGCCAGGCTTCCCTGTCCATCATCAACTCCTGGAGCTTACTCAAACTCATGTTCATCACGTCGGTGATGCCATCCAACCATTTCATCCCCTATCGTCCCTTCTCCTGTCTTCAATCTTTCCCAGCATCAGGGTCTTTTCCAATGAGTCAACTATTCTCATCAGGTGGCCAAAGTATTGGAGTTTCAGCTTAAGCATCAGTCCTTCCAATGAATATACAAATGCATACCACAGTGAAAATAACACTGTACTGATGGTGGGAGGGATGGGGGTTTCATCTAGAAGCTGAAGAGTTTTACTCTTTCCATTTACCTTCATGTGATGGCAAAGAAACTTCAATAGGCTTTAAAATATTTTTTGAAAGTATCTTTAGAATCAAGAACATAGAATTACTTGGAGGGCAAGAAGGAAATTGTAGAATTGATTTATTGTTAGCAAGTAGTTTATATTACTTAATCAGCTACAACACAATTCCTTTTCTTTTCTCCATCACTTAGAATTCTTTTCCCTGAATAGGAAATTGGTCTTCCCAGGGGTGTCTGGAAATTTCTAGTCACTACAGGTTTGCTAATATTTGTGATAATGAGGGTGGGAGGAGGTGGATGGGGGGTTGTGGCACCAGGTTACTCCATTGCAGAATCCCTGTACAACACTATAAGAGAAGGTTCTTTGGCATTTTATTGAAAGATGCCAAGGTAAGGACTTCTCTTGTAGCTCAGTCAGTAAAGAATCTGCCTTTAATGCAGGAGACTCAGGTTCGATTCCTGGGTTTGGAAGATCCCCTGCAGAAGGGATATGCTACCCACTCCACTTTTCTTGCCTGGAGAATCCCATGGACAGAGGAGGCTGGCAGGCTACAGTTCATGGAGTCGAAAGTCAGACATGACTTAGCAACTAAACCATTACCACTAAGGTAGAAGAAATTTTATTTAAGAAACAGACATTAATGGTAAAAAGAATGTTATAGTGAATAAAGTCAGTGAAGACTCCAAAAGTGAAGGGCTTTCTTTACCTTAACCAAAATAAATCAAGTTTGTATACCAATCAAATAAAATACATTTAAAAAAATCACTGTCAAAGCTAGAACTTTTGTAGACTTTATCTTCCTTCTAAATTCACAGGACATTTTGTAAATTCAATTTGCTGGTGCTTCATGCAAAATTCAGTATCTTTCTAATTTGAGAAAGCAAAATCTTTGCCTTTTGCCTCCTAGATCTCATCTTCTAGCTTCCTGTGTCCCCAGAGATGCAGAAAATTGTGGACTTTGATAATAGAAAATATTCTGGATAACTTGTTTTTCGGAAATTTCTCCTAGTATCCATAGTTCTAGATCCTGGTTGTGACCATGTCAGTCTCATGAGTCCAGGCCATCTTTCCTGTCACCACTGAAAAATAATTCATTTTATTCAGCTTTATCTCCCAAAGATTTGTTGGAGAAATTGAACTCTTCTCACAATCGTGGCTCAGATGGTAAAGAATCTGCCTGCAATGTGAGAAACCTGGGTTTGATCCCTGGGTTGGGAAGATCCCCTGCAGGAGGGCATGGGAACCCACCCCAGTATTGTTGCCCAGTATTCTTGTTTATCCCCATGGACAGAGGAGCCTTGTGGGCCACAGAGTCGGACATGTGTTGCAAAGAGTTGGATACAACTGAGCGACTAAGCACACACGCACATTGAATCAGTTCAGCTCAGTCATGTCTGACTCTTTTCACTCGATAGACTGCAGCATGCCAGGCCTTCCTGTCCATCGCCCACTTTGGAGTTTATTCAAACTCATGTCTATTGAGTCAGTGGTGCCATCCAACCATCTCATCCTCTGTTGTCCCCTTCTCCTCCTGCCTTCAATCTTTCCCAGCATCAGGGTCTTTTCAAATGAGTCAGTTCTTCTAATCAGGTGGCCAAAGTATTGGAGCTTCAGCTTCAGCATCAGTCCTTCCAATGAATATTCAGGACTGATTTCCTTTAGGATGCACTGGTTGGATCTCCTTGCGGTCCAAGAGTCTTCTCCAACACCATAGTTCAAAAGCATCAATTCTTTGGTGCTCAGCTTTCTTTATGGTCTAACTCTCACATCCATACATGACTACTGGAAAAACCATAGCTTTGACTAGATGTACCTTTGTTTGCAAAGTATCTCTTCTTTTTAATATACTGTCTAGGTTGGCCTATTTTATCTCCTACCCATTGTCAGTCACTACTGCACTCTTTGACCACTGATTTGAAATCAAAGTTATCGTCAATGGCTATAAATTGAAATTCCTATGATTGTCTCTTCCTCAAAAATAAATAAAGGAGAAATGCATTTCTCAGTATTCAAATTTCTGGTAATAAGCACACGGTTGGTAGAGTTATGCCTTGATCCCCCTGTCTCTGTATAACTGATTGTAAAGGAGCATATAGTTGCTTCTGCCCATTTTGGTTTTCAGTCTGTCTCTGAGGATGAGATGTGTTCACACTATTCTTGATCCTTATGAGTTCAAGAGTTGGTCCCAGTAAGACTGTGATATTCAATAGATTAAATACAATGAGATCTGTTATTCAGGAACTCATTATATATGCTTAGGTTTGTATTTTTCTTAATCGTAAATCCATAACATTAACATGCTGAATTCTGAAATTTGTTCAGTATTTCTGATAAATATCCTATAAATATACTCATCTGAAAACAGATCCAAAGAGTATACTCAAATGCTCAGGAAAATATAAATAAGGTACAAAAGTTGAACTTCTGTTTACTTAGCTCTCCCTGAGATCCCAGTATTGAGAACAGACTCAGTTCAGTTCAGTTCAGTCGCTCAGTCATGTCCGACTCTTTGAGACCCCATGAATTGCAGCATGCCAGGCTTCCCTGTCTATCATCATCTCCCGGAGTTCACTCAAACTCATGTCCATTGAGTCGGTGATGCCATCCAGCCATCTCATCCTCTGTCATCCTCTTCTCCTCCTGTCCCCAATCCCTCCCAGCATCAGAGTCTTTTCCAATGAGTCAACTCTTCGCATGAGGTGGCCAAAGTATTGGAGTTTCAGCTTTAGCATCAGTCCTTGCAAAGGACACCCAGGAATGATCTTTAGAATGGACTGGTTGGATCTCCTTGCAGTCCAAGGGACTCTCAAGAGTCTTCTCCAACACCACAGTTCAAAAGCATCAATTCTTTGGCGTTCAGCTTTCTTCACAATACAACTCTCATATCCACACATGACCACTGGAAAAACCATAGCCTTGACTAGACGGACCTTTGTTGGCAAAGTAATATCTCTGCTTTTGAATATGCTATCTAGGTTGGTCATAACTTTCCTTCCAAGGAGTAAGCATCTTTAATTTCATGGCTGCAATCACCATCTACAGTGATTTTGGAGCCCCCAAAAATGAAGCTGACTCTGTTTCCACTGTTTCCCCATCTATTTCCCATGAAGTGGTACCATATATTTTACATTGGAAGTTAAGGTTGCAGGCTTCCATCTTGGACCTTCTGTGAGATTGAGAAATGGTTAGTGTCAGCATTAGCACATGCCCAGGTCCATGCTGTATAAAAAAGTGGTTGACCAGAGTGGTAAAAAGTTTTTCCAGATTTCTTTGGAACTAGTTGTCAGGGTAGAACTGGGAAAGAGTAGGAATTAAAAAGGCTTTATAAATGAACAAGGAAAAAGATATTACCTGTTGGGAAAAGAATACTAATATGTAGATAGTATCTGTTTCAGAGGAGCAGAAACCCAGATGGTCAATAAAAATTATGAAAAGTTTTATTTTTACTACTAATAGGATCAATTCCAATTAAGCCAAAAGCAAGATTCAATTTTTAACTTTTCAGATTGAGAGAAAGGAAAAATCTGACAAGCACAAACATTGTCCAGAGGGTAGCCAGTGGTAACCCTGCTTGTGGAAGTGTAAATTAGCACAGTAACTTTGGAGAGCAAAAATCAGTAAATTTTTGTAAATGTATATACCACAGGGCCTAGCAGTTCTACTTCTGGGCATATATTCTAACTCCCCTCCCCCCCAAAAAAGTGACCAGTAATTACATATAGCTATTTAAATTTACATTTAAACTAATTAGAATGAAATAAAATGAAAAAAAAAATCAGTTTATCAATCACATTAGACACATTTCAAGTCTCTCCAGCCATAACACAGAGAATTGCCATCAATACAAAAAGTTATCTTGGACTGTCCTACCCTTAAGAAAATCGTTCCCGTGTACATAAGAAGGAGAAATGAAATATTAGCTACAGTGTTACTTATAATATCAATATGTCCATTGTGGCAGAATGGAAAAATAAATTAGGATATATTCCTACAAGGAATTATTATATAGTGGTTAAAACAGGTGAACCAGATTTAACTTAACAATGTTAATAACTCTGGAAAGTATATAAGTGAAAAAAAATGACTTTTTAGTGTTATATAGACTAGAATATTATTTACACAAATTAAAAGCAACCACAAAAATTATTGCACACTCTGATTGTGTGTGTAAGTTGTTCTTTCTTCTCTCCCTCTCTCAAAATGTGAATACCCTAATTAAAACCAATTACATAATAATGATAATTTCTTATGGATGGGAGAGAAAAGAATGATACTGAAACTATGATTTTATCTAAAAGTTTATATTTTTTAATCTGAAGCATAGATGAAATAAATGGTAGCCTTTTTTTTCTTTTTGATAGGGATTAGATGAATGCTTTTTATAATATCTATTTCAGTCTTCTGTATTTAAATTTTTTCAAAATAATAACAGGGGAAATATTAGATGATTAGATGGAGATACCAAATTTTGGAAATAGTAGATGGATATACCAAATTTACATGGAGGACTGAAATTATAGCTGCTGTTTATTACCAAAATATAACATTTTTTTAATATGGAATATATTATATAAGGCAAAGTAAACTTCTAATCATATCTACTAATAGAGGTTTAGCAAATAATTCCTTAGAGTACTATTAAGGCATTTAAATACATATTTTATCTAGGTTTTCTTATGTTAAAAATGAAGTATGTTCATGTTGCCAAAAATACGTAATGGATTGACATTTGCAAGGTGAAGATGTGGGGATGCAAGAAATGGAGATTTGATCCTTGGGTTGGAGTTGGGAAGATCCCCTGAAGAAGGGAATGGCAACCCACTCCAGTATTCTCACCTATAAAATTCCAAAGTCAGAGGAGCCTGGTGGTCTACAGTCTATGGGGTCACAGTGAGTCTGATCAGCTGAGCATACAAGGAAAATAATGTTCAAGAAAATAGTGCTGCTAGTTTTTTTGTGTTGAGAAATCTAAGCATATTTGGTACTTCAGATGCTTGAAATATTTAAGAGATTTTTTGCCTTTAAGAGTAGTAAGTCAGTCTTGCACATCCAATTTAAAATGTGCTATTGAGTAATTGACTTAAATTCGTGACTTTAAATTGAAACCTCACCATTTATAAATAGTATCAGAACATTTAGTAGAATATAAGGTAAGCCCTAATGGATTTTAAAGAATTACATATATAACTGGGAAAGTTTAGTCAGCCAGAGAATTAAAGTATTTAACGGATAATAAGATATATTTAGGGGCTTCCCTGGTAGCTCAGTTGGTAAAGAATCTGCCTGCAATGTAGGAGACCTAGGTTCAATCCCTGGGTTGAGAAGATCCCCTGGAGAAAGGAATAGCTACTCATTCCTGTATTCTTGCCCTGAGAATTCCATATGCAGAGGAGCCTAGTAGGCTACATTTCTTAGGGCTGCAGAGTCAGACATGACTGTGACTAACACTTTCACTTTTTTCGAGATATATTTATGAGTTCAGTTTAAATGGTTAATAAGTTAACCAAATTTGTAAATAGAAACACATATTAATTCAAGTCTTCCTTGAAATGAATCACTCAAATTTTCTAGACTTAAATACAATCATGGCATTTTAAGTTAGGCTTATAAGTTTAAGGAAAAAATTAGTTTTAAAGCGATGGCACCCCACTCCAGTACTCTTGCCTGGAAAATCCCATGGACGGAAGAGCTTGGTAGGCTGCAGTCCATGGGGTCGCTAAGAGTCGGACACGACTGTGCGACTTCACTTTCACTTTTCACTTTCATGCATTGGAGAAGGAAATGGCAACCCACTCCAGTGTTCTTGCCTGGAGAATCCCAGGGACAGGGGAGCCTGGTGGGCTGCCGTCTATGGGGCCGCACAGAGTTGAACACGATTGAAAGGACTTAGCAGTAGCAGTAGCAAATAGTAAAGTTAGTAATTAAGGCATATTTTTAAAGGGAAAATTCTTAATAATCCCGTGTGAATTATTGTTATGTTTTTATTATTATGTGCATGTGTATGTATAAATAGAAGCTATCTGAATATCAAAATGATGTTCTTCTATTTGTAGGCTGACATTTCACATAATGTTTGCACTCTCTTGCTTACAATTATTTCCAGAATATTTTGAGGGTCTCATAGGAAAGTGAGACTGTTATTTTATAGTAAGGTGATTAGAACCATTAGGTTTCCAAGAAATATTAAAAGGAGACAGGAAAATGAGTTAATCGGGGGTACTCTATTCTTTGTAAAAAGATTTGTAAACTGTTAATACTTTGAATAAGAAATGAACTCTCTGTTCATTTACATTATCATTACAGTTGGGAATAAGACAGAGTATCATATCAATGGTACTGTGTAAGTTTGTTGGTTTTCATAATACAAACTGAAAAACAAAAGAAAATTTCTTAAAACTAACTTCTCCATTAGGTCAGTGAAGATTTTTTAGAAAGTGAGAATAAAATAATAACAGTGTATGTTGAAAAAATGCCATCCTTTATAGTTTGTTCAAATAAAATATAATTATTCAGTATGACTTAATTTTCCAGAGTAATTTCATCTTAATTTATGCCACTGCAGTTAAGTATTATATGGAGTCTGAATACTTATATATAGTCTACAGTGATCCCATAGTAGGTGCTGAAGACATTATTTCCTTTAGGGGTCAAATGCTGTTTTGATTTTTTATTCATTCATTCCTTTATTTATTCATTCAATTATTTTTTCATTACTGATCTCCTATTATGAATGAAATATTTTTATGAATGCAAATGAAACTAAGATCGAAAAGGGACATGGTCTTTGGCCTCTATGTCCCTGTGTTTTCATTTAAGCACCAGAAAGTAGGGAAAAGAATGACAATGATACTTGGGAAAATGTGGATATGTAAGATTACTAAAAAAATATAAAAATACAAAGATGACAACATCTGCATTTATACATATCAGTGAGGTCAACAGAGTGATAGCAGCGGATAGCTTGTTTATTTTATTTATTTATTTTTTGGTGGATATAAACAAAATTATTTTCTTGAAAATCACCTTGGCTAACAATTACTTTTGTTCTTATGCTTCAGAGTCATATTTGGTTTCTCAAAAGCTCCTTTAAAATTTGTTTATGCTGAATGCTTATTTTATTGCTCCTTCCTCTATTTGCCCTCTAATCTCCCTTGTCCCAGAAGAGCATCAACCAAATAAACTTAGAAGAGCAAATAGACAACATTCCTTATATGGACTTATTGTCATGTAGAAAATTGTAACCAGGTCATAATTTTCTGTTTCCGAATTTCTTACAATGATACATTCACTGTGTAAAATTGTTGCTTCATGATTTTGAACCTAAGACAAAAAGCAGCTTTCAATTCTTGATTATAGCTTCTCAAAATGTACAGTATAATTAATGTTGAAAGAACGATTATATTCCAAGTCCTTGTTTCACATCCGCTCAAACTTTCTCTTGTTTTTAACTTTGGAAATTTTTAGAACAAAGGTGAATTTTGTGGGAGAGAGACACAAAGGGCAGAGGTGAGAGCATTTCACACATCCTATATTTATGTTTGCATTTTGAATGCAAGGACTGTCCCTCCTTGATGCTCAACTATTCAGGGAGGCATTGTCTGTTCTATGTGAATAATTGTCCTCAACCCCAACTCCTTTTTCTGTGTCAGTGAACACAGATTATTTCCTTCACATATGTTATCATTGGAGAAGGCAATGGCAACCCACTCCAGTGCTCTTGCCTGGAAAATCCCATGGGTGGAGGAGCCTCGTAGGCTGCAGTCCATGGGGTCACTAACAGTCAGACCCAACTGAGTGACCTCACTTTCACTTTTCACTTTCATGCATTGAAGAAGAAAATGGTAACCTGCTCCAGTGTTCTTGCCTGGAGAATCCCAGGGATGGGGGAGCCTGGTGGGCTGCTGTCTATGGGGTCGCACAGAGTCGGACACGACTGAAGCGACTTAGCAGCAGCAGCAGCAGCATATGTTATTGTACATTATTTGTTCACTTACTTAGTCTCTGAATCCTTCTACTTGGAAAATTAGCTTCACGAAGCAGTGGCCTCTTCTGTTCTGACACATAGTGTGTGGGCAAAGTTGCTTCAGTTGTGTCTGACTCTTTGCAATCCTATGGACTGTAGCCCACCAGGCTCCTTTGACACAACAGACATTCAAAATTTATGTCTTAAATGAGTAATGGATGAACAAAACAAATATCCCATTTTCAACTTAAAAAAATTAGTATGGTACAATTTGAGGTATTTAATAATAATTAAAAGTTTTTTAAACCACAGGCAGGCCAAATATTTTTCTCATTTTTCTGTTTGTTTCTCAAAGATTTTTGGCAGATTCTTTTGGAATAATCTGAAAATTAATGACTATTTTCCATACTTTAGCTGTAGAAGGCTTGTATTTTATGTCTTGCAAACTGTTTTTTAGTTGCTTTTTTCCAGTGTTAAACAGTAGATATGTGTTTTAACTGGGCACTTGCCTTGACCAATCATCTTAAGATAATTTAAGTTTTTTGAGAGCTATAAATTGACCTCTTCTTAATATCTTCTGCTTCTGTTAGGTCCAGACCATTTCTGTCCTTTATCGAGCCCATCTTTGCATGAAATGTTCCCTTGGTATCTCTAATTTTCTTGAAGAGATCTCTAGTCTTTCCCATTCTGTTCTTTTCCTCTGTTTCTTTACATTGATTGGTGAAGAAGGCTTTCTTATCTCTTCTTGCTATTCTTTGGAACTCTGCATTCAGATGCTTATATCTTTCCTTTTCTCCTTTGCTTTTTACTTCTCTTCTTTTCACAGCTATTTGTAAGGCCTCCCCAGACAGCCATTTTGCCTTTTTGCATATCTTTGCCATGGGGATGGTCTTGATCCTTATCTCCTGTACAATGTCACAAACCTCATTCCATAATTCATCAGGCACTCTGTCTATCAGATCTAGACCCTTAAATCTATTTCTCACTTCCACTGTATAATCATAAGGGATTTGATTTAGGTCATACCTGAATGGTCTAGTGGTGTTGCCCACTTTCTTCAATTTAAGTCTGAATTTGGCAATCAGGAGTTCATGATCTGATGATGTTCAAGCTGGTTTTAGAAAAGGCAGAGGAACCAGAGATCAAATTGCCAACATCCTGCAAAGAATATAATCAATCTGATTTCGGTGTTGACCATCTGGTGATGTCCATGTGTAGAGTCTTCTCTTGTGTTGTTGGAAGAGGGTGTTTGCTATGACCAGTGCATTTTCTTGGCAAAACTCTATTAGTCTTTGGCCTGCTTCATTCCGCATTCCAAGGCCAAATTTGCCTGTTACTCCAGGTGTTTCTTGACTTCCTACTTTTGCATTCCAGTCCCCTATAATGAAAAGGACATCTTTTTTGGGTNTCTATCAGATCTAGACCTTTAAATCTATTTCTCACTTCCACTGTATAATCATAAGGGATTTGATTTAGGTCATACCTGAATGGTCTAGTGGTGTTGCCCACTTTCTTCACTATAAGTCTGAATTTGGCAATCAGGAGTTCATGATCTGAGCCACAGTCAGCTCCCGGTCTTGTCTTTGTTGACTGTATAGAGCTTCTCCATCTTTGGCTGCAAAGAATATAATCAATCTGATTTCGGTGTTGACCATCTGGTGATGTCTATGTGTAGAGTGGATTAGTAAAGAAGACCAGAATTTAAAGTGCCTTTGAATTGGCAATGAGTTTACCATTTTGCCCCTCTGGTCCCCTTGCCATTTGGCCCGAGGTAAGCCCAGCTGTGGAAGGACAGTATGTAGGCTGGAGAGCTAAAAAGAGAGCCTCAGGAAACCTGAAAGTATCTGAGAGATAGCAGAGGTGGAGGAGCGTGGGAAAGCAACTACACATAGTTATCTATGAACTCTTAGGCTCATCCCTGAGGTACATGTGTGAATCTGATCCTGCTTAGCATATAAATGACTTTGAGAACTTACCTAACAATTAGACAACCACTCAGGTTTCAGGCTGGCCACTATGTGGCACACGCAAGACACAGACCCAATTAGCATGCAAAGACTTTGAAAATTAAAACAAAATTGTTAACATTCTCCAGAAGAGTTAAATGAGACCCAGAATCTTATAATATTCAGAATGTTCATAATATAATCATACGCAGCATCGGAAAACCCAGGAAAGTCCCTACAAACATGAGAGACAACAGACGCTGAAATGACATAGATATTGGGACTATCCAAAGACTTTATTTAGAGTAGCTATGGTACAAATTTTCCCAGAAGTTGGCCCACACTTTTGGGAAACAAATGAACAAATGAAATTGTTTGCTAAGAAATAGATGATATAAGGAAGAACCAATACTGTAAGAAAAATGAAAAACTGGGTGGTTTCAGCAGCAGAGTGAAGATAACAGAGGACGGAATCAGTGATGCTGAAGATCAAAAGAAATTATGCAGACTGAGTAACAAAGATTAAAAAGGCAGAGAAAAACATTAACAGAATTTCAGGGGCTTTTGGGATAAGAACACAAGGTCTAACATTCATGTCCTTGGAGTCCTAGCAGAGATGAGAGAAAGAAGGTAGTGCTAAAAATAAAAATTCCCAATTGGTGAAAGACATAAATATGCAGATTCAAGAAGTCAGTAAACCAGCAAGATAAATCCAAAGACATCCATATGACAACAGACCATAATCAAACTTCTGAAAACTACAAAGAAAATACTTGAAAGAAGCCAAAGAAAAACAACGTATTACTTAGAGGGGAATGTGGATTTCACCCCAGAAAAAACTATGGAGGCCATATGTGGTTCAGTGTTTTAAGTGCTGAAACAAGTGAAATCAACCCAGAATTCTATACTCAGCCAACAAAACAAAACAAAACAAAAAAAAAACACCAGGTAGAACAAAGTCATTTTCAGACAAAGGAAAAGGCAGAAAATTCACAGCCAGCAGACCTTTACTGAATAATAGTTAATGGAAGCTCTTTGACAGAAGTGAAATGATACCAGAGGGAATATTGTTACATCACTAATGAAGGAAGATTCTACACATAGACATCACGAGATGGTCAATACCGAAATCCAAGTGGTTATATTCTTTGCAGACAAAGATGGAGAAGCTCTATACAATCAGCAAAAACAAGACTGGGAGCTGACTGTGGCTCAGATCATGAACTCCATATTGAAAAATTCAGACTTAAAGAAAGTAGAGAAGACCAGTAGACCATTCAGGTATGACTTAAATCCCTTACGATTATACAGTGGAGGTGGCAAATAGATTCACCAGATTAGATCTGATAGAGTGCCTGAAGAATTATGGACAGAGGTTCGTGACATTGTATAGGAGCCAGTGATCAAGACCATCCCCAGGAAAAAGAAATGCAAAAAGGCAAAACAGTTGTCTGACGAGGCCATACAAATAGCTGTGAAAAGAAGAGAAGCAAAAGGCAAAGGAGAAAAGGAAAGATATACCCATTTGAATGCAGAGTTTCAAAAAACAGCAAGGAGAGATAAAGCCTTCTTCAGCAATCAGTGCAAAGAAATAGAGGAAAAAAGACCAGTAGACCATTCAGGTATGACTTAAATCCCTTACGATTATACAGTGGAGGTGGCAAATAGATTCACCAGATTAGATCTGATAGAGTGCCTGAAGAATTATGGACAGAGGTTCGTGACATTGTATAGGAGCCAGTGATCAAGACCATCCCCAGGAAAAAGAAATGCAAAAAGGCAAAACAGTTGTCTGACGAGGCCATACAAATAGCTGTGAAAAGAAGAGAAGCAAAAGGCAAAGGAGAAAAGGAAAGATATACCCATTTGAATGCAGAGTTTCAAAAAACAGCAAGGAGAGATAAAGCCTTCTTCAGCAATCAGTGCAAAGAAATAGAGGAAAACACTAGAATAGGAAAGACTAGAGATCTCTTCAAGAAAATTAGAGGTACCAAGGGAACATTTCATGCAGATACGGGCTCGATAAAGGACAGAAATGGTATGGACCTAACAGAAGCAGAAGATATTAAGAAGAGGTGGCAAGTATACACAGAAGAACTGTACTAAAATGATCTTAATGACCTAGGTAACCCCAATGGTGTGATCACTCACCTAGAGCCAGACATTCTGGAATGCAAAGTCAAGTGAGACTTAGGAAGCATCACTATGAAAAAGCTAGTGGAGGTGATTGAATTCCAGCTGAACTAGTTCAAATCCTAAAAGATGATGCTGTGAAAGTGCTGCACTCAATATGCCAGCAAGTTTGGAAAACTCAGCAGGGGCCACAGGACTGGAAAATGTCAGTTTTCATTCCAGTCGCAAAGAAAGGCAGTGTCAAATAACATTCAAATTATTGCCCAGTTGCATTCATCTCACATGGTAGCAAAGTAATGTTCAAAATTCTCCAAGCCAGGGTTCAATAGTACGTGAACCGTGAACTTCAAGATGTTCAAGCTGAATTTGGAAAAGGCAGAGAAACCAGAAATCAAATTACCGACATTCGTTGGGTCATTGAAAAAGCAAGAGAATTCCAGTAAAACATCAGCTTGATTGACTACGCTAAAGCCTTCGACTGTGTGGATCACAACAAAATTGAAAATTCTTAAAGAGACTGGAATATCAGACCACCTTACCTGCCTCCTAAGAAATCAGTATGCTCGTCAAGAAGCAACAGTTAGAACCAGACATGGAACAACAGACTGGTTCCAAATAGGGAAAGAAGTACATCAAGGCTGTATTTGTCACCCTGCTTATTTAACTTACATGCAGAGTACATAATGTGAAATGTCAGGCTGGATGAAGCACAAGCTGGAATCAGGATTGCTGGGAGAAATATCAATAGCCTCAGATATGCAGATGATACCACCCTTATGGCAGAAAGTGAAGAACTAAAAAGCCTCTTGATGAAAGTGAAAGAGGAGAGTGAAAAAGTTGGCTTAAAGCTCAACATTCAGAAAATGAAGATCATGGCATCCAGTCCCATCACTTCATTTCAAATAGATGGGAAACAATGGAAACAGTGACAAACTTTATTTTGGGGGGCTCCAATATCACTGCAGATAATGACTGCAGCCATGAAATTAAAAGACGCTTGCTCCTTGGAAGAAAAGCTATGACCATATTAGACTGTATTAGGAAAGCATATTAGAAAGCAAAGACATTGCCGACAAAGGTCCATGTAGTCAAAGTTAATGGTTTTTCCAGTAGTCTAATATGGATGTGAGAGTTAGACTATAAAGAAAGCTGAGCACTGAAGAATTGATGCTTTTGAATTGTGGTGTTGGAGAAGAGTCTTGAGAGTCCCTTGGACAGCAAGGGCATCAAACCAGTCAATCCTAAAGGAAATCAGTCCTGAATATTTATTAGAAAGACTGATGCTGAAGCTCCAGTACTTTGGCCACCTGATGCGAAGAACTGACTCACTGGAAAAGACCCTGATGCTGCGAAAGATTGAAGGCAGCAGAAGGGGGTGACAGAGGATGAAATGGTTGGATGGCATCACCAACTCGATGGACATGAGTTTGAGCAAGCTTCGGGAGTTGGTGATGGACAGGGAGGCCTGGCGTGCTGCAGTCCATGGGGTCACAAAGAGTTGAACACGACTGAGTGACTGAACTGAGCTGAATGAAGGAAGAGCAACAGAAATAGTAGATATCTCAATAAATATAATAGACTATTCTTGAATTCTTTAAAAATGTCTTGATTAAAATAAAAAATTATAAAATTGTTACAGAGATTTCAGTATATTCAGATGTAATATTAAGATGACTGTAACTTAAAGGAAAGAGAGGTAAAGAGAGCTATATTATGATAAAGTTTCTTAATTCCACTTTAAATGGTAAATGATTGATTCTAATTACACTTTGGAAAGCTAAATACTTACATTGTAATCTCTAGAGCAGTCATAAGTAACTAATCAAAGAGATAATAAAAACACAATAAATAAAAATGGAACACTAGAAAATGTTTAATACAGATAGAGGGAGAAATGAGGTAAAAAGGTGAAAAACGGAAGAACAGCAAATTAAAAAAGATCGCAAAATCAAACATATCAATAATTATATAAATCTAAATAGTCTAAGCAAAACAGTCAGTGTAGAGATCATCATATTCGATTCTTAAAATAACCCAACACTGTACAGGAAAGTTAAAATACCCACTCCTGAGTATTTACTCCAGAGAAATGAAAACTTATTTTCATACAATAACTTTGCACAAATGTTAATTTCATCTCTATAATTGCTTAAAATGGGAAAAAGTCTTTTGTGGTACATCCATAATAGAGTGGAATACTACTGACTAATATTAATAAAAAGGAACAAACTGTTGATCCATATGACAACTTGGATGGATCCCAGAGTTGTCATATTGAGTGAAAGAAATAATTTCAAAAGATTAGATACTATATGATTCTATAATGTGAATTCTGTGATTCTGTTATATTGAAAATATAAAACTGTAGTGATCGAAAGTAGATCAGTAGTCACCAGGAGATAGGGATGAGGAGAGAATGACTAAGGGATAAAACTGTTTGTCCTTTAGAGATAACACTTTAAGGGACTTTCCTAGGTGATGGTACTGTTCTGTATCTTGACTGTGGCACTGATTGCTGCTGCTGCTAAGTCACTTCAGTCGTGTCTGACTCTGTATGACCCCATAGACAGCAGCCCACCAGGCTCCCCCGTCCCTGGGATTCTTACATGTGCTTAAATTCGTAGAATTGTACACTAAAAATGGTTCATTTTACTCTATGACAATATAAAAAGGTTTTTAAAAAGTTGATCTAGTTTGAGTGCTTTGGCTCAGGAACAAGGTAGAATTTCTTCTATGGTAATAACACTCTTATGGAAGGGAGTGGTCACTTGAAAGTGAGTTATGTTAGCATTGAGATCCCACTAAGCATAGCCCAGATCGCCCTAAAATGTTTAGATGAAAATTAGAAAATAGTTGGAATATGGCTTGGAAATAAGACCTTTCAGACACAGAAGCAAAGAAAATGAGGGCAAATCTTGCCAAGTTGTAGGAAGCCAGGGGCCCCTAGGAGGACAAATGGGCACTAGGAAATTCTCTTTGTTGGGATCTGCAGGGAACTTGGTTATATTCTATTTTGAGTGGTTTGCTGAGTTCATTTCCATTATCCCAAACTTTCAATAAAAGCCTGCTGTACCCCTCAGAATAGGTTGATAGTACTTTGGAGAAAAACTGTCCAGGGAGAACAGAGTATAGCAGCGGAAGGCAAGATGTGAACTAGAGTGAGAGTTCAGTGGGAAATGAAAATCAGAGTTGGGGTAAATATGAGGACTTGGAATCCACAAAATGGCAGCTCGGAGCGTGAGTTTCCTACAGTGTGGTTCTGTCTTTGTTGACCACTATTAAAAACGGACTTTTGGACTCTGAGGGAGAGGGAGAGGGTGGGATGATTTGGGAGGATGGCACTGAAACATGTATACTATCATGTAAGAAACGAATCGCCAGTCTATGTTCGATACAGGATACAGGATGCTTGGGGCTGGTGCACAGGGATGATCCAGAGAGATGATATGGGGTGGGAGGTGGAGGGGGGTTCAGGATTGGGAACTCATGTACACCCGTGGCGGATTCATGTCAGTGTATGGCAAAACCAATACAGTATTGTAAAGTAAAATAAAGTAAAAATAAAAATTAAAAAAAAAGGAAAATGTAGATAGTTTGGGGAAACTCAGAAGACATCTAAGTGATGAAAGTTTAATCCCATTTGTCATGCTAACTAGTGACATTTAACTTACTTGACTAAGTTTTATGAAAAAATTGAGTACCAAATATTGTTACTAATTTTATATATTCTGTATACCTGTCACCCAAACTGCTCATACTGTTAACTGTAAACTACTCGATAACATTTCTCATTGGAACAGACAGTAAGAGTAGTGACTGTTACTGATTAAAATCACCTAGTTCTTTTCCATGAGGGAAGATGATACAGACTCGTGGGTATAATGGGCTTGGAAGTCAGGAAGACCTGGGATCCAGTCCTGGCTCCACCACTCATTTAGTTGTGTACTCTGACCAGATAATACAGTTTTTCTCAGCAGGGGTTATTAGAGAGGTGGAACCTTACAGGATTGTTGCAAGGATTAAGTTCACATGAGCAGCATCCATCTACCCTCCAGGCGCATAACATTCTTCTTTATTACCACTGTATGATGGTTCACTGCCCAACTTACTTAGTTTGAAAACACATTAAAAAATTATGATGGGCTCAAAAGCCAACTAGCAGTAATCCTAAAAAACTTGAGTGCAGTTGAATTGCTGCCTTGCCCTAAGCATCATTCCACATTTGCTGCTGTTCTGCCCTATTATCTTGGCTCATTCAGAGTTGCTAACCTTGCTGAAGACTTCTAAAGATCTTAAATTGCTTCTTGTGAAAGGATCAGAAATAAAATATACTTTTATTGTCAAAAAATGCCAAAT
The DNA here is from genome assembly GCA_006408695.1 of Aepyceros melampus. Lineage (NCBI taxonomy): Eukaryota > Metazoa > Chordata > Mammalia > Artiodactyla > Bovidae > Aepyceros > Aepyceros melampus. The sequence goes on along the minus strand of SJXQ01013083.1, from coordinate 314,701 downwards.
ATTTCCTTAGTGTGTTTAATTATCTAAATGTGTGGGTTGAGTTTCTGTCATGATCTGTAAAATATAGCATACAGTCTTGACAGAATGAATCAGAAGAGATTACGTGTGAACATGTGCACCGCAGCCTGAATGTTCCCAACTGGGGCAGGGGTGTATTCAGTGAGCGCTGTGAACGAAGCATTCCCAGTTGACCCATGGAGTAGATTCTAGAAGAGCAATTAAAATTTTGCTGTAACAGATTCCTAATATGAATCAGATGAGCTTAGTTTTCTGGCTAGGAGAAATGAAATAAATTGGACTTGATATAACGAGGATTTAATTCTCTACACATCTTTGTGTTACTGAATGGAACTTCTGCCTTCGGGGCCGCAAGTTGATTGTGGTGAAATAGGGGTTCCATGTCTGTTTTGGTGGCTAATGTGTGATGAGACAGGAATTGGTTTGCGTAGGGCTTGCTCCTTGGAATAAAACTGTGACAAGACCTAGACAGTGTAGTAAAAAGCAGAGACATCACTACCAACAAAGGTCCGTGTAGTCAAAACTATGGTTTTCCCAGTAATCATGTACGGGTGTGAGAGTTGGACCAGAAAGAAGGCTGACACAATTGCTCCTTTCCAAGTTTAAAGATGAGTTTGTTGTCCCTTGACTTGACTTTGCTTGCTTACTTCATCAGTAAAGTTTCCAGTTTCATCAGGATTGGCAGGTAATTGAAGACTTGAGAGTCTCCAGGATAGCAAAGAGATCAAGCCAGTCAATCCTAAAGGAATGTAATCCTGAATATTCATCTGAGGGACTGATGCTGAAGCTCCAATACTTTGGCCCCCTGATGCGAAGTCCAACTCATTGGAAAAGACCCACCCGGATGCTGGGAAAGATTGAGGGCGGGAGGAGAAGGGAACAATAGAGGATGAGATGATTGGATGGCATCACCAATTCAATGGATATGAGTTTGAGCAAACTCTGGGAGATGGTGAAGGACAGAAAAGGCTGGTGTGCTGTAGTCCATGGGGTTGCAAAGAGTCAGGTGTGACTTGGCTATTAAACAACAACCATAACAACGCTGTACATTAACATCTAGTCAGGAAAGGCTAATGGTTGGCATAGGAGGTCAGGCATCAGGGACACAGGTCTTGGTTATGGCTAAGGTATCAGGCCTGGCCCTCCGGCACAGGAGAACATAAAAGCTGCCAAAGTCCTAGAACTACAGTGCAATGTGGAAATTTGGTGAAGGAAGAAAGAATCTGATTCACCTGAGCTACTTTGGTAGGAGTTTCTTAGTTTTCCCAAAGTAAATACACGACTGTTCTTAGTATGGGGGACAAGGCTTAGTTGGGATTAGGGCCTAATGGCGAGTAGAGGATAAAGGAGATGGTCATGGGAATGAAAGGAGTTGAGATATTCAGGAGATTTCTCTGACATGAGCATGTTTTCAGCTGCTTAATTAAAAAGAAAAATTATATGTTATTTGACCTCTGTTTAGGTCAAATAACACCTCCTTACCTCTCTTGTCCCCATCCTTGAGTCTCACTTGCAGAGGCCATCACTTTCAATTCTTGAAACTTTTTGAGGGGAGTTTGCCTTTATATTTATAATTACATGCTTATAATGCTATTTCTTGCTTTTTTTCAATATTGGACATCATCTAGAGGCTTCATACTGGGGAAGATTACTCTGCTTTTTATTCTCCACCCAACCTTTCCTCTTTCTTACTCCTAGATACTCATCTTTTCCCATATAGTTGATTTTTTAAATTGATTGACAGATTTAACTATGTAAATTAATAAATTATATTTGTTTGGTTATTATGACTTTGTGTACCATGATTGTTCTTATTTCTGGTAAAGCATTTAGTGTTTCCTGGAGTTAATTATTTCATTTTTTTCATTTGCATGTAATCTTTATTCTTTGACAGAACTGTAAAACTCATGTAATATAAACTCATCAGATTGTAAGTCATTTTTCACTTTGGAGACATTCCTTCCAATTTTCCTTCATTGACTGCTACATAGCTGTCATGGAAGTAGTTTTTACCCTTCCCTGAATCCGAAATCTTTTTGTTGTTGTTGTTCTGGAGGCATGATATTATGTAACTGAGATAGGCCTGGGAGGTAAAATATTTTGAGAACCTTACATCCCCGAAAATTGTTCTTCTTTCCCGTCTCCTCTCAGATTTTTGGTTGGCTGCTGTTCTTGTTTAGTCGCTAAGTCATGTCCAATTCTTTTGCAGTCCCATTAACTACAGCCCATCAGGCTCTTCCATCCATGGGATTTCCTAGACAAGAATACTGGAGTGGGTTCCCATCTCTTTTTCTGTGGGATCTTCCCAAGCCAGGGATCAAACCCATGTCTCCTGCATTGCCGGGCAGATTCTTTACCACTGAGCCACCAGGGAAGCACTTTTGGTTGGCTAGATATGAAATCTCTGTTAGAAGTCATTTTCCTTCAGAATTATGAAGGCATTGCTCTAGTGTCTTTGTAGCTTTCATTATTGCTTCTGAGAAATATGATGCCATTCTGATCCCTGTTCAATTGTATATAAACTGTTTTAGAATCTTTCTTGATGTTGTGAAATTTCAGGCTGTAGTGTTCTGAAGTAGTTCTTCTTTTTAAAATTCAGTCCTTATTCTCTTTATTCTGAGGTTTTAAGTCAGTCTTTTCAGTGTAAAACTCAAGTCTTTCAGTTATGAGCAATCCTGTCTTTGAAGATTTCTACTTTGTTTTTTTCCATTCTGTTTTGGGGATTCTTATTTTTCCATTGTTGAGATTCTTGAAATAGTCTCATTTCTTTCTTCTTTTTCCCCCTGTTTTGCTCTTTGACTTCTTGTTCTATTTCTTAGAAAATTTCAATTCTTATTCCCCATCCTGCTTCTGAAGCTTTTTCCTTTAAATTTGTGCTGTTATGTTTTCATTTTCCAAGGTAATTTTGTTTGTTTTCTGAAGGTTGGAATCTTCTTCTCTTATATTGCTAATGATCTAAAGATTTTTTTTTTCCTGTTCCTTACTTGATCATTTTCTTCAGAGTTTCCTTCCTTCTGTTTTCTTTGCTGTTTAACTTTTATGTTAAATTGTCTTCACATACATGATTGTCCTTGTCCAGCCTTTTATTTTTAAAAGTGAGGTACTAAAATGTAAGCAGAACAGTGTACGGGCAAGTTTTGTTAACTGGTGGGAAGCTGGACATTTCCTAGGGGGATCCAGGATTGCCAGTAGCTGTGGCCTTTTCTTTTGGGCCAATTTTCTCAGAGAAATCCTCCTGGCTAGATATATAGACAGACTTGTGTTACAGAACTGAGGAGAGAAGAGTGTTTCTGTGGATGGGGAAGGGCTCATTGCTCCCAGGCACTCTCCCTCAGTCCCACTGCTTTTAGTAACAAGCCTCACTCCTGTTTACACTGAGTCCTCTCTGGTCCCACACCTCCAAATACTGAACCTTTAAGGCATCCTCTAGGGAGAAGCACCAGACACCAGAGAGAACGTCTGGAGTGTGGGCGCTGCCCCAGGTCTGTGTGCCGCTTAGCATAGCTGGGGTCTGGATTGACAGCTTTCAGAAGCATAAGAAATTTATATTCTCCTTACAGATGTAGTGGTTCTTTTTGAAAAACACAACTGCCTAGGATGCTCATTCTGTGTAATTCCTGTTTCTGGGCTTCACATTTTCCTCCTCTGATTTTTTTTCAGAGCAAATTGGAGCTTTGGCAGATCAGCACATTGTCCATGTGGCATGTGGCGAGTCCCACAGTCTGGCCCTCAGTGACCAGGGCCAGCTGTTTTCCTGGGGTGCAGGTAGTGACGGTCAGCTGGGACTCATGACTACTGAGGATTCTGTGGCAGTACCCAGGTAAGAATGTCAGTTACTGTAAAGGTTATTTCCTGCTAGTTTCTTTGTTAGACTCCTTGGTTTGGGTTCTGCTTTCTTCTTTAATTAATAATTGTTGTTTCCTTTGAGTCACTATCATGCCTTATACTGTTATAACGCTTGTCCCCAGAATTGTAATTGTAGAAGTGTTTGAACGTGAAAGTCACTTAGCTGTGTCCAACTCTGCCAGCCCATGGACTACACAGTCCATGGAATTCTCCAGGCCAGAATACTGGGTTGGGTAGCCTTTCCCTTCATCAGGGGATCTTCCCAACCTAGGGATCAAACCCAGGTCTCCCGAGTTGCAGGCAGATCCTTCCCAACCGAGGGATCGAACCTAGGTCTCCCGAGTTGCAGATGGATTCTTTACCAGCTGAGCCACAAGGGAAGCCTGATAGAAGTGTTTATCTCCAGTTAGAAAAAAAGTGAGTTGTTCGGGAACTATACTTCATTTATTCTAATAGCCTGTTGCTGATAGTGTTTGGAGCTCATTAAATGTTTGAATTAAAAAACCTCTTTTCACATGCTGCACTTATTAACCTTTAACTTAAAATTGCAAGCCTAAGTCAGTTATTCAGTTAGACACTTTAAAGTTCAGTCACAAAGCTACCTGTTATTTTATAATAGGCCAGATTACCTTGAGCATTATCAACAGCTAATATACCAAATATACATGAGTTTTATAACACAGAAGTACTAATACAATGGTTTTTAGTCCCTTAAGTGTTTACTTAATTCTAAATCTTAGATGAAGGGCTTTACCAGTGGCTCAGTGGTAAAGAACCCATCTACCAATGCAGGAGACTCGTTTGATCCCTGGAAAAGGAAATGGCAACCCACTCCAGTATCCTTGCTTGGAGAATGCCATGGACTGAGGAGCCTGGCAGGCTACAGCCCATGGGGTCACAAAAGAGTCAGACACCACTTAGCAACTAAACAACAACAAAATCTTAGATGATTTGGCTAAGTATCTAACAGATGCTTCACCACTAAGAAAATGTCTGTAGTATTGAAGTTACTCTCAAGTGGACATTTTGGGGGTGGCATGTCTGTTTGTTGAGGGTTCTTAATGATCAAAGAGGCCACTGGTTTATTTCCTTCATTTAATTGCTATTCCTTTGTACTTCAAATGTACAACATTCTCCTGTTGCAGTACTAGTCACATTCATTGCAGTTTTAATTTAATAACTAATCTTAGTACAAAGTTGGGAGCTCTTGATGCCAGGAGAACTGGATTATGTATTTTAGCATCACCATTGCTCAGGGTGCTCTAGCACATGGATTGCTTAATATAGATCTGGTTAATAAATGGCCTCTCCTCCCCTGACCAAGTATTGTCCCTTTAAAGCACTATACATTCTTCCTCCTCGTCCGTTTTGCCCTTCTTAGATTTTGTCTCTTTAATCAAAAGCTGTTTTAGGGAAAAGAGAAACATGGAGGTAAGAGTAATTTGATTAATTTCCTGAGTTAGAACAGGTAATGTCTTGGGTTCATTACTTTCAAAAATTAATTTAATTTTTGGAGACAAGGGTGAGTGGAAATTTTAAAAAAGGGATGGCTTATTTTAGTGAAATTGCATGTAATATTAAGGAAAAGATTTATAACATTCATGACAAAAATATTTCATTTGTGATGAACAAATACTCAAGTCATTAGTGGCATTTCATTTCAAAAAATGAAGTAGTCTGTGTTAGAGTAGCAATTTGTTATTATTTCTATTATGCCTAAATTATGGATGACTTCTGAGGCTTTAGTTTGTATATAATTTTATGTTAATTAAGATAAATTCATCAATTCCTATCTTAGTATTGTGGGAAGTAACACAGCTTTGATGTCAGACAGCCTCAGATTCCAGCATTGGTTCTATTTTGTATTAGGTGAGTTGCTTTGGGCAAATTGTTTTAACTTATCTAAGCCTCAGTTTCCTAACTTAAAAGTGAAATTATGTGGTATTGTGTACCTTTACCAAGTTGGTGGGAGGATGGAGTAAAATGAGTAGGTAAAACACAATGTATGCTTGTGTATATATATCCCCTTTTCTCCATCTTATGGTACAATTTCTTACTGTCGTCTTTCTTTTGACCTGCTAGCTTTTTTTTTTTAACTGTGATTGTTAAGGTTGTAATAAGGGTAATGGTGACCCACAAAGAGAGAAGTGTAGGGAATTTGAGTGGAAACTGGCCAGTAAAAGGACTCTTGTTGCATAAAGTTCTGAAACGTCGGTCCCTAAGGATGACTTTTTGCAGTTTTAAAAAATAGTGGGTTTCTGGGCTTCTCTGGTGGCTCAGTGGTAAAGAACCTTCCTGCTAGTGCAGGAGACAAGGATTCGACCCCTGGTCTGGGAAGATCCCACATCTGCAGAGCAAATAAGCCCCTGTGCTACTGCTGTTGAGCCTGTGCTCTAGAGCCTGGGAGTCTAACTGTTGAACCCATGCATATCCTAGAGCCTGTGCTCTGCGACAGGAGAAGCCACCACAGCAAGAAGCCTCCACGCTGCGACCGGAGAGTAGCCCCTGCTGGCCCCAGCTAGAGAAGAGCCTGCATAGCAATGAAGACCCAGCACAGCCATAAATAAAATAAATATTTTAAAAAAAATAGTGAAATTCTACAAGCTATTGATATATGCAGCGAAAAAATTGCTGTGTATATATCAATGTCCAGGGAATTATTCTGAGTGAAAAAGAACCCAATCCTAAAAGGCTGCCTACTATATGATTCTGTTTACATAACATTCTTGAAGTGACAACATTTTGGAAATGGCGGGTAGAATAACGATTGCCAAGGTCTATGATGGAGGAGGGGAGGGATGGTTGTAAACACAAGGAATCCTTGTGTTGGAAACGTTGAATATGGTGGTGGATGCATGAGCCTACATAGGTGACAGAAATACTACAAACACAGAAATAAGTACAAATAAAACTGGGGACAAAGAAGTGAGATTGGTAGTTTGTATTTTTGTCATTATCTCTGTTATGATTTTTTTTCCTGTAGTTTTGCAAAATGTCATCACTGGGGGAGACTGGATAAAGCCTGCAAGGGATCTCTGTATTATTTCCTACAACTGCGTGTGAATTTACAATTATCTCCATAAAAAATAGTTGGGTTCTGTTTGGTACTAAATGTATATGTGAACTCTATTTTATAAACTTTCTTTATATACGAGAAAATAAAATGTTAGAGCAACATTACCTGTTACTCTGAATAACCCCCGACTTCCCTGTTGGACATCTATCTTGTAAAATGCCCCTCTGAGTCGTTTGTTACCATGGCATACACTTAATGAAGAGGAACATGGCAAACTATGAATTATTAAAATAGGAAGCAGGAGATATTTCTCAGGCTGTCCAACTCTATTGGGCAGTGCCAAACATTTTTTTCACTTAATTCTCACCACAACACTGTGAATAGGTACTGTTCTCAATCTCTTTCACATAAGCAAGCAGGGGATTGAGTTTTAAAAAGTGATCATACGATCTTCCTCTACCATCCTAAGGAATCAAGAGTTTTAGAAGCATTGGCCTTAGTAATTTTTTAAAATTGTGGCAAAATATGGACTTCCCTGGTGGCTCAGAGATTAAAGCATCTGCCTGCAAGGCGGGAGACTTGAGTTTGATCCCTGGGTCAGGAAGATCCCCTGGAGAAGGAAATAGCAACCCACTCCAGTACTCTTGCCTGAGAATCCCATGGACCTAGGAGCCTGGTGGGCTATAGTCCACGTGGTTGCAAAGAGTCGGACACGACTGAGTAACTTCACTTTCACTTTCACACATAACATAAAATTTGCCATCTTGGGCTCCCTTGGTGGCTCAGTGGTAAGGAATCCACCTGCCAATGGAAGAATCTACATGCCATGGAGCAGCTAAGCCCATGGCCACGCCTACTGAGCCTGTACTTTAGAACCCAGGAACTGCAGCTGCTGATCCCGTGCACTGTAAGTACTGAAGTCTATGCGTCTAGAGCCCATGCTCTGCAATAAGAGAGGCCACTGTAATGAGAAGCCCATGCAAGGCTATGAAGAGTAGCCTCTGTTCACTGCAAGCAGAGAAGGGCTCTCGCAGCAACAAAGACCCAACACAGCCAAAAACACATAAATAAAAAATTAAAAGCATTTACCATCCTGACCATTTTACGTGTACAGTTTAATAGTATTATGTATATTCACACTGTTGTGTAACCAATCTCCAGAACTGTTTTTCTTGTAGAAATAGAACTCTACACTCGTTAAATGAAAACTCCTCATTTCTCCTCGTCTAGCCCCTGGCAGGCACCATTAGAGTTTTGATTTGTGTGAATTTGGCTAGTCTAGATACATCACATAAATAAAACCATAGACTATTTGTCTTTTTGTTACTGGCTTATTTCACTAGGTATAATTCCAGGTTTCATCCACATTGTAGCATGTGTCAGAATTTCCATTCTTAAAGAGTGATGAATATTCCATTGTATACATATTCCAAATGTATATACCTCATTTGTTTTTCTGGTCATCGGTTGATGGACAGTTGGGTTGCTTCCACCTTATAGCCTTTGTAAATATGAATGTGGGTGTACAAATATCTCTTTGGGACCCTGCTTTCAGTTCATTTGGTTATGTACCTGGAAGTGAGATGGCTAGATCATGCCATTGATCTCATCTGAAAGCCATTTAGATATCAGCCATGTTCTTAGGGTATGTCTTTGGCAGCTTACTCCTTTTTCTCTGAATTGGATATGACAAGGTAGAAATTAACACAAGGTTGTGGTAATGGGTTTAAGTGCAGAGCAGGGTTTCTTTCTTTTAAATGGTAACTACCAAAGATGCAGGAGGTCAGTGAAAGACTTAATAGAACTTTATCATGTACGAGCATATATTTGATTTTAAAAAGTATTTTGTGAAACGTTATTTATTACAACTATTTTATTTAGTTGGGAATATTTCCAATCATTGTGAACGCCCTTCTTAAAAGGAAAGTATTTTCTGTTTTAGGTTAATACAGAAGCTGAACCAGCAGACAATATTACAAGTTTCCTGTGGCAACTGGCATTGCTTGGCTCTTGCAGCTGGTAATGTAACATTAAAATCTATGTTAGTGTTGTGTTAATTTGGGAACCATTTCTCTTCATATTTTTATGTGATGTTATGTAACCAGATACATTTAACTAACTAGTTAGGGTCTATGCATTCCTGTTGGACAGTGACAGGTCTAAGATAGCCCTTGTGTAGCTCATACTTTTCTAGGGTGTGGATGATGAAAAAGACGGTTACCACTGCTGTTCCACCTCTCTCAGGGAAAATCAGCAGGAGGCAAGACTGTTCATCAGTGTACTTGAACAGAGGATTGGTTTTTTTTTTTTTTTTAGCTACAACTCATATGGCTATTCCACCATAAAGCACCCAAATAAATGAAGAAGATGAAGTTAGGAAAACCTAAGCCAACATATGCTGCTATATTCTGTTAGGGTAAATTTGGGGGGAAGTCAGCACTAACACATCCTGCTTGATTTTCGTGGTGTTGTCTGGGTCATGGCTGGACCCTTTGAAGTCCTGGGTCTCTTGTAGTCCTGGTATGGTCAGAACTAGTTCTCTTTGCTTAGTGGATCTAAGCCTGATAATTGGCCTATTCAATACTGAACTGATTTAAACATTTGGTTTTTTCTTTGCATAAATATTAATAGCCTTTGAAGGGTGTTGATCTCTGTGTTGTCATGACAAGTGGGGGTTCTGATTGTGAGAGTCTC
>SJXQ01013083.1:211379-304582 GCA_006408695.1 Aepyceros melampus | reverse complement strand
GCAACTAACAAATGAGCCCTGCGGGATCTCCATTGGTCTAATAAGTTTATATTTGTGAATTAAACTTGTATCTTTTTGGTAATGCCAGTTATCTTTTTCTGATTTCAGATGGTCAGTTCTTCACGTGGGGGAGAAATAGCCATGGGCAGTTGGGCCTGGGGAAGGAGTTCCCTTCCCAAGCCAGTCCACAGAGGGTGAGGTCCCTGGAGGGGATCCCGCTGGCGCAGGTGGTCGCAGGAGGGGCCCACAGCTTTGCCCTGTCACTCTCAGGAGCCGTATTTGGCTGGGGGATGAATAATGCAGGGCAGCTCGGGCTCAGTGATGAGAAAGGTGGGTGAAGTCTTCACGTGGCCCTCATAACTTCATTTGTTTAGTACATGCTTCCTGAGGAGCTTCTGTGTCCTCCCCCGTGTCAGGCAGTAAGGATGCAACAAGAACCAAAGCAGATAATACCCTTGACTTAGTGGAGAATACGTGCTAATGGGTAGACACAGACAACAAACCAGTATGTATACAGTGGAAACAGTGACAGATTTTGTTTTCTTGGGCTCCAAAATCACTGTGGATGGTGACTGCAGCCATGAAATTAAAAAGATGCTTGCTCCTTGGAAGAAAAGCTATGACCAACCTAGACAGCATATTAAAAAGCAGAGACATTTACTTTGCCGACAAAGGTTCATCTAGTCAAAGCTATGGTTTTTCCAGTAGTCATGTATGGACGTGAGAGTTGGACTATAAAGAAGGCTGAGCACTGAAGAATTGATGCTTTTGAACTGTGGTGTTGGAGAAGACTCTTGAGACTCCCTTTGACAGCAAAGAGATCAAACCAGTCAATTGTAAAGAAAATCAACCCTGAATATTCATTGGAAGGACTGATGCTGAAGCTCCAATACTTTGGCCACCTGATGCGAAGAACTGAGTCATTGGAAAAGACTCTGATGCTGGGAAAGATTGAAGGCAGGGGGAGAAGGGGGTGACAGAGGATGAGAAGGTTGGATGGCATCACTGACTCAATGGACATGGTTTGAGCAAGCTCCAGGAGATGGTGATGGACAGGGAAGCCTGGCATGCTGCAGTCCATGGGGTCTCAAGGAGTCAGACAGAACAACAGCAACAAATGTATGCAGTATGTCAGAGGCTTTGAGAGGAAAGTTTCCTATTTTATATAAGGTACCCAGGGAGGGCCTCTTGAAAAAGACGTTCAGCAGAGCCCTGTAGGAAGTCCAGTAGAAGAGGAGGTGTTTAGAGGAGCTGGGTGAAAACTGTTCCAGTCAGGGAACAGGGTGTGCAGAGGCTCTGAAGTGGGAGAAATCATGGTAGGCTTGAAGATCAGCAGGGAGAGGAGTAGCAGAGCTGGAGCTCCGAGAGGAAGGGAGGCCCTGCAGTGTAGGGCCCTGAAGGACAAGGTCAGGATTTCGGCTTCTCTCAGTGAAAGAGGAAGACACTGAGGGTGTTGAGGAGAAGAGTAATCTGACTTGACTTTGCCTAGAATCGGTCCACGGGGAAGCTAGCAGACCACTTTTGAGGCAATGGGAATAAAGATGGATTTTGAATATATTCTGAAGGTGGGGCCTGATGGTTTTCCTCATTGTTGGATGTACTTTGAAATAAAGAGAGGAAAAAGTGGAAGGGTAAAGCTGCATTTGTGAAATGAGGAAAACTGTATGGGGAAGTAGGGAGGAAGGTGGGCAGAGTCAGGGATTATGGGGAATTAGGCTTTAAATATGTTAAAAATGAGATGTCTATTAGACATCCAAGTGGAGGTTCAGGCAGCTAGCTAAAGAGGAGAATCAGGAATCAAGGGGGGCCCAAAATTGAGGCTAAGAGAACTGTGCATATTTCATCTCAAAGACAGATGATAACTGACTTTTTGATATTTCTCTCTTTCTAGATCGAGAGTCTCCTTGCCATGTAAAGCTCCTACGAACACAGAAAGTTGTCTATATCAGTTGTGGAGAAGAACATACAGCAGTTCTTACAAAAGTAAGGAACTTCAGTATTTTGGTTTGTTCTGTGGTACTGTTAGAATAAGGATGATTATCATGCTTGATTATTTTTGATAAGGTCTTTTATAGAGAGTAGGAATAGTATATAAAAATAAAAATAATATATATAACCTTGAAATACAGATAGTGATATTCTGTGTTCCTAAGCTGGAATCAACTTCGCAGGTAGAAATACCAATAACCTCAGACGTGCAGATGATACTACCCTTATGGAAGAAAGTGAAGAGGAATTAAAGAGCCTCTTGATGAAGGTGAAAGAGGAGAGTGAAAAAACTGTCTTAAAACTCAACATTTAAAAAATGAAAATTATGGCATCTGGTCCCATCACTTCATGGTAAATAGATGGGGATACAATGGAAACAGTGAGAGACTATTTTTTGGGGCTCCAAAATCACTGTGGAAGTTGACTGCAGCCATGAAATTAAAAGATGCTTGCTCCTTGAAAGAAAACCGATGACAAACCTAGACAGCATATTAAAAAGCAGAGATATTACTTTGCCAACAAAGATCCGTCTAGTCAAAGCTATGGTTTTTCCAATAGTCATGTATGCATGTGAGAGTTGGACCATAAATAAAGCTAAGCACTGAAGAATTGATGCCTTCCAACTGTTGTGCTGGAGAAGACTCTTAAGACTCCCTTTGACAGCAGAGAGATCAAACCAGTCAATTGTAAAGGAAATCAGCCCTGAAAATTCACTTAAAGGACTGATGCTGATGCTGCAGTTCCAATACTTTGACCACCTGATGGGAAGAGCCAAATCATTGGAAAAGATCCTGATGCTGGGAATGATTGAAGGCAGGGTGAGATGGTTGAAAGGTATCATTGACTCAATGAACATGAGTTTGAGCAAACCCTGGAAGATGGTGAAGGATGGGGAAGCTTGGAGGGCTGCAGTCCATGGGGTCATAAAGAATTGGACATGACTGAGCAACTGAATGACGAAAAAAGAAAGAGCAATGTAATTAATGTTTTAAAGTTATTCAACTTATTTCTTTTGCTTCTAAGACAGTCACATCTGGAGAGAATGAAAAAGTATTTTTGTGTTGAACAAACTGTTATGATTCACTTTAATAAAATGCTTTAGTATTTGTTGCAAGTACAGCTGCTAAAAAAAAAAATCTTACTAAGGAATCTGTGGAGCATTTAATTTCTTACATATGAATGGTCATGTAAAGTTCATCTCATTTCACCTACCTTTTTCTTTTTTTTGTATTCCTGTTTATTAACATTGTTGTACTTTTAAACTACTTTTAAAATTTATATATAGATGACATACATTCTCTTGAGCAATACTGTCTTTGTTCCATAAAGATGTAGTCTTAAATTCTTTTTAAAAATTCTCTTTTCTATTTAGAGAACATTCCAAAGAAGACAATGACTTGTCTGAGTCAAGTGGCATAGTGTTCTTGTACAGACTGTTGTGATATGAATTTTGTATACAGAAGTTAGAGGAGTGTGTCCAAAGTCAGAGACACAGTGCGCTTATGTGATGTTTGCTCCTTGTTAGAGTGGAGGTGTGTTTACCTTTGGTGCTGGTTCCTGTGGGCAACTTGGACATGACTCCATGAATGATGAGGTCAATCCAAGAAGAGTTCTGGAGCTGATGGGCAGTGAAGTCACTCAAATTGCTTGTGGCAGGTGAGTGCTCCTAAGAACTTCCTCGGATCTGTTAAGACTCAGAAATGGATCTTGTCTTTATAGTGATGTGGCTACTCCTAACCAGTGTTGTTCTGAGAAATCAGCTGCATGCACACCTATGGTGAAAATTTGGAGAGAGTTCAGTCTGAGCAGGGTGTGGCCAGGAAGGGTTTTAGAGAAGCAGAGCTACGTGGGGCCAGTGTAATTCTTTGGGGATATAAAGAATAGCATGACGTGAGGGAGACATGTAGAAAGGAAAGTGAGAGAGCCTCAAAGAAATCTTGGAAATTTTGCTAATTTTCCCCGCCTCTTTCTGTTCATCCCAAATGCAGCAGGCCCTTAAACTCTTTCCAGGTCTTACCACCATCCCAATGACCTAGGGTATCAGTGAAGGGCAGTATTATGAAGATCCAGCAGTGCAAAAACAAGCACACGTAAACACGGAGAGTGGGCTTCTGGGGTCACCTGTAGGAATTGCTGTGCTCACATATGGTTGTTAAAAGTCAGTGTGTGTATTCATTCATTATCAGTAGAAACAATGCTGTTGGGTTAATTCACATTATTTTCCCCTAGACAACACACGCTAGCCTTTGTGCCTTCTTCTGGACTCATCTATGCATTTGGTTGTGGAGCCAGAGGTCAGTTAGGAACTGGACACACTTGTAACGTCAAGTGCCCTTCTCCTGTGAAAGGTTACTGGGCCGCCCACAGTGGCCAGCTTTCGGCCAGAGCTGGTAAGAGCGATGCTTATTGGAATTTAATGGTGTTTTAAATGCTAAAAACACTTGTTATAGAACATCTATTTTTTTTTTTTTTTTACTTTGAGGTCTTTTGGAGGGAATAAATACGAGATACTCTAAAAGTCAACAAATATTTGAGCACTTATTATCTACAGTTGATAAAAGTCAACAAATATTTGAGCACTTATTATCTACAGTTGAAATTCTAAAGGATAAAGCAAAAATTCTATTTTGGCCATAAGGATTTTGATTGTGGTGTAGCCATTTTATTTACTATTGTTGCTGATAATTAAAGTTCATATTTATTGAAGGCTTAAGCAAGTTCCGTTACCATGCTAAGCACTGAAAACAACCTTAAGAACTAGTAGTTATTATCCCCGTGTTGGAGAGGAGGAAACTGAATCTTATGAAGGTTAAGTAGCTTCCCCAAAATGATATAGATTCTGGGAGCATAATTTAAACCCAGGCCCGCTTCTTTCTAAAACCTGTGTCCTTTTTAATTTTTAAAAATTTTACAGTTTAAAAAAGTTGCACTCTATTTACAGGTATCACAAAATATTGGCTATATTCCCTGTGTTGTCCAAAGCATCCTTGTAGGCTATCTCACACTCAGTAGATTGTACCTACCACCCCCCCAACTCAGTATTGCCCTTCCCCCCACTGCTTGCCACTGGTAACCACTAGGTTGTTCTCTGTGAACTTTAAAGCCAGTGCTTTTAATGCTTAGCTCTTGTTACCTTCCCTTTATGATGGCTATTTTGGTCACAATATGACATGATTTTTTTTCATGCCATTTCTATTTCTTCTCTTAAAGAATAGTCAAGTAACCCAGTGTTCATTTCACTGGAAATAAAAATAAGGCAGTCCTTCAGTTAGAATGACTTGAAGCAATAAATCCAGAAGCTTAAATGGAGATGGAGAGTCATTACAAAGAAGTGTGATTTAATAACTGATTTAGATTTTGAAAACTATAAAGTGGCACAGTTATGGCTTAATCAGAATTTTAACAATAACCATAAGAACCCTTCTGGAGTATGAGAAACTTAAGTACAGGGAGGGCCTCCCAGATAACTCAGTTGGTAAAGAATCCACCTACAATGCAGGAGACCCCAGTTCAGAGTCATTTCCTGTTTGTAAACCTGGCATATAGCACAGGGTCTGGCACAAACTTTTCACTCTGAATATTCATGGAATGAATATATGAGCATCTAAGAATGTTGTGGAATTTGACATGTAAAATAAAGAAGATTTTGTTTTGATCATGTTCCCCAAAGTGGAAAAATGGCTAGGTGTCCTCTTATCTATCATTTATAAATTTCTTTTTCTCTAAGGCATTGTACTCATGTTAGGGAAGCATATATTTGAGAAATACACCAATTTTTAAAAACTCCAGTATGTAGGTTAATTTTAAACCACAAAGTTTTCAAAGTTTAATTACAGGATAAAACTTATAAGTAGGTGAATTTCAATTTGTTATATAAATGCTGGTTTTAGGAACCTTCATGGTAATTTGAGAGCACAGTGTTTCCAAGAGAGGAAGTTTGAGCTGTGCCTTAAGGGATGGTTTGGAGTTAGCCAGGTAGAGGACAATGAAGAGGTAGGCTATGGTGAGTACCATGGAACTGCGCGATTCCAGGAGTACCTTTCCATCTTGCTCTAGGGGGCGCCATTCCTGGAGAACACAGTGTGCTCTGGGCGTGGGAGAAGGGAAAGGCACGGAGCTATGAGGTAGTGTGGCGTGTTAGAATGAGTGAGACGGTGGTGTGAGAGTGTCGCTGTGGGCACAGTGTGATGGGAGGCAAAGCGGAAGCAGGACATGGAGGTCCCTCTATCTGGCGAGCTTCATCCGGAAGTGGCTGCAGACCTCCACACTCAGATGCTGTAAGTGGTGTCTTAGCTGACTTTACGGTTTATAGTAGTGACTGTTTTAAACTTCAGTGTCATGACAGAGTTAGAATGAAAAAATAGAAACGAGGTCAGCACTAGCTGGCAGTTGGCAGGAGGAAGAGGGGGTTAGAGTGGAAGGTACAGTTTTATATGTTTAGTTTTAACTGAAGTAGAAACAGTCCTGGGAAGAGAGCCAGGAGAGGAGGTTTCTTACTTCTCTGACATAATTAAATGGGTAGGAAACCACTCGGAAACATATTTGGAATGTTAGAAAAGGGGGTCAGTGAAAAAGTTTAATTGTTGAAAAACATGCTCTTGAAAATTTTTTGACAGATCGCTTTAAATATCATATTGTTAAGCAGATCTTCTCTGGAGGAGACCAGACTTTTGTACTTTGCTCCAAATATGAGGTAAAATTTTCTTTTGACTATTATCTTGGGGGTGGAATAATGGTGAACCAATATTTATTTTAATAAATAATAATTACACGAGAGCAGCATTATTCTTTGTTTCTCCCAATTTTATATTATTAAAATAAGCTGACTAAACTTTGAAGTAATCTCCATTTTGTTTCCTTGAAGTGCCAATAATTTTCTTGATATTTAATCACAGAGTTCTACTTTATAATTGAAAATTATTTACTTATGTCTGGATTTGTCCCAAAAGAGATTTAAGGAGGCCTCAGAGAATTCATACTAACTTTGGGATTATTTGACTTTCCATTGTTTCCTTCCCTGTTAAGTAGCAACAAATGCTAGGTATTTGAGAACTCACTGTGCTTGTTTGATGTGATTGAGTGTATACTGAATATAAGAGATGCCATTCAGATATCCTTTATTATTTATCATCTGCTTATAAAACCACACTGAAATATCCCTCAGGTGTCTCCTGTATCCCTGTGGTGGGCGAATGACATTCTCTTAGGGTTGGAGGTGGAAGAGAACATGGGCTAAGTATCTGTGTTGTTGTTCAGTTGCTAAGTTATGTCCGACTCTGTGACCAAGTGGACCTCAGCACACCAGGCTCCCCTGTCCTTCAGTATCTCCCAAAGTTTGCTCAGACTCATGTCCGTTGAGTCGGTGATGCTGTCTGTGACAGGGCTTTAATTCATTCCCCTCTTTCTGGATGAGAAAAATCATTCTGAAGTGAGGACCGCAGGTTTGTTTTGTCCTCTACAGTCTGCTGCTCTTAGGCTCCTCTCCTCCCTCCCTCCCTTCCCTTCCCCTGCCCCTTCTTTTATTCAGTCAGCTCTTGGGGAGGAGTAGCCATATGTAGTGCATTGATCCTCATCCTGCCCTGGAGGAGCAGGGAAGGGATGGTGGTGATGACAAAGGAATTAGAGTAGGCTGGGAAGAAAAATGAAGTTCTGTGGGCACAAGGTGCCCTGTTGGTGCTGGAAACTGTCCCCATTGCTCTGATACTGTGCCATCTCTCAACACACGATATTCTTGCCTTCTAGTCAGTATCATTCTCTGACTTTGATAGAAAAGGTTGTGGTGGAGTCTGAGGCTGCAGGTTGGGTAGCTGATACTGACGTTAGATATTATCCAGGTCAGGATGCTGCAGAAGGTTCTGTTGAGTGCAGCCATCTGCGCTGAGTTGGAGCTGTTGCTTCAGACCTATTTTAGGCCCAGCTTCAGTGCTTCACAGAGAAACCTTGAGAAAAGCTGAAACTATTCTTTGTTTCTTTAATGTGCCAATAAAGCAAAATATGAAAAGCCCTGAATATCTGTAGGATAGTTACTTTGTGTCCACAAGCAGTACAGGTTGAAGTATTCCTTTCTCTAAGAAAGTGGTTTGATTAACCAAATTTAATTTTCCTGTGAAATTCAGCATAAAACTTAGTTTCATTCCTTTTGTAAATATGGTATCTGATATATGAAGTTGAATTTTAAATTTACTGTATTAACACTGTTGGAACCGGAAGACAAAACATTGATGAGAAGGAAGTGAAAGTAGCATATCATTGTAGAAACAGGGCAGGTTAAAGTTTAAACAACTGGAAGAGTGGTATGCATTAAAAATGTAAGATAAAGAAAAAAGCAACTGAAAATAGAATATGACTTAGAAAGGTATTGCTCTTTCTTATAAAACACTGAAACTTATACACTTTTATTTAAGCTATTAAGCCTAGGTATTTGTTTAGATACAGAGATTGGTCAAAATATGTGTTTGCTCTGTTACCATGATACATGAAGAATCTCTTAATGACCCAAGAAAAAGCATCTGTGTAATGACATACTCCATTTTTATAAGACACTCCTAAGATTTACTTCAGTTCAGTCCTCAGTCATGTCTAACACTTTGTGACCCTATGGACTGCAGCATGCCAGGCTTCCCTGTCCATCACCAACTCCGAGAGCCTACTCAAACTCACGTCCATTGAGTCAGATGCCATCCAACCATCTCATCCTCTGTCGTCCCCTTCTTCTCCTGCCTTCAATCTTTCCCAGCATGAGGGTCTTTTCCAGTGAGTTGGTTCTTTGCATCAGGTGGCCAAAGTATGGGAGTTTCAGCTTCAGCATTAGTCCTTCCAGTGAATATTCAGGACTGATTTTCTTTAGGATTGACTGTTTTGATCTCCTTGCAGACTTAAGAGTCTTCACCAGCACCACAATTCAAAAGCATCAGTTCCTTGGCGCTCAGCTTTCTTTATAGTCCAACTCTCACATCCATACATGACTACTGGAAAAACCATAGCTTTGACTAGATGGACCTTAGTTGGTAAAGTAATGTCTCTGCTTTTTAATAAGCTGTCTAGATTGGTCATAGCTTTTCTTCCAAGGAGCAAGCATCTTTTAATTTCCTGGTTGCAGTCACCATCTGCAGTGATTTTGGAGCCCCCCAAAATAAAGTCTGTCACTGTTTCCCTATCTATTTGCCATGAAGTGATGGGACCAGATACCATGATCTCTGAATGTTGAGCTTAAGCCAACTTTTTCACTTTCCTCTTTCCCTGTCATCAAGAGGCTTTTTAGTTCCTCTTTACTTTCTGCCATAAGGGTGGTGTCATCTGCATATATGAGATTATTGATATTTCTCCTGGCAATCTTGATTCCAATTTCTGCTTCATCCAGCCCAGCATTTCACATAATATACTCTGCATATAAGTTAAATAAGCAGAGTGAGAATATGCAGCCTTGATGTACTCCTTTCCCGATTTGGAACCAGTCTGTTGTTCCGTGTCCAGTTCTAACTGTTGTTTCCTGACCTGCATACAGGTTTCTCAAGAGGCAGGTCAGGTGGTCTGGTATCGTCTCTTTCAGAATTTTCCACAGTTTATTGTGATCCACACACTCAAAGGCTTTGGCATAGTCAATAAAACAGGAATAGATGTTTTTCTGGAACTCTCTTGCTTTTTCCATGATCCAGCGGATGTTGGCAATTTGATCTCTGGTTCCTCTGCCTTTTCTAAAACCAGCTTGAACATCAGGGAGTTCATGGTTCACTTATTGTTGAAGCCTGGCTTGGAGAATTTTGAGCATTACTTTGCTAGCATGTGAGATGAGTGCAATTGTGCAGTAGTTTGAACATTCTTTTGCATTGCCTTTCTTTGGAATTGGAATGAAAACTGACCTTTTCCAGTCCTGTGGCCACTGCTGAGTTTTCCAAATTTGCTGGCATATTGAGTGCAACACTTTCACAGCATCATCTTTTAGGATTTGAAATAGCTCAACTGGAACTCCATCACCTCTACTAGCTTTGTTTGTACTGATGCTTCCTAAGGCCCACTTGACTTCTCATTCAGGGATGTCTGGCTCTAGGTGAGTGATCACATCATCATGGTTATATGGGTCATGACGATCTTTTTTGTATAGCTCTTCTGTGTATTCTTGCCACCTCTTTTTAATCTTTTCTGCTTCTGATAAGTCTATACCATTTCTCTCCTTTATTGTGTTCATCTTTGCATGAAATGTTCTCTTGGTAGCTCTAATTTTCTTGAAGCTACTATAGTCTTTCCCATTCTATTGTTTTCCTCTATTTCTGTGCATTGATCACTGAGGAAGGCTGCCTTATCTCTCCTTGCTATTCTTTGGAACTCTACGTTTACATGGGTATATTTTTCCTTTTCTCCTTTGCCTTTCGCGTTTCTTCTCTTCACAGCTATTTGTAAGGCCTCATCTGACAACCATTTTGCCTTTTTACACTTCTTTTTCTTGGGGATGGTCTTGATCCCTGCCTCCTGTACCATGTCATGAACCTCAGTCAATAGTTCTTCAGGTACTCTGTCTATCAGATCTAATCTCTTGAATCTATTTGTCACTTCAACTGTATAATCATAAGGGATTTGATTTAGGTCATACCTGAATGGTTCCCTGGTGCCTCAGAGGTTAAAGTGTCTGCCTCCAATGCGGGAGACCCGGGTTCGATCCCTGAGTTGGGAATATCCTCTGGAGAAGGAAATGGTAATCCACTCCAGTATTCTTGCCTGGAGAATCCCATGGATGGAGAACCTTGTAGGTTACAGTCCACGGGATTGCAAAGAGTCGGACACAACTGAGCGACTTCACCTTCACCTTGAATGGTCTAGTGGTTTTCTCTACTGTTTTCAATTTAAGTCTGAATTTGGCAATAAGGAGTTTACGAGCTGAGCCACAGTCAACTCCCGGTCTTGTTTTTGCTGACTCTATGTATCTTCTCCATCTTTGGCTGCAAAGAATATAATCAGTCTGATTTCAGTGTTGACCATCTGGTGATGTCCATGTGTAGAGTCTTCCCTTGTGTTATTGGAAGAGGGTGTTTGCTATGACCAGTGCGTTCTCTTGGCAAAACTCTGTTAGCCTTTGCCCTGCTTCATTTTTTACTCCAAGGCCAAATTTGCCTGTTACTCCAGGTAATTCTTTGCTTCCTACTTTTGCATTCCAGTCCCCTATAATGAAGAGAACATTTGTTTTGGATGTTAGTTCTGGAAGGTTGGTCTTGTAGGTCTGGTAGGTCTTCATGGAACTGTTCAACTTTAATCTCTGCAGATTACTGATTGGGGCATAGACTTGGATTACTGTGATATTGAATGGTTTGCCTTGGAATTGGACAGAGATTATTCTGTCATTTTTGAGATTGCACCTAAGTACTGCATTTTGGACTCTTTTGTTAATTATTGGGGTCGCAAAGAGTCAGACATGACTGAGCAACTAAATGGAGCGTAAATTATATTTATCATGTTTTATATTACACACCTAGTATTTATTTATTTTATAACTTGAAGTATGTGCTTTCTGACTGAATATTGCCAATCCTCCATCCCCCCAGCCCCTGCCTCTGGTAATCACAAATCGATCTCTTTTTCTATGAGCTTTTTTTTATTTTAAAGTATATTAACTTAGAACAGTATTTTAATTCCTGGTACACAACATAGTGATTTATATTTCTATAATTTTGAAATGATTCCCACAATGAGTCTAGCTACTGTCTGTCACCACGCAAATATACTACATAATTAATGACTAAGACTTAGGAGTCTTAAAAAGACACCAGTATTTCCAGAGATTCTGATTTAACTTGTTTAGAGTGTAACTTGGCCATCAGGATTTTTGAAAGCTCTGGTGATCCAAAGTGCAGCCAAAGTTGGATACACTGACCTACACCAATTTTTTTCTTTTGAGGCTGTACGTAATTCCAAGGCATGGAAAATCAGTGCTTTTTCTTGGGTCTTTATGTTTGATTCTGTGATTGTAGTTTATACAAGGCATCTGTGGTTTGTTGGACTTGGGGTGAAGAATGAGAAAATAGTAACGTGTTTATATTTTACGTCTGTGTTTGTGTCTGTGTTCAGCTGCTCCTTGGAATGGGGGAAGCAATTAAAATTTACATAATGACTGGTTTTAAGACCATGGTGCGGAGACAGTCTTGTTTGTGAGTTCTCAAGTGTCTGTTTTGTCTTCTCATTTTTCTTGATGCAGTTCAAGATGGCTTTTGTTCTCTTAAGAGATTTCTGTGGTCATTTTTGTTAAAATACTTACCAAAAACCAGATGATTATAAACTTTGGCAAATTCTCTTGTCTGTTACATGCCCTCTTCCTTCCCCCTTATAATGCTGTCTTAACTCATCACTCTGAGAAAATAACCAAGAAAATTTACTTTGAAAGTTGTGTTTTTATGGTCATCTGGTTAATGTTTTAATATTGCTTTTTTCCCTCTCTTCTAGTGACAGGTACAGGAGACATAAAGCACTTTAAATTTTTCTCTAGTTCTAGATCATGATTAGATTTGGGGAAAATAAGTTGAAAAATAGCAGTTTTAGGAAGAGTGCTTATTATATAGCACTGTGCAGCATTTGGAGTTTTAAAGGCCATTATTGATATGTCTTTTATCTTTCTTATCAATTTATAGCTGTATACTTTGAGCAAGACATTAAGAGGCATTACATTTTCATAGATTATTTATAATATAGGTTGTATAGACTTTTTATAATGTATATTGTTGGAGTTTGGTGAACAGTTAAGGCAAATGATTAGTAATTTAAAAACCTTGATGTTATGATGATTCAAAGCAGAGGGAGAAAAATCTGAAGCAGTCCTCTTTGTTTGGTTTCTCTGGGGAGGGTACTGAAGGGCCATCCCGGCTCCACAGCACCCCATGAGGTCGGCTGAGGCACTGAGGTGCAGTTCAGCTTCCCCTTCTGCCCGATCCTGCCTCCTTCATCCTGAGGAAATGTTCTAGAACTCCTCCCAACCTCAAACTTTAAACATAAATCTCAGGTTCAGAGTCTGTTTCCCAGGTGTAAATCCTTCTGGAGGCAGGGGGGGCTGGGGCCTGGCACCACATCCCCACCTGCCCAGGGCAGTTCTGGAGGTCAGTGCAGCTGGGGGCAGTCCAG
Source organism: Aepyceros melampus (assembly GCA_006408695.1). Classification (NCBI taxonomy): domain Eukaryota; kingdom Metazoa; phylum Chordata; class Mammalia; order Artiodactyla; family Bovidae; genus Aepyceros; species Aepyceros melampus. Next base: position 291,493 of record SJXQ01013083.1, on the reverse strand, counting down.
AGCTTGCACTGAAGCAGCTGGCAGAGTGAGTGGTCCGTTCTGAAGGGAGAGAGGATCTGGGCGGCACACCCCCTCTCCTGTACATAAGTGAAACACAAAGTGGGAGATATATAGGGAGAGGGAGATGAGAAAAAGTCCCTGCCGTTCTGTAATTTTTTTTTTTTTTAAAATCTGAAGCAGTCCTCTTTGTTTGGTTTCTCTGGGGAGGGTACTGAAGGGCCATCCCGGCTCCACAGCACCCCATGAGGTCGGCTGAGGCACTGAGGTGCAGTTCAGCTTCCCCTTCTGCCCGATCCTGCCTCCTTCATCCTGAGGAAATGTTCTAGAACTCCTCCCAACCTCAAACTTTAAACATAAATCTCAGGTTCAGAGTCTGTTTCCCAGGTGTAAATCCTTCTGGAGGCAGGGGGGGCTGGGGCCTGGCACCACATCCCCACCTGCCCAGGGCAGTTCTGGAGGTCAGTGCAGCTGGGGGCAGTCCAGAGCTTGCACTGAAGCAGCTGGCAGAGTGAGTGGTCCGTTCTGAAGGGAGAGAGGATCTGGGCGGCACACCCCCTCTCCTGTACATAAGTGAAACACAAAGTGGGAGATATATAGGGAGAGGGAGATGAGAAAAAGTCCCTGCCGTTCTGTAATTTTTTTTTTTTTGCTGTCATATTTAATCCTTCAGAATTCTTCTCCTGCTGTTGACTTCAGGACGATGAACCAAGCACATTACACCAGTTTAATAAATGATGAAACCATAGCAGTTTGGAGACAAAAGCTCTCAGAACACAACAATGCAAATACAATCAAGTATGTGATTGCTTGTTTTCAGTTCTTTTCAAAGTGTATTGGAATTTCCAACTTAGTAATTTTCTCCTACTTCCATCTTGAGGTTGTGAATATCAATGGGGTTTTGCATTCGAGGGGTCATTTTTGGGGCACACATCTGGTGCCCTTAGCCTGAAATAACATAGTAAGTTGTTACCCCATTTTCTTACAAGATGTATTCCTTAACCTGCTTTGTTTGGACCTTAAAAATCCTAACTGATGAAGACCTGAGTTGGTCTTTCTGCCAAGAAAGCTTAGTGTTATTGTTGTTTAACTCCAAGAGTTCTCTTCATATGCTTATTCCAAAGCATTCCAATCTAAGCTTATTTTACCTAATCAGAATAATTTAGCATTTTCATATTCAAAATGATTAGTTAGATAGAGAAAAAAGTATAAAGGATTGAGTCCTTTCAGCAGGTGTATTTCATTCTTAAAAAAGTTTTTTTTTTTTTAAATTTTTATAGTTTTACACATTGTATTGGCTTTCCTCAGTTTTTCCATTTTTTGACAGAAGCTGATTCTTGGGGATGAATGAATCAGATTGTGTACTAGGTGATAGTTGTTCCCAGATATGTATATAAAGCATTTTACTTTCTGAAGGGGCAAGTTCCCTGAGGCTTTTGGACACACCAGCTCTTTGAGTGGGGGGATCATTGGGAATGCCCTAGAGCACCTCTGTGACAGTGCTCAGAAGCCCTCGAAGCTTGGTGACTCTGCCGGGAGTTCAGTCTGGAAGGGGCAGGGAACAGGCTGGGGGAACTAGACTCACTGGGAGGATGGGGGTGTAGGGGCACGAGACTCCCTTGGCTGGGACTCTGACAGTTTATGACACTTTACTAGTTCTTAGTTTTCTTATTTACAAGTGATAGGATATAAGCAGTGATCTCCCCTTCCTGACCTGGATCCTGTGATTAATAGAAGTTACTGCAGTCCCCTCCTCGACTGTATATTTGTTTTGTTCCTTCCCTTTCCTTTATACTAAATAAGAGGGTTCAAGCTTCCTGACATGTAGTATCACTGTGGGTCCTCAGAAACTAGCAATTTCCCCCCAGAAAATCTAGGTAATAGGAATAAAAACTTACTTCACTCATTTGTAGTTTCTTTCTAAGATGGGCAAGAAAACAGAAAGAAGTATTTGTTCGGTTATTAATTTGCAGAGATACTTTCTGTGTTGGTAAATAACAGCTCAGCTTATCTTTTTTGGTTTTATTTTGGGTTCATGTTTGGAGGTGAGGGGGAAAGGGTCTTAGATGGTTGGTGGGAGGAAAGTCCAAGGTCATTATTATTAGGCCTGAGAGTTTTCTTTTGGCAGCTTTAATATTCTTTATTTTAACATGATTTACAGATAATGTAAGTTCTTGTCCGTTTTGAGACAGGACACAGTGTTTTCCAAGGCTTCACCTGGGTAAGAAGAAGCAGCTATTAAGGAAACTCTGGAATAGAGGAGTAATCTATTGCTGATGCTTAAGTAACCATTTATTTATACTTATTAAAGACTTTTTTCCCGTTTTCTTTCTGAGCAGTGGTGTTGTTCAGATATTATCTTCTGCAGCCTGTTGGAATGGAAGTTTTCTTGAGAAAAAGTAAGTGACTTAGTCTTAAAATATCCACATGTGATGCAGGTGCTCACTCAGCAAAGGCTGAGAAAGACTTGTGTTCTCTTTGATGGTGGTTAGCCTTAACTCAGTGGGTAAGCTTATGATTGGCACAGCAATGGAAGTGCCTAATGATGATGAGTGAGAGGATACCAGGAAGGGCAGTGCTGATTCATGCCTAGTTGGCAGAGAAGCAGATTACCAAAAGAGAGACAGTATCTCAGAAAGGGTTGGTGTAATCAAAAGTAAGATTTTTCAGGCTATTCCAAAATGTTAATAATATTTGTTCTTAAATTCTTTTAAAAATATATATATTTTATTGAAGTATAGTTGACTTTGCAATGTTTCAGGTACACAGCAAGGTGATTCAGTTATACAGATACAGATATATTATTTTTGAAATTATTTTCCATCATAGGTTATTAAAAGATATTGACTATAGTTCCCTATGGTATACAGTAGACCTTTCTTGCTTGTTGTGTATCCATTTTTTATTTAGAAATCTAACATTCTGTTCATACTAAGTCAGACAAGTCAAATCAAAATGTCAAAAATTTTTGTTAGGCAAGAATTCTTAAGTTTTCTAAAATATATATTATACATATTTGTATGTATATGTATACAAAAGCTCTTCTACTAAATACGGGCTTGAGAAAGAACATGAAAAAAGAGACGAGATGCAGAAGTTGGAGAACATAAATGAAATGGGAGCACTGAATATGTAATAGAAAAAGTGAAACAAACTAGATAAAAGTAAAAAGATCATCATATAGTCCAGTTGTTTATAAACATGACTGCTCATTAGAAACATCTGGAGCTCTGGAGAAAAAAGCGATACCTGAGGATTTGTAGTTTTCCAAAAATTTCAAGCTAATTCTGATACGCCTCTGGATTTTAAAAAGTGATTGCAGGTTTTTCTATTAGATCCTAGTTTTCTGATAGAGAATTCTATTATTTTTCTATTGACCAGTCATGATACAGTGGTATTAAGTGAGTGATAGTTACATAGTCACAATAGCAAAAGATGTTAATCAGTTTTCACAATTAGTAGCCAAACAAAAATAAAAGATAATTACAATTGCAAGCCATAATGGGAGCATGATTAACTTAAACAATATAAATAATTACAATTTGAGGGGAGTATCACACAGAATGATGTGGTAGGTGAAAGTACATACATGCACTTGTTTTCATCCACCCAGCTAGTATATGTCTTTTAGTTGGTGCTTTTAATCTATTTACATTTAAGGTAATTATTTGATATATATGATCCTATTACCATTTTCTTAATTATTTTGGATTTATTTTCTGTAGGTCTTTTCCTTCTCTTGTGTTTGCTGCCTAGAGAAATTCCTTTGGCATTTGTTGTAAAGCTGGTTTGCTGATGCTGAATTCTCTTAACTTTTGCTTGTCTGAAAGCTTTTGATTTCTCTATCAAATCTGAAGGAGAGTCTTGTGGGGTAGAGTATTCTTGGTTGAGGTTCTTCCCTTTTATCACTTTAAATATATCATGCCATTCCCTTCTGGCTTGTAGAGTTTCAAATCAGCAGATAGCCTGATGGGAGTTCCCTTGTATGTTATTTGTCATTTTTCCCTTGTTGCGTTTAATATTTTATCTCTGGTCTTTAATTTTTGTCAGTTTGATTACTGTGTGTCTGGGTGTGCTCCTCCCTGGGTTTATCCTGCCTGGGATTCTCTGTGCTTCCTGGACTTGGTGACGATTTCCTTTCCCATGTTTGGGAAGTTTTTAGCTATTATCTCTTCAAATATTTTCTCAGATCCTTTTTCTACTCCTTCTGGGACCCCCTATAATGTGAATGTTGGTGTGTTTAATGTTGTTCCAAATATCTCTTAGGCTGTCTTCATTTCTTTTCATTCATTTGTCTATATTTGTTCTGTGGCAATGATTTCTACCATTCTGTCCTCCAGGTCATTTATTATTCTGCCTCATTATTCTCAGTTGATTCCTTCTAGTGTATTATTCATCTCTCTCTCTTTGTTCTTTAGTTCTTGTAGGTCTTTGGTAAACATTTCTTGCATCTTCTCGATCTTTGCCTCCATTCTTTTCCCGAGATCCTGGATCATATTCACTATCGTTATTCTGAATTCTTTTTCTGGAAGATTGCCTGTCTCCACTTCATTTAGTTGTTTTTCTGAGATTTTACTTTGATCTTTCATCTGGGATATAACTTTCTGCTCTTTCATGGTGATTAACTTTCTGTAACATGGTTTTTGTTTTAGCTGCTGTGAGACTGTGCTTCTTCTTGCTGCTTCTGTCTGTCCTCTGATGGATGAGGCTAAGAGACTTGTGTAAGCCTCTTGATGGTAGGGACTTGTGATGGGAAAAACTGGGTCTTGCTCTGGTGGGCAGGACCTCGCTCAGTAAAGCTTTAATCCAAGTATCTGCTGATGGGTGGGGTTGCACTCTCATCCTGGTAGTTTTTTGACCTGTGGCAACTTATCCCCGGGGTCTAAAGGCTGTATGTATGGTAGGGTTAATGGTGAACTCCATGAAGGTTTACACCAAGGGGACCTTCCAGTGCCCTTGTCCCTGTGGTGAGCCCCTGCTGACCCACGCCTCCCCGGAGACCCTCCAATACTAGCAGGTAGTTTTGGTTCAGTCTCCGGTGGGGTCACTGCTCCTCTCCTCTGAGTCTTGGAGGGCATGCATTTTGTTTGTGCCCTCCAAGACCAGAGTCTGTTTCCCCCAGTCCTCTGGAAGGCCTATAATCAAATCCTACTGACCCTGAAGGCCATATTCCACGGGGATTCCTAGTCCCTTAGTTGGATTTCCAGGCTGGGAAGCCTAACATGGGGTTCAGAACCTTCACAATAGTGTGAGACTTTCTTTTTTATTGTTGTTCTCCAGTCTGTGGGTCAGCATCTGGCAGGTATGAGATTTGATTTTATCATGATTGCATCCCCACCTACCATCTTGCTGTGGCGGCTTCTTTGTCTTTGGGCATGGGGTATCTCTTTTTGGTGGGTTCCAGCATCCTCCTCTTAAAATGGTTGTTCAACAGCTAGTTGAAGTTTTGGTGATCTCGCAGGAGGAGATGAGCGCATGTCCCTCTACTCTGCCATCTTGAACTGGAAGCAGACAATTCTGTTCTTAAATTCTTATTTCTTTAAATAACCTCCCTGTTTCTTTGAGTCCTTTCCCATGGTTTTTTCTTTTCTCAAAAAGAATGAATTTAGGGAAAGTTCCAAGAAGGCTCTAGGGATTCCTTGGACTCAGGGCTAAAGACTTTCTTTTTTATTGTTGTTCTCCAGTCTGTGGGTCAGCATCTGGCAGGTATGAGATTTGATTTTATCATGATTGCATCCCCACCTACCATCTTGCTGTGGCGGCTTCTTTGTCTTTGGGCATGGGGTATCTCTTTTTGGTGGGTTCCAGCATCCTCCTCTTAAAATGGTTGTTCAACAGCTAGTTGAAGTTTTGGTGATCTCGCAGGAGGAGATGAGCGCATGTCCCTCTACTCTGCCATCTTGAACTGGAAGCAGACAATTCTGTTCTTAAATTCTTATTTCTTTAAATAACCTCCCTGTTTCTTTGAGTCCTTTCCCATGGTTTTTTCTTTTCTCAAAAAGAATGAATTTAGGGAAAGTTCCAAGAAGGCTCTAGGGATTCCTTGGACTCAGGGCTAGCCCAGCCCACCAGAAAACTGCATTTGGCCTAAACTCCCAGGTTGTAATTAGTGTTTCCTTGCTAGGCCTTATCCCGTCTGCAGATATTGTGGCCACAGAAGGGTCTCGTCATGGGTTTTGATCTTTGGTGATCCAAGAAGTCTCAACCTTCTCACCATCCCTTTTCTGTCCGTGGCAAGGCTGATGAAATCCCAGGAAGACTTAGACCTCAGTTCTGTGTGTCAGTTGCACCCCCTACCTCACCCCCAATTCTGTCCCTAACTGGGTTGTAAGAGGTTGCTTCAGGAACTCTGTTCAGTTACAATTAAAGATTGCAAAGTCATTCGTATCATTAGGGCAACTGAGGTGAGCTCATCCAACTAATTTCATAATCAATACTTGGCCTTTTCCTCCAGGGGAAAAATTTTGTGTTGATGTTGGTCTTTTAGAACAGTGCTTCTCAGCCAGGCTGATTGCTTCCCAGGGGACATTCAGCATTGTCTCTTGACATGTTCTGTTGTTACGCTACTGGAATCTAGTGGGCAAAGGCCGCGGGCGCTCGGAGCATCTCACAGTCCCACCCACCCAGCAAAGAACTACCTGGCAGTCGCAAAAGTCGGTGATCCCAAGGCTGAGAAACCTTATTCTCGAAGGACAGTTTTTATGAAAGTTGGGAATGGCTCTTGTTAGCTTTGTTAGATTATCCAGCCTTAATTTGTTAGTTGCTCAGTGGTATCATGTCTGACTCTTTGCGACTGTATGGCCTGTGGCCCGCCAGGCTCCTCTGTCCATGAGATTTTGCAGGCAAGAATACTGGAGTGGGTTGCCATTTCCTTCTCCAGGGGATCTTCCCCATCCAGGGATCAAACCCACATCTCCTGTGTCTCCTGAATTGACGGGCAGATTCTTTACCACTGAGCCACTGGGGAATTCCCAAAGACCAGTTTAACAAAGCATAAATACATGTAGAGAAAGTCTTTTGATTTTTCTTAGCAATATAGCAGAAGGTACTTCTAAGCATATGGAAGGCTGCATATGGGATAGCAGAAACAATTTCTATGTTTTGGCAAATTTATTTTTAGAACAACAGTGCAAAAGATTCAACAAACAGAGAAAGCCCAAGTAACTCCTCTTGATTGACCATTTAGGTTCAATGCATATAATTATATAATTAAAAAATTTTAAACGTTAGGAACTCTACATATGTTTTTATAAATTGTAATATTGCCATCAGATGACTTTAAAACTATCTGAATATGTTTGTTACACATAAGCAGAAGTCTGTTTTGCAAATAGTTCTTTTGTAGTTAGTAGATGTGGTATGTTTAAGAGTGGAAATTTAAGAGGCATTCTTTAAGTCTCTAAAAGGCTGAAAGTTTATTTAAAACAGAAAAATGATTAGTTGTTAGGAAGTTAAAAACAGTTGTTGTTCAGTTGTGTTTGACTTTTTGCGACCCCATGGCTTGCAGCATGCCAGGCTGCCTTGTCCTTCACCATCTCCCAGAACTTGCTCAAACTCAAGTCCATTGAATTGGTGATGCCTTCCAACCATCTTATCCTCTGTCGTCCCCTTCTCCTCCCTTGTCAATCTTTCCCAGTATCAGGGTCTTTCCCGATGAGTTGGCTGTTCTCATCAGGTGGCCAAAGTATTGGAGCTTCAGTATCAGTCCAAGGAATATTCAGGATAAAATTAGTCCTGGAGTGAATGTAATTGTATCCCTTATGTTAACTGAGTAATACACTAACTTTGCATTTATTATAGATCTGATATTAAAAAAAAAAACTTGCTTTAAACTTGGCATTTGTTGATGCGTGGGCCACATTGCACAAGGGATGTTTTTTTGTACCTAGGCACAGCATCTGCCTTTGGTTCAAAGTACCACAATGATAGAAAGAGGCAAAAATACAAGAGTTAATCAGAAAAATAATATTCTGCCTATAAATTTCAAGAGAGTCTCACAGTAAGATGATTGATCCTTATACTTTAATGACTTAAATTGTAAGATCATCTTGAAAAAGGGATTCAGAGAGATTTATTCTGTTGGGTTTCCCCAAAGTTAATGTTTTCGTGCATCTTGTCTGCCAGGTGAAATTTAAGTTGGATCAGTATGTGCAAACGATATGTTGACCTTTTTATAATTCATCCCTATCACAGTGTTTGCTTTGTTTTTCTTTTATTACATGTTTATTTTTTTCTTTTTGTTTAGAATTGATGAGCATTTTAAAACAAGTCCTAAAATCCCTGGAATTGATCTTAACTCAACGAGAGTGTTATTTGAGAAGTTGATGAACTCTCAGCACTCCATGCTTCTAGAACAGGTATTTTTTTATTTCTATAAAGTACATGCTTAAAATTCATTTTTGCATTGAAATAAGTCAACTTTCAAGAGGAAAAAAAAAGAGTAAGATGAAAAGGCAAAAGTCTTGTATAAATGTTAACTCTGTAAAATACATTAGGAATTTGTCTTAACTTTAATTTTTCTATTTAGCTTAAATTTTTCTAAGGAAATCCCACCCCCTAGAGTATAAGGTTGGCAAGGGCAGGGACCTTTGGCTTTTCTTTTCACTGATGTATCCTGATTGCCCAGACTGGTGCCTGGCTCGAGATGGTCCTGAGTGCATACTGAATGAATAAGAGTTGAGAGTCTCTCAAATAATTTATGAGTTTAGAGATCAGGTAACTAGATTGAATTTCTCATTACTCTTTTCTCTCATACAGATCTTAAATAGCTTTGAAAGTTGCCTGATTCCTCAGTTATCGAGTTCACCACCAGATGTTGAAGCAATGAGAATCTACTTAATACTCCCAGAGTTTCCCCTGCTCCAGGATTCCAAGTATTACATAACGTTGACTATCCCCCTGGCTATGGCCATTCTGCGGCTGGATACAAACCCCAGCAAAGTCTTAGGTGAATTTGCTGCACAGTACTGGAAGTTTCTGCTTTATATTTTATTGGTGTGACCATTGGCTCCTGTTGGATTGAGATCCAAGATTTGTTATCATTTAATATGCTTAACACTTAAACTTTTCTTTCTTTGCTGTTAATTTCTAATTTCAAGCCATATTTTCAGGTTAAACAAATTGAACCATTATTTAGATTATTTGAAACAGTTTATGCCAGACTTATCTTGATTTTTAAATATTCACCAAGTTAGATTATTTGACTTAATTTTTTTTCCTCCTGTGCTTGCTGGTGCTTAATAGTGTCTCAAGTATTAGTGTCCATCTGTTGTTCTTTCTCTTATAATTAATTTAGTGGGTGGGAGTGAAATGAACATTGTGGTGTGATACACAGGTCTCCAGAAAAGGAGAGGAAGAAAATGACCTAGTGGAGACTTACCAAATGTTTGTTTTGTTTTTCTTTTTTAGGACAGTTGAGTCCACACTGATTTTTGCAGGCTACGGACACTTTGCTGAGATAAGAACCTTCCGTTCCTCAGTGAATTGGAGAGTGTCTCTCATGGGAGTAGCGCCTGAGATGTTTTTATTAATCAAATGCAGAAAATCTGTCACCTGGCTTTTTCTTTTCATTTATTTTTTTTTCCTGGTAATTTTTTTTAGGTGTTCACTACAGCTCAGTAACTTCTGTGTTCCATATGGACTAGGCTGTTACTTGAGTGTGGTCCCCCACGAGTAGAGACCTGTATTGCTCAGGATGGAATACTGTCTTTTCCGTATTGCTCCCATCTTTGTAGAAGATATAAACACAGAAATAATCATGAATATGTTAGTCCTTAATTTTTTTTTAAGCTCACAAGCTCTTTGGGGTATATTTTCTCAGGTATTCTAGTAGACTGTGGGATAGAGATGGCAATCTCTGAAGGAATATTACCTCACTTTTAAGTTTTTTTAAAATTATTTTATTATTATTTATTATTTTAATTTTCTCAGAGAGAATAGCACAAAAAGATCAGAATAGTTCAGTTTTACACTTAATTTGTTTTTGAATTCTAATCATAGAAATTGAAAAGAATACTTCAAAGAAGAGAGAACACTGCAAGTAATCATCACACAAATTCACAATGATCCGTATTTTGCCCTTTTAGTTTTCTCCATTCTCCCTACCACTACTTTGTAATCTTTTCTGGAATACATTTGAAAAATCTTGGACATTATATTATTTCATCCTATAAGTATGTCAGTGTGACTGAATTTGCTTCTGACAAAGTAAAACCAGTGGTATAGTCTTCTTGTCTGGTCATGAGAAAGTATTGTTCGTTAAGAAACAGAAATACGTAGTTTTTCAACTAATGATGCCTCTTGAAAGGAAGGACTGGTTGCCATATCGATGCTGCATCTGGAGTGTGTGGTCCTCGGCATCCCTGGTACAGGACTTAGGTGGTGGCTCAGAAGGAGGCTGAAAGAACTAGGATATGTGGATGCTCCTGCCCAAAGTATATGCCTGAGCATCTTGGCCACATATGTCCTTGAGACTGAAGTTTTAGATTAGCCTTCTGATTGAGTCTTTGAGGGAAACAATCACATGAAGCTTTATAAAAAAGCTCCAAGGTTCTCCTGCAGCCACCACTCTCTCCAGAAATGCTTTAATGGATTCTTTTTAAAGTCAGTTTTGGGAAACTATGTTTTAGACTAATGCTTATCTTCTAGCTGGAGCAGTTTTTAGTTAGTAGACAGAACACATAAATATCGATCAAGATCACATGTTGAAATATGTCTTTTTTTTCTTTTCTAAAGATAACTGGTGGTCTCAAGTATGCCCGAAATACTTCACAAAACTGGTAAACCTCTATAAAGGTGCAGTCGTTTATCTGCTAAGAGGAAGGAAGACATTCTTAATCCCTGTACTGTTTAACAGTTATATTACAGCAGCTCTCAAGCTCTTGGAGAAGTTATACAAGGTAAGCATAGAGAAGACCCAGAGGGGAGAGGGGCGGAGAGAGAGTAGGATAAAATGATCAACCCGCATGTTCAGTGGCAAGCCATTTTCCAGGCATCGGGGCCTTAACTGTCTTCTTTTCGTTCTTCATCAGGTAAATCTCAAAGTGAAACATGTGGAATATGATACATTCTACATTCCTGAGATTTCCAGTCTCGTGGACATTCAGGAAGACTACCTCATGTGGTTCTTGCATCAAGCAGGAATGGTAAGAATTCACGTGAAGCATATCTTAAAGCTTTACTCTTTTCTCAGAGCACAAGGACAAGAAAAAAACATCTCAGTTCTATAATTTGTCCTTGACTTTGATGTTAATGTCACACCTGTGCTTTATTGACTGGCTTTTGCATTCTTAAAACACTGAAGTACTTTGAGCAATCATAAGTACTCATAAGCAGTCACAAATGGGTAGTCACCTGAATGGCATAATTTTAATTAGTTGCCAACATTAAAAAAAATCAAGGTATCTGAAGTAGTCAAACTCATAGAAGCATAAAGTAGAAAAGTGGTTGCCAGGGTCTAGTGAGGAGAAATTGGAGAGTTTTTTTAATGGGTTTAGACTTTTAAAAAAAAATGAAGTATAGTTGATTTACAATATTATGTTAGTTTCAGGTACACAGCAGAGTGATTCATCTTTCTGTATCTATAACTTTATGTTCCTTTTCAGATGCTTTTCCCTTATAGAGTATTATAAAATATTGAGTACAGTTCCGTGTGCTACTACAGTAGGCCCTTGTCTGTTTTGTATATAGTGGTGTGTACATGCTAATCTCAAACTCCTCATTTATCCTTCCCCTACCATGGCCCTTTGGTAACCATAAATTTGTTTTCTAAGTCTGTGAGTGTGTGTTATAAATATGTTCATTTGTATCAGTTTTTAGATTCCACATGTAAGTGAAATCACGTGATATTTGTCTTTTTCTGTGTGGCTTACTTAGTATAATAAACTATAACTTTATGTTCCTTTTCAGATGCTTTTCCCTTATAGAGTATTATAAAATGTTGAGTACAGTTCCGTGTGCTACTACAGTAGGCCCTTGTCTGTTTTGTATATAGTGGTGTGTACATGCTAATCTCAAACTCCTCATTTATCCTTCCCCTACCATGGCCCTTTGGTAACCATAAATTTGTTTTCTAAGTCTGTGAGTGTGTGTTATAAATATGTTCATTTGTATCAGTTTTTAGATTCCACATGTAAGTGAAATCACGTGATATTTGTCTTTTTCTGTGTGGCTTACTTAGTATAATAATCTCTAGGACTTTCAGTTTTGCAGGATGAAAAAATTCTGGAGATTCATTGCACAATAATGGAAATGTATTTGAGACTAATGAATCTAACACGGTAAAGATGGTAAACTTTGTGTCTTTTACCACAGTTTAAAAAGTCAAGGAACATAAAATGAATTTCTGGCCTTTCTTGAGACCTGGAAGACCTGGCAGCATGGCCTGTCTCCCAGATGGTGCCAGCTGGCTGGAGTTCAGTCGGGGCTCTTTATGTGGCTTATACATGCCAGAGTCCCCGCTGCAGTTTGATTGTGACATTGAGGAGAGGATCATTTGCTATTATCTTCATCTAACAGCTAGTCAGCTTGAGTCGTCTTTTGTCAGCTGCCTGAACCCTACAGGATACCTGGTTTGGGATTGTGTGTGTGAAAATGTCACATATCTCTGACCTAGTTCTCGCTTACATTACAACTGTGGGTTTGCCTGCCACCCTTGAGTTGGCTCTACAATTTGTTTGTAGACTGGCTTGGGATATGTGCAAGGCTTTTTAGGATCACCCATCTGTGGATTATGTATAAATTTGAGTGATGTCAGAAAACAGAGTGATAATATGGTTATTTAGTGAAGCCGTGCAGAGCAGACACGTTTGAGATGAGTCCTTGCCAGTTAACAGTTTCATCACTGACATTTAGGCAGTATTTTCCTATACCCTGCAGGGATTTTGGAGGTCAGTTGTTGTTTAGTCAGTAAGTTGTGTCCAACTCTTTTTTTGACCCGTGGACTGTAGCCTACCAGGCTCTTCTGTTCATGGGGTTTCCCGGGCAAAAATACTGGAGTGGGTTGCATTTCCTTCTCAGAGGGATCTTCCCTAACCCAGGGATTGAACCCAAGTCTCCTACATTGGCAGGTGGATTCTTAACCACTGAACTACCAGGGAAGTCCTTTAGAGGTCAGTAGTGGTTTCCAAAAGCAAGTCATTTAAATAGGTTTCTTTAAGGAAGATTTTTTTCTTTGTCAAATACCAGATGATCAGTGCTGGAGACTACTGAGTGTTTTAATAAGGGTTTTGATTACCTTAAAAAGCCAAAATACTTTCAAAAAAGTGGATAAATCTTCTAAATGGGTTTACGTAGGCATGGAAGCTAGCAATGAACTCTATTTTCATCTGCTAATTTAGAAGTTATAAGAAGACAAACTTCTCTGTTTTATGAATTCATGAATAAATATTCATTGACTCATAAAATGTTAAGAGCTGCAGTAAGTCTTATGAATTATTTAGCCAGCTGCTTTGTTTCTAGGTGAGAAATTGGAGTCTCAATTTTTCCACCAACTAAACAATTTTTCCACCAACTCAGTTAGCTTAAAAGCCAATTGTTCTGACTTCTAATCTACTCTTTCTGTGACTTGCTACTGAATTCTAATGGACTCTAATTTACTTTGACCCTAAAAAAGAAGGTGTTGGTGTTAAAAATATAGGTTATCATGACTGTGGTCTTTGAATGGAGTACTTAAGTGAGCAACTTCTATAACTTTTTTTATTGTTCCTTTCTCTTAATATTTGATAAATATAAGCCTTAAATACCAGCTGCTCATCTCCTCTTCAGTAATTAAGGTTATTACAGAAAGATACAAAAATTGGGTAAAATAACTTGACCTTTTGTGATTTCTGTGGAATTTTTTCTGTTATAAATACTATTTGAAATTAAAGTTTAAATTTCTTGATATCTTGGATTTTAACCTAAAATGCTAAAGCTTTTTTGTGTATTTGTTTTTTTAATTTTTTTGAGGTATAATTGACATGTCACATTATATTATTTCAAGTATATACCATAATGACTTGATATTCATACACACTGAAATGATCACTGTAAGTCTAGTTACTGTCTGTCACCACTCATAGTGGCAAATTTTTTTCTTAGATAACTTTTAGGAATTACTCTCTTAGCAACTTTAGCAACTAAAATATGCAGCACTGTTTTACTATCTGTAGTCACCATGCTGTGCATTATATTACTGTGACTTGTTTTATGACTGAAAGTCTGTGCCTTTGACCCTCTTCACCCATTCTGCCCACCCTCCATCCCTTCTTCCCTCTGGCAGTCACCTAACCTGTCTCTTATCTATGAGTTTGTTGTGGTTTTGCTTGTTTAGATTCCAAGAAAATCTTGGAATATATTCACTTCCAAATATAAGTGAAATTGTATTACGCTTATCTTTGTCTGACTCACTTCAAGGTCCATACAAGCTGTTGGAAATGGCAAGATTCCATTCTTTTTGTCTGAGTGTTACTGTTCATGCACTCAGTAAAGCCAATTTCTGACACCAGGTTGTGAGAAGGAAAATATAGCATTTATTGCAGAGTGCCAAGCAAGGAGCCCAGGGCAGCTAGTGTTCAAAACAGTTGAACTCCCCAGTGGGCTTCAGGAAAGCATTTTAATGGCCACAGGGGGAAAGGGGGTTGCAGGCTGTGTAATCAGCCTGTGCACAAATCTGGTTGATGGTGAGGTAAGAGGGCAGTGTCACTGTCAATCCTTGGACTCTAGTACTTCTGGGGCTGTGTGCTCATGGTCGTCAGGTAGTAATTTCTTGCATTTGGTGGAGATTTTAGTATCTGCTGCACAGCTCAGGAAATGTGCTCCAGGTACTGTTATCTAGGTCCTTCAGAAAGGAGCTAAAACAGAGGATGACGGGAGGGGTCTGTTCTAGAAAGCCCTATAACGTCATGCTTGGTTACATGAGTAATATTCCACTGTGGGTGCCTTATCTTCTTTCTCCATCCACATATTTATGGACGCTTTGATTGTTTCCATATCTTGGCTAATGTAATAAGGCTGCTCTGGATATGGAGGTACATATATCTTTTTGATTAGTGTTTTTTGTGTTCTTTGGATAAATATCCAGAAGTAGAACAGCTAGATCATATGGTAATTCTATTTTTAATTTTTTGAGGATCCTTCATACAATTTTCCATAGTGGCTATACCAGTTTAAATTCCAGCGAGCAATGCATGAGGAGTCTCATTTCTCTATATCCTTGCCCAAAATAGTATTTTTTGTTAATAGCAGTTTGGAAAGATGTGAGGTGATATCTCAGTATGGTTTCGATTTGCATTTTCCTGATGATTAATGAGGTTGAGCATCTTTGCATGTGCCTATTGGCCATCTGTGTATTGACTTTCGAAAAATGTTAAGGTTCTCTGCCCATTGTTTAATTTTTTTTTTATATTGAGTTGTATGAATTCTTTGTGTATTTTGTTAACACCTTATCAGACATACTGTTTGCCAATACCTCTCCCATTCTGTAGGCTGCCTTTTCATATTGTTGATGGTTTCCTTTGCTGTACAGAAGCTTTTTAGTTTGATCTAATTCCCTTATTTATTTTTGCTTTTTTTTGTCTTTGATTTTTGAAGTCAGATCCAAAACATCACTGCCAAGACTGATATCAAGTTGCTTACTACCTATGTTTTCATCTATGAGTTTATGATTTCAGATCTTACATTCTAGACTTTGATCCATTTTCAGCTAATTTTCATGTATAGTAAGTAAGTAAGATAGTGATCATTTTGTTCATTTGTGCATGCCTGTCCAGTTTTCTCAACACCATTTATTGAAGAGATTGTCCTTTTCCCATTGTGTGATCTTGCCTCCTTTTGATTGACCATATATTCATAGGCTTATTTATGAGCTTAAACACTTTTAAAAGATAGTAATGAACAATAAGTGGATTTCCCCAGCATTATTGAGGTATAATTAACAAACAAAATTGTAAATATTTGAAGTGTACAATGCGATGATTTGATGCACATATACATTGTGAAATGATTGCAAAGATCAAGTTGATTATCACAGCCATTACCTCACAGAGGTAACTTGTTTCCTGTGTGTCTTAAGAATGCTTAAGATGTATTCTCATCAGGTTTCCAGTATATAATACTGTGTAACTGTAGTCACTCTGCTGTACTTTAGTTCCTTAGAACTTACTTGTAACTGAAACGATTGTACCCTTTGACCTACATTTCCCCATCTCCTCCCCCACCCACCTCTCTCCCCCCATCCTCTAGCAACCATTATTCTTCTATTTCTATGAGATTGGGTTTGTTTGTTTTTTTGTAAGATACCACATATAAATGACACCATACAGTATTTATCTTTCTCTGTCTGGCTTATTTCAGTTAGCATAATGTCCTTTAGTTTCACCCATATTTTTGTAAATGGCAGGATTACCTTCTTTTTTTTATGACTGAATAATATCTTACCGTGTGTGTGTACATGTTTGTGCGTCTGTGTGTGCATCTCACACTACATGAGTTTTATGTGTTAAATTTTTTAGCTTGGTGTAGTAGCCAAGGCAGCGTAGTTTACAGTTCAGAGCATGTGCTTTACTGTTCTTCAAAAAGAACTGGTTTCAGTCTCGGCTCAGGCCTACTACCTGTGTGACTTTACACAAGTTCCTTAATTTCTGTAAGCCTAGCATCCTCATTTAAAAATGTGAATTCTAACAATATTATGAGAATTAAATGGGAAAAAGCATGGAAAGGCCTTACTTTGCCAAGTACTTAATAAGTCCTGAAGTGAAGTGTTAGTCGCTCAGTTGTGTCAGCCCTGTGCAACCCCATGGACAGTAGCCTGCCAGGCTCCTCTGTCCATGGGGATTCTCCAGGCAAGAATATTGGAGTGGGTTGCCATGCCCTCCTCCAGGGGATCTTCCCAACCTAGGGATCGAACCTAGGTCTCCTGAATTGCAGGCAGATTCTTACCAGCTGAACTACCAGGGAAGCCTGGTCATAAGCCTTAGTAGCTATTTT
The DNA here is from genome assembly GCA_006408695.1 of Aepyceros melampus. Classification (NCBI taxonomy): domain Eukaryota; kingdom Metazoa; phylum Chordata; class Mammalia; order Artiodactyla; family Bovidae; genus Aepyceros; species Aepyceros melampus. The sequence continues at coordinate 274,531 of SJXQ01013083.1, read as the reverse complement.
TCAGTAAGCAGTCTTGGGCACCTAATGTATATCACATGCCTGCTAGTCACTGGGAATGGCGACACCTATGGGATATGGTGGCTGCCTCTGTGACATGCTTGCTGCTGCTACTGCTGCTAAGTCGCATCAGTCGTGTCCGACTCTGTGCAACCCCTTAGATGGCACCCAACAGGCTCCTCCGTCCCCGGGATTCTCCTAGTGAAAAAGGAATTACAACAGGACACAACACGTGTGTGCAAAGAACTGTGGTGTACAAAAGAAACATTCTAAAGTGACTGACTTGTTTATTTTAAAGAAGAGAGGATAGTGGCTTATTTATTTCAATTAATAAACTGCCATCATCTACACTGGGAAACCAGATAAACAGAGCATAGAATGAGTGATGCCGTGGGCTCCCAGGGGCTCCTGGGGGCAGCACAAGTGAGAAAGTCAGTGATACAAAGGAAGTGCTTCAAAATAAAGACCAGAGTCTACATGACTTTGGCTGTACGTTGTTCGGGGCTGTGTTTTGGTCCCAAGTGCCAGGATTGTGCACAGCTGTGTCTGCCTGCACGCCAGTGGCAGTGGGGGCCAGGCGTGCCCACTGAGGGTACAGGAGCGCCTGGCAGGTGGGCCCTGAGGCAGAGGCTCCCGTGCTCCCTTCCTGCACTACAGGCACTCACTCGGTGACTCTTGTCCCCAGTCACAGCCAGTTAGGAAAGACTGGCTTGGAATATAAAAAGATATTCCCAGTTCCCCAGCCCTCCAGTTCTGTATCATGTATTTATTCATTGCTCCTGTTTCATATCCTTAAGAAAAATGGTTTAAGGTGACAGTGCCACCCCATTTCAAGCAGGAACACTTAAAATGGGCTCCACCAGTAGTACTTTGCTAGTTTTAGGTTTGGGAGACTCACTTTTGGGGAATGAATGGCCCAGGCCAAGTAGCCTCTCAGGAGAGGGTCACATATCTTACCAGTTCATATACATCTCCCAGGTGAGGGAGAGCAGTCAGGAAGCAGAATCATAATATTGCTGTTTCAGTATTTAGTTCATGTAATCTGGAAACGCCAGTACTAATACCACTTCTAAAATATTCAACATCTACAAAATAAAAATCAGTGAAATTAAACCATTATATTTTAAATACAAAATCTCAGACTTGTAAAAAAAATAAAATTTGTAGACACATAAACATACTTTCTTACAGGCCTGCTGCTGCTTTTGACTGAACACCCTTCCCTTGTTCACCTTCCACAGAGCCAGCACCTCAGTCCTCCCCTGCGGTGGGGGTCTTCTGGACCACCAACTGTCTTGCTTTGGCTCTGGTTCCCAACAGTGATTTCTTTCCAGCCATTGTACCCTGCTGAAAGCATGATAACCCTGCCCTCCAGAAGTGAGATCAGCCTAACCTCCAAAACTGGGCTTTTTCATGGTTTGTGGTGGGGGTTGCAGGGAGAGGATGGTAGGAAAGAATTGGAGAACCTAGAGTGGGAGAGAGCTAAGAAATACAGACAGAGCTGCTGATTGATGTCTGAAATAACTACATTGTACCAACAAAAATACTAGTATTTACTAGTATAGTTGTCCCTCCATATCCATGGAGGATTGGTTCCAGGAGTCCCCACCCCCATATCAAAACTCTCCATGCTCAGTTCAGTTCACTTGCTCAGTTGTGTCTGACTCTCTGCAACCCCATGAATCGCAGCACGCCAGGCCTCCCTGTCCATCACCAACTCCCAGAGTTCACTCAAACTCATGTCCGAGTCGGTGATGCCATCCAGCCATCTCGCCCTCTGTCATTGGTCCTTCATATAAAATAATAAATTAGTTGCATATAACCTAAGAACATCCTCCCAAGTATTTTAAATCATCTCTCGATTACTTGTAATACCTGATACAGTGTGAATGCTATGTAAATAGTTGCCAGTGTATGACAAATTCAAGTTGTGCTTGCTGGAACCTTCTGGAATTGTCATTTTTCTCCAAGCATTTTCCATCTGAGCTAGGTATAACTGCAGACGTGGAACACATGGATAAGGAGGGCTCACTGAACACTGGGAGGCTGTAAAGCCAACAACTGTTTTTATGGTCACTGTCAAATCTGTTTGAAGTGTTCAAAACTTTATTTTGCTTTATAGAACAACACACATGATAAAGATCTTTCTTTTGTCTTGAGAACAGACAAATAATGCCTAGAATAAAATCTCTTCTGAGAAAGGAGGATAGAAAATTTTAAATATTGGCACATACTTCCCTAGGATATTTGTACCTTTTGTAGGTATCTAGAGGATAAGATAACTTTGTAGAGTGCTGTTTTATGGTTTGTGTGTTTTAGTTGTTTCAATTCCAAAAGTCAGAGGAATTAGAGAAGCCGGCATGAGAATGAATCAAGTCAGCCTAGGTTCTATATGTAAGACTCTACACCTTGTCTCCCTGGACTGGACTCTCTTCTCTAATTAGTGTTTCTCAGTCTAGAGAAGGAACCTGTTCTAAAGGATAAACAGGGTGATTTTTTTAAGAATTTCTTTTCAGTGCTTTCATCGAAATATACACAAATACAAAAGGAAGTATATATACACTTATTATTCATATAGCATTTAAACATTAGAAAGCCAAAGCAGATTTACAAATTAAATATTAACAAAACTCTAAAACACAAATTAGCCTCATGGATTTAATGTGATGAGCACGAATGCCTTTCTAAAGCGAGACCCCTCTTGCATTGTGATTAGGACTACAGGCTGTCAGGCCTGGGGACTTGAGTTCTGTGGCTTGTCCTGTGCACCCAGGGATGACTCAGTTCTCTCTTGTCCTTTCAGCTGCTATTAAATCTTCATTCATACAGCTAGTCAGGACTGCTGTGGCCTTTTCTTGGGCACAAATGCATCACTTACACAGGAAGACTGCTTTTTTCCCTTTCCTTGGACAATACAGTATACCGTGGCACCAGTGCAATCATTAAATGCAAATTATATGGTAACACATCATTATAAGGAGTTCATTCAGAATGTGTCTTTATTTTGTTTAGGATATATTTTTTTCTTTTTTATTTTTAAGAAAAAACACAAAATTTAAAAAATTGCGTAGAACATTCTCAGATTTCTGGGAATAAATCCATGGTATTCTGTTTATGAAATACTGCTCCAGGTCAGCGTGATCCGTACTGTTGATTTTTTGTTTGATTGCTTCTGTTGGGTTATGTAGCAAACAATATTCATTAGCTTAATCTTTCAGGAGAGATTTCCTTTTTTCTCCTGATAAACTAATGTACCTCTTAGATATGTTTGTAACCTACCTATTAGATATGTTTGTGGTTGTTTTTATTTGCAGGCATATTTTGGGGATATTGTGGGTTTGGTTCCAGACCACCACAGTAAAGCAAATATTGCAGTAAAACAAGTCACATAATTTTTTTTGTTAACCAGTGCATATAAAAGTTATGTTTATACTGTATTCTATTAAATGTGCAATAGAATTATGTTTAGAAAAACAATGTACAAACATTAAAAAATAGTGTATTGCTAAACAAGAATGCTAGCCATCATCTGGGCCTTCAGCAAGTTGTAATCTTTTTGCAGTAGTAATATCAAAGGTCACTGATCAGGTCACCATAACAAATGATATAAGAAAGTATGAAATATTGTGGGGATTACCAAAATGTGACACAGAGATACAAGGGGAGGAAATGCTGCTGGGAATATGGTGCTGGTAGCGGTATAAGACTAAGCATTGCCACAGAACTTCAATTTATTTAAAAAAAAACAAAAGTATCTGTGGAATGCAATAAAGTGAAGGGCAATAAAATGCAGTATGCTTATCTGTTACTCCCTTCTTTAAAAGTTTATTCAGATTTCATTTACATATTGATGGAATATCTTCTGTAGGCCAAGCCAGGGACGACTTTCTAAATACCTAGCTATGGACAACTTTCTAAATATTTGATTTCTCCCAAGAGTAACTGTGTGTACGTATGTTTGTAAGAGGTAGACTCAACATGCTGACAAATGAATTGCATTATCCACTTTACCCAACAAGATGAACCTCTGAAGTCATGGTGTAAAGCTCCTGTTTGGTATTAGATTTCTTATAAATGAAAATTCTTTTAATGCTGTAAATTACGGAGCCAGTGAAATGCTGTTTTTGTAAAGGTCCTTTAAATTTTTCTGAAGTTGTTTTCAGTGTTTTTCTCAGTCTATATTTATTAAAACAACTGGTCTCTTCCATCGTAACTCCAGTCAGCTGTTTAAATGATGTTAGTTCCATGGCCAAATAGTCAGATAGGTTATCTGTTTTGTTATTTGTTTTGTTATTTGTAGGGGATAAAAAGTTCAAGTCTTGTAATCCAACTAAGAGACTTTATTTTTCTTTACACAGAAGGCTCGACCATCTATAATGCAGGTAAGTGATACTTTAAAATTTATTAATGTATTTTTCCAGCAGTTTCTCTGTGGAATACTGTAATATTGCCAATAATGTGTTTCATTCTAGGATGCTGTAACGCTTTGTTCCTACCCTTTTATCTTTGATGCCCAAGCCAAGACCAAAATGTTACAAACTGATGCTGAACTACAGATGCAGGTAACATATTTTAAAAATTATTTTTTCCTATTATGGGTTTCTTTCATCTTATACATTCAGTTGTAATTTTTTCCTAATAGGAGAAGGTTCATTTGGGTAAAGTTGTAGTATAACTACAGAAAACTTTTCAGCAATTCTCTATTGAATAAAGCAAATACAAGTGAAGAGACATTTAGATAAACTGAGGGTTGACAGGTGTCTTCATAAAGTATCATATTGTAAATATTTGCCTTTGTGGGCCATATGGTCTCCAGTATAAAACTCTGTTGTAGAACAAAATTTTAATTTTACATAATTTTCACATGTGTGAAATACTCTTTTTTAAATTTTTGTTTAACCATTTAAAAATGTTAAAACTATTAGTAGCTCAAGAGCTGTATTAAAAACAGGCAGCAGGCTGGATTCAGTCAATGGGTCATTGTTTGATGACCCTTGATACACTATTAAATGGAGCTTGGCAGTTCTTTATTGAGCCAAAACTTAAATTAGAGAGATTTGTTAATTTAAATTTGTTTTTATTGTAAAATATAATTGGTTTTGGCAAGCCTGCAAAGATGTTTGTGAACTAGCAATCCAAACCTATCAGTTCCTACTGCTGGTGGATATGTAACTTCATTCATCTCTCTCCCCCTCTCCCCATCTTTCTGACTCTGTCTCTAGCTCTTATTTGTATCTGCCTCTATTTATATGTTTTCACAGTGATATAGCCATCGTATTGACAATTTAAAGCTTTTCCGGAGAAAATGGACATTTTTCAAAGAAGTAAAGTTGTTTAGCAAGTGGTTATTGGGTTTCTTTTCCTGCTAATTCGAAAGTCACCATTTTTACCCACTGTCCATCGTCACTTTCTTCTACTAAGATATTATTTCAGTCTTAATCCGCTTAGTCCAAATCATTTTCCTGGAATGAGTTATGGAACATATGGTTCATAAAGTGTTTCAGTTAATCTCTTTGGGTTCGTGTTAGAAAGATCTGTGTGTTTTGTAAACATGACTGAGAAAATCTATTGGAAGAGTTAGGAGGAAAATAAAGAACAAGGTGGAGATGCAGCGTGTCTGCCCTGCCCTGAACCCAGCCGTGGTCCAAGGGCGCGGCTGACAGCCGTCTCCACTCATGCGCTCTTGGGAGATCACTGTTCTCGGGTGTGCCGTTGCAGGTGGCGGTCAATGGGGCCAATCTGCAGAACGTCTTCATGCTGCTCACCTTGGAGCCTCTGCTGGCCAGAAGCCCCTTCCTGGTCCTTCATGTTCGCAGGAGCAACCTTGTTGGAGATGCCCTGAGAGAGCTGAGCATTCATTCTGATATTGATTTGAAAAAGCCTCTCAAAGTGAGCCCTTCCATACATTTATCTAAATAACCTTCCTGGGTTTCTTCAAACAGCATCAGATGAAGCAGCAAAGATCTTAGTAAAATCTTGGAGTACAGCCATTCGTTATTTCTTTCATTCATTTTACAAGAATTTACTCACCTCCTTCTGTCCAGTCACCAAACAGACCATCTCAACGTGACATCAGAGAAAAATCCAGTGGATTATTATCGGAGAAGGCAATGGCAACCCACTCCAGTGTTCTTGCCTGGAGAATCCCAGGGACGGGGGAGCCTGGTGGGCTGCCGTCTATGGGGCCGCACAGAGTCGGACACGACTGAAGTGACTTAGCAGCAGCAGCAGCATAGGGCCTTCTTTGTCTGCTCTTTTCCGTGTACCTGTTCCCACTCTACCAAAACCACACAAACAGTAGCACTGCTAAAGCTTCAATTAGGTAAAACTACCCAGCCAGCATCTAGGAAATCTTTGGATTTCAAAAATTTAAGAGAAAGAAGGTAAAAAAGAAAACTGAAAAGTAGTGAAACTTCCTGGGCAGCAAAATAGTAAAACTTTCTGGGCAGCTGGTCGTCTGTCCTGATTGGCCCTTTTTAGTACTCTGAAATGATTAAGAAATTGTCTTTCCTTATAAACTATGCATGTTTGTATTACCACTTGATGTATTCTTGGGGCTTAGCACAATGCTTGGAACACAGCAGCTGGTCAGTCAATATTTAGTGAATTATTGAAGTTTTAGATCATTTACCTTTCCCTTCAGAAGGTTTTTCCTGTTTCCAATCCTGTTGTAAACTAGAAATGCAATAGACAAGAAACTGATGGTGTCCATGATCCTGTCATCCTTTTCAGAATTTCAGTGGGTAGCATCAGTCCCATCAGTCTGCCTGGGAGTTCTCCCTAGAACTTCTGGGACAGATTTTTGATATTGCAAACAGAAGGTGCTCTCTTTGCCACCTGTTTTCAGTCACTAATTCAGATGAGACTCTCTGCTTGGTAGAATGTCTGAGTTAAATCTACTGGCATCCATATAATCGGAGTCCTACTCTCCTCCTGCTCTAGGCAACCTTGAGCACAGTATTCAGGATAATTTTTCTTTTTCTTTTTTTAGCCACACTGTGTGGTGTGTGGGATCTTAGTTCCCTGATCAGGGATCAAACCTGTGCCCCCTGAAGGGGAAGTACAGAGTCTTAACCATGGATTGCCAAGGAATTTCCCAGGATAACTTTTTTAAGTGCTTTTTATTTTTAGCTCTGTGCCTGAACCCTTCCAGTAAAGTGGGGATGATAATAGTAATTTCTGTGTGTAAGACTATTCTGAGGATTAGGTTAATAGAATTTAAGTGGCTGGCATGTAGAAAACTCTTAATAAATCTCGTCCTTTGGTTTGCTGTAGCTGTTACTGTGGTTGGGTCCAGCGTGCTCCCTATAGATCTGAAATGGGTCTCTTTATAGCCCCTCACAGATGTGTCTGCTTGAACTACTCTCTTCCCTTTCATTTTCATCAGTTAGTTTAAGACCTCTACTGAGAGAGATTTCTGTCTTTACTCAGGTTAGTCATTGCTTTTCTCTGTATGCCAGAACATTTACCTCTCAGTGTATCTGACTCTTTGAAAATGTATTCTTGAATTGTTTTTTTTTTTTTATTGTTTGCCTCTCTGTCCCAAATTGATGGTCAGCTTTCTGTGGACATCTGGTAAAATTCTCACTTTGTCTATATCCCTTGAAGTGCCCAGTAAAATTTTGTGTGATTGTTAAGTGTCTTGTTAATAATCAAGAGATATACTTTGCAGTTTCATTGCTGCAGTGTATTCTGTTACATCTTCCTTTCTTTGTCCTGACTTTGGAAAGAATTTACAAAAAAACCTAAAAACCAGAAAATGACAGTGATTTCCCTGAAGTACTAATTCTACTTTCATTATTTTAAGGTCATTTTTGATGGTGAAGAAGCAGTGGATGCAGGTGGCGTCACAAAGGAGTTCTTTCTTTTACTGTTGAAAGAATTGTTGAATCCCATCTATGGAATGTTTACCTACTACCAGGATTCAAATCTCTTATGGTTTTCAGATACGGTAAGTTAGTAATGTCATCATTGAACAGATGGCTTGAACTAACTTCCTTTTTGTTGTCAGACCAGTCTCTAGCTTTCTGACGTTTGCAGAGGGGAGCTCTAATAAAGATAATCATTTAGTGTGTATAAAGAGTGGATGCAGTCTTCATGTTTCACTTGTTACCAAGACCTCATAGTTCGTTTTGTTGCCCATCAGTCCCATTTCCATTTCTAGTAAGTAAGCTCCAAGCTTTATAAATCCTCAAAGGGTAAAAGAAGTATGATAAAGAAATTGGTTTTATGACATATAAAAAATAACTGTCAAATATATCTTATTTTAATAACAATAGTATGTGCATGGATACTCTCACAGATGTACACAGTTTCTTTTTGAAAATGCAGTAGGAGAGCTAAGTTTTAAAAGGCATTCTCATTTTAAGCAGACTATAGTTTCTTTCTTTTTCTACCAGACTTCTCTCCCTATATCTGTACTGTCCTGCCATTAGCCTCTTGTGGCTATTTAAATTTCAATTTTATTTAGTTAAATAATACTTGCGCTTCCCTGGTGTCTCAGATGGTAAAGAATCCACCTGCAGTGCAGGAGACCTTGATTCGATTCCTGGGTTGGGAAGATCCCCAGGAGAAGGGAATGGCAACCCACTCCAGTATTCTTGCCTGGAGCATTTCACATTCCCTCAGTTGTACTAACCACCATTCAGGTGCTCAGTAGACACACATAGTGGCTGACATCTGGGGCAGAACAGAATAGAATGTTTCCATCACTGCAGGAAGTTCTATTGGACACCAGTGCTCTAAATGAAGATAAGCTGTTCTCTGTATCATAGGTGAGGTGTAAATGCTTAACTTTGTCTACATTTTATCTTTGGGGGACAGTTGAACTTTATTTTTTAATATTCTAAATATTGCAGTTCTCATCCACCTCCAATAAAAATCACTATTATAAAACAGATCATTGCTCTGTATTTGTGCTGGTGTTTATGTTAAACAATGGGCATATATTAATTTTGTAACAGTATTCTAGTAATTTCTAAGGACATCTTTTTTTTTTTTAACCTCTTTTATATCATTCACAAACATACACAGTTAAACTTTCATTAGGGATATTTCTCTGTTTCAGAAGGTAACAATATTATAGATCTTTATTCTTTCATTCTGAAAATATTTTAAGGTAAATCACAGATGGTTTTGAGGGTGCAAGCATGCTTTTCTTTTTAACACATTTGCACATGTGCTGAAAGTGTTTTGTAGAGCACAACTGGTTTCACTTGATTGGCATAACCTGCGGACTCGCCATTTACAACTCCACTGTGGTGGACCTGCACTTCCCACTGGCTCTCTATAAGAAGCTACTGAACGTGAAGCCTGGCCTGGAAGACTTGAAAGAGTTGTCACCCACGGAAGGAAGGTACAGAGCTGAACGATGGGAGCCTGGCGTGGAAAACTGCTTTTGGCACTGAGATTAAAGGTTGAAAACATCACGTGTATAAATTAGAGTTTCTCATTCGATTGTGCTGTGTATGCTTTGTCTTAAGACGGGGGTCCACAGCTGCTGGCTTGAAACAATTCCTGGGTCACTCTAGGGACAGAAGGAGAAAAAGGAAAAGGGCAGTCATAGCTGCCCAGGAATCCAAACAATCTCTGCTTTTCTTATTCTGAACAGAATATAAGGACTTTGAGATTTGTCATGGTCCGTAAATAGCAGAGGAGAAGGTATTGAAAAGAGAGCCTGTGTTTTTGTTTTTTAAAGTTACAGATTTCCCCATCCTTTGGTATTTCTGTTTTCTGTGTCTCCTTGACTTTCACACTATGACCACATGTGCTGGACTTCTGGTCACCAAATGTGTGTGGGGTTCTCGCCCACATGTCCAAGTAATTCTGCGTGATGCCAGCTGGGTGTCCTGCAACTTATCTCAGTTCTGACACCGTCCACCTGGAGATGGAGTTGGACCCCACAGGGGCCCTCATCCCAGAGGAATTTACAAGGCTTTGGGGAGCTCTGTGCTAAGGAACTGGGGGCAGAGACCAGTATATGTATTTTTTCTGTTATCTCATGGTGCCTTTTTTAGAAAGTAGTTTAATTGGGATATAATTTGCATTCTGCACAATTCACCCAGTAAGAGTATATATAATTCAGTGACTTTTAGTGCATCCACAGAGTTGTGCAGCCTTTACTCTGTCAATTTTAGGATGTTTTCATCACCTGAAAAAGAAACCTGGTATTCTTAGTCGACATTCCCAACTTCTTCATCCCCCGAGCCCTAGGCAACCATTAATCTACTTTCTGTCTCTGTAGACTTGCCTCTTCTGAATATTTCGCATAAATGGAATCATACAATATGTGGTTTTTGGTGTCTGGCTTCTTTCACGCAGCATGTTTTCAAGGTTCATCTGAGTTGTAATGTGTATCAGTGTTTCTTTTTATTGTCAAATTATATTTCGTTGTATGGATATACCAAACTTTGTCTATCCATTCATCAGCTGATGGACATTTGGCTTGTTTCTACATTTTGACTGTTACCAATAGTGCTATTATGGATATTTTTACATACTTTTGTGTAGACAGAAGCTTTCATTTCTCTCGGGTACATACCTGGGAGTAGAATTGCTAGGTCAAATGGTAACTCTATGTTTAGCCTTTTGAGGAACCTCCATACTATTTTCCAGGACAGTAGAGACATGTTGTTAGTAATTTTCTTTCTGTCTCTAAAAAACTCCTGTTATTCTGAGTTTCTGTGTATTGATTTTAGGTAGCATAAGGTGAAATTTAATTTATAAAAAGATACATATCCTTGGCTTTGTGGAAATAGGACAATTCTTTTGACTTCAGCAGGAGGTAACATCCCATTTTTTATATAGAGAAAGAATACTGGAGATAGAGAAAGGCTGGTCTCTAAGGTGCTCTCTGGAGATGAGATGGTCACATCACCAGTATAGGACATCAGAACAGAGAAGTCACAAAGGACGTGGGGCAGGGGAGTGAGGCACAGAGAGAGGTAAAGGAAATTTAGAAGGAATACTAAAAAATGGTAGAGGAGACCAGGCAGGGTTACTTTTTTGGTAACTGAGAGTGACAGAAATGTGTGCTATTTTCTTTGCCAACCTGGCTGAGGATGATATATTTGAAGTAATGATTTTGGCTGGTTAAGTGAAAAAAGATTTAAATTCTACAGGAAAAATTTTCTTTCTGGGCAACTCGTTATGGAACTGCCAGACTCTGAGCTCACTGAAGAAGCGTGAATGAAGTTAGTTATAAGAATGTATTCTCATGACAGCTGCGATACAACCGTTGCTGGCATAAGCAGGTTTCAGTGTTGTTTAATATGGCAGCTAATAGAGTTCTTTGCACACACAGCCCCTTGCATTAACGAGTAAGACTAGATTCCTAAGTGGACACAGTGACTTTGAAGCTTGTTTTTTATGATGGGAGGATCGTCCTTCTAATGCATACAGATAAAGCCGATCTGTCGGAGCACTGCAGGATTATCTCCTCACCTATCTACTTCCAAAGTATGCTAGGGTTGGCAGAAGTGTGTCAGACACAAAGCTGTCTGATTTTCTTCATACATTCAGTAAGGTTTGTCAGGAACAGAGAACAATTAATGAGCATCTTACAAGTCAACTGCTTTAAGACATTCTTTTCAAAATATGTTTATTGTGACTTTCAGTCTAGATTTATGTTCATTCAAGAATGTTCTTTTGTAGCATTTCCTTGCAAATGATCTGGACATGTGACTGGGATAGAAACACTATTGCCGTGTGTGATGTACCTCTTTTCTTTTCTCTGTCACACTGTGATCAGGAGTCTTCAAGAACTGTTAGATTACCCTGGGGAAGATATTGAGGAGACTTTCTGTCTCAACTTCACGGTAAGGATTTTCTTTACTTACAACCATAGCTGTCTCTTTTATCATGCTTACAAGTCCTAATTAGCATAATTTTTCTCCAAATCAAAGACCAAATTCAGAGACTTCTCTGAACCAAACTATTTTAGTCATATTATCTTTTTTTCATCAATGTGTAGTTGTTGTAGAATATTAGTTACAAGTGTACAGTACAGTGATTCACGATTTTTAAAGGTTAAACTCCATTTATAGTTATTATAAAATATTTGCTGTATTTCCTGTGTTGTACAGTATATCTTTATAGCTTATTTTATACCTAACAGTTTGTGTCTTAGTCCCCTACCCCCATATTGTCCCTTCCCTCTCCCCTTTCCCCAGTGGTAACCACGAGTTTATTCTCTAAATCTGTGAGTCTGCTTCTTCTTGCTATATTCACTAGTGTGTAGTATCTTTTAGATTCTACCTATAGGTGACATCGTACAGTATTTGTCTTCCTTGGTCTGACTTATTTCACTTAGCATAATACCCTTCAAGTCCATCCATGTTGCTGCAAATGGCACAGTTTCCGTCTTTTCTTTTATGACTGAGTAGTATTCCATTGTGTACATAAGCCATTCATCTGTTGACAGACACTTAGATTGTGTCCATACCTTGGCTATTGTAAATAATGTTGCTTAGAACAGTGGGGTGCATGTATCTTTTTGAATTAGTATTTTTGTTCTTTTTAGATATATACTCAGAAATGGAATTGGTGGATCATATGATAGTCAAAGTGTCCTGAATATTACTGGAGTTCAGTAAATGTGTTGAATAAATGAATGAATGAGTGATTAATCTACACACTTAAGAAAATTACTGAAGCTTTATTCCTCTTTACTCCTATGTTGTTGTTTGCTGCTGTTGTTTAGTCGCTAAGTTGTGTCCAACTCTTTGCCACCCCGTGGACTGTAGCCCTCCAGGCTCCTCTGTCCATGGGATTTCCCAGGCAAGAATGCTGGAGTGGATTGCCGTTTCCTTCTCCAGGAGATCTTCCCGACCCAGGGATTAAACCCATGTCTCCTACATTGGCAAGTGGATTCTTAACCACCGAGCCACCAAGGAAGCCCCTTTACTCCTATACATATAATTTATTTTCTCTTTGATTGCATTTTTTGGCAACTCCCTATCTTAAAACTATCCTATAAAGTGCTGATGATCTCTGATTCTTTCTCCTCCCAAGAATCTTCTGTGGTAATATAAGTAGTAGTTAAGCTACATTCGTTCCTAAGGCCTCTCAGTCATTTGGGGTCTAGAAAGATAAGTAGTCAACAAAATCGAAACATTTCTCTATTCCCCCTTAAATATAGATTTGTCGAGAAAGCTATGGTGTGGTTGAACAGAAGAAGCTGATACCAGGAGGAGACAAAGTGGCAGTGTGCAAGGAGAACAGGTTAGTCTTGACCCTTGCTGTGCACATGTAACTTCATTTCTCGACACTCTTACTAAGACCAGGACTAAAGTTAACTTTTCGTCCCTTCTTCAGAGGGAATAAGAGTGCTAGGGCAAGTTTACAGATTTCCTAGTGGAGGAAGCGGTGGACCTCGGATCCAAAGGTAACTGTGTTTGTTCTGCATCTCTGTCCTACTGGCTTTGACCCTGGTCAACCACATAAACTACCTGATCTTAGTTTCCTGTCCTGTCAGTAGGGGGTTAAAATAACCGGTCTGCCTCCCTCATGGGAGACTAAGTGAGATAATTTATAGGAGAATATTTTGACATTTTGGAATGAAGGAGCTCCCAGCATCTATAGAAGGTTTCCAGTATCCATCAGAGTGACTGGCACAAAAATGCTCCAAAAAATATGTGTTGAATAACCAAATGTTATAAAAATGCTTACTATTATTGGTGGTTTTATTGATGAAGAATTTGTAATGTAGATTTTAAATTAAATTCTTTGTGCCTCATGAAAATTAATTCAAGTACATCTGATTTTTTAGTACGATTTTCTGTGTTATCTCTTTGAAGGAGAAAAAAATTCAGTTTTGTTTGCTTTTGAATTAGAGTGAGGTTGTTGGCCATCTGCATGTTAATTAATTCAGTTTGCAAACACTGAGTGCCTGCTGTGGGCCAAATCTGTTGCTGGATTTAGGAAATAAGTAACTTTTATCCTCAGTACTAACTGGGAAGGGACAGCGTAATGAATAATTGCTGCAGATTATGCTGCGTGTGGTAGGTAAGTGATAGAACAAGTGCCATGGAACCAGGGGGAGAAGCCACAACGCTTTCACTGACCATTGAAGAGTGTGAGTGGGAAAAACATTTCAGGCACAGGGAATAATGGGAGTCAGACTCTCAACTTTAACATATGATAGAGAATGGTGAGTACTTGTTGGGTGGGGGCTAGTGTGTGGATTAAAGGTGGGTGCAATAGTATTGGGGTGAAACTTAACAGACCTTAAGTGGTTTTGAAGTGGGACATGGTTGATCTGTTTAGAATGATAACTGGTGGCCATATGGAAACGGACCACGTGTGGGGAGACCCATAGGAAACTACTGAGGTAGCTCAGGTGTTAGGTGGTGAGGGCCAAAATGAAGGCAGCAGGGACACAGAGTCAGCTATGTGGTGATTATGTAACGAAAAGGCGCTAGTGCCTGATTATATGTGGATCCTACTGGAGAGGCACGTATTGATAACATGCATGTATTGAGGCTTCCAATTTGGAAAACAGGAAATAGAATCTGTAGAGCAGGGTGGAAAGGAAAAAGAGTTTCTTTTTTTTTTTTAAGAGTTCCATTTTATAATTGTTGATTTTGACATGTCTGTGTGATACCTAGGTGATTTTGTTTAGAGCTGAAGATTTATGTATGTCATGAAGTCTTTTTTTTTAAATTAAGTCATAGTTTCTAAGTAGGATATTTCCTTTTTCTTTTTTGCATTTCAAATTTTAATACAATTTTTAAAGGTTACTTTGCATTTGCAGTTATTACAAAATATTGGCTACATTCCCCGTTTTGTACAACACATCCTTGAGCCTGCCTTACACCCAGTAGTTTCTACCTCCCACTCCCCAACTCCTGTGTTGTTCCCCGTCCCTACCCTCACTGGTAAGCACTAATTTGTTCTTTGTATCTGTGAATCTGCTGCTTTTTTTTGTTATATTCACGGATCTGTTGTATTAGAAGTCTCACTGTCAGTAGTTTGCTTAGTTACTTACGCCAACCTTAACCACCAGTTAATTTGAGGTTGCCTACACAAAGAAAAATGTGGAGAAATAAAAAAAAGCAAGGATGGGGGGAAATGTATGTTCTTAGAAGAGTTATATATATTAGAACAGAAGGGATACTCTTGTGATGAGGACTTAAGCTCATTAACACATTGGGTAAAGACAAGACTTCTTGACTTGAAGAAGTGCTGGGTGTGCAGAAAGTTGAGGTAGGTGTCTCTCATCCTCCTGCAGAAAGGTGAGGGAATGGTGGTCTCCACTTGGGAGGGTTGTGAGTGAGGGAAGCCGGAACCAAGGGTTGATGCTGTGGAAAAAGGTTACAGAGGTAGAGAAGTTGGATGCTGTTTTGGGTATGTTGGGAAATGAAAGCTTTGGGCTTTAACTGGCTTCTTACTGTACCTAGTTGCAAAGATGCAGACAGAAATTCTATATATGTGATGTATATTGGCTTCCTCTCATAAATCTTCCCTTTTGAAAGTAGGAGTGACAGAAAAACTGACAGGCCTCCTCTTCCATCCTTTTACATTTTAAAAGATAGCGCAAAGCCAGGGTGATCTAATGTAGCATTCAGTAATCTTTTTCGTCATGTAAACCTTCCAGACTACCCAGGAAGCGTCAACTTTGGGGAAAGTGTGAGCTATAATACCAGAGTTGACTGAAACAATGCAGAAGTTGCCAAGGACCCAACAAAAACGGCTTCAGGTGATCTTGACTCTGGGAACCTAGTGTAGAGGCTAATCTTGTCTCAAGTAGGTGTGTTACCAAGCTCAAGCTCTAGCTCTCTCTGTTCACTGCACGCAAGGCCAGTGAATCTTAGAAACAAGGTGCTGAGGCAAGGAATATGGCTTTATTTGGAAAGCTGGCTGACAGAGAAGATTGCAGACTGATGTCTCAAAATAACCATCTTGTCAGGGCCTAGATGTCAGGTTCTTTTATAGAACCAAAGGGAGAAGCAATGAGGAACTAAAGTCAAAAGGCAGAATAGAGAGGGAGAGGCAGTGAGGAAGTAAAGTAAAAAAGGGTCTTGGGTTTTGCGAAACATCTCTGGGAAGGGCCAGCCTTTGGAAGGGCTGTGTTCGGTTCAATCGCTCTTTGCTCATCCTGTCTGACTCTCTGTGATCCCATGAACTGCAGCACACGATGTTTCCTTGTCCTTCACCATCTCCTGGAGTTTGCTCAAACTCATGTTCATTCAGTCGATGATGCCATGCAACCATCTCATCCTCTGTCGTCCTCTTCTGCTCCTACCTTCAGTCTTTCCTAGCATCAGGGGCTTTTCTAATGAGTCAGCCCTTGACATCAGGTGGCCAAGTATTAGAGCTACAGCTTCATAATCACTCCTTCCAGTGAATAGTCAGAACTGATTTTCTTTAGGATTGACTGGTTTGATCTTGCTGTCCAAGGGACTCTCAAGAGTCTTCTCCAGAACCACAGTTCAAAAGCATCAATGGAATGTGTTAGTGTCTTTTTTGTAGTCATTCACAGATGGGCAGGCTCAGATTATCTCTTTATGAGCTGAGCTGAGCAAAGGCACTTGAATTTAACAGAGTAGCAGGGTTCTTTGAGACAGGCCATTAAGTGTGATTATAATAACTGCAAGGAAAAGCAACTCAAAGAAAACAGTTCCAACATGGAGTCCGAATTATTTCTTCTCTGCAGCATGTGTTTCATTTGAAACTCTTACTTGATAAGAATGTTTCAAAGCTAAAAACACTGTCCCTTCTTTATCTGTATAACATTGGTACTTTTATCAACTGCTAATGATTTGTTTAATAAAAACAATATTATTCCACAGCATCTGATAATATTTTTAAAATTGGGAAATTTACGGCAGATCATAAAGTGGCTAAAGGGCAGGAAAAAAGGCAGAATCACAGTGACAGTCTTTATTTTCTTGGGCTCCAAAAATCACTGCAGATGGTGACTGCAGCCATGAAATTAAAAGAAGCTTGCTCCTTGGAAGAAAAGCTATGACAAACCTGGACAGCATATTAAAAATCATAGACATTACTTTGCTGACAAAGCTATGGTTTTTTCCAGTAGTCATGTATAGATATTAGAGTTGGACCATAAAAAAAAGCTGAGTGCCAAAGAATTGATGCTTTTGAACTGTGGTGTTGGAGAAGACTCTTGAGAGTGCCTTGGACAGCAAGGAGATCAAACCAGTCAATCCTAAAGGAAATCAGTCATGAATATTCATTGAAAGGACTGATGCTGAAGCTCCAAACTTTGGCCACCTAATGCGAAGAATTAACTCATTGGAGAAGATGTTGATGCTGGAAAAGATTGAAGGCAGGAGGAGAAGGGGATAACAGAGGACAAGATGGCTGGTGGTATCACCGACTCAATGGAGATTTGAGTAAGCTCCGGGATTTGGTGAAGGACAGGGAATCCGGGCATGCTGCATTCCATGGGATCACAAAAGGTCAGACATGACTGAGCGACTGAACTGAACTGATAAAGTGACTTTTGGGTCCAGGTGATCTTGTTACTGAGTCCAAGTACTCTGCTCGCTGAACAACAAACTCGTGAATCCGAGAAATGAGGTGTTGAGAAAAGGAATACAGCTTTATTTGGAAAGCTGGCTGACGGAGAAGATGGTAGACTGTGTCTCAAAATAACTGTCTTGTTGGGGTCTGGATCTCAGGTTCTTTTATAGAACCAGAGAGAAGCAATGAGGAACTAAAGTCAAAAGGCAGAATATAGAGTGGGAGAGGCAATGAGGAAGTAAAGTGAAAAGGGTCTTCCGTCTTGCAAAACATTTCTGGGAAGGACCAGCCTTTGGAAGGGGCAGCCTTTGAATCTCTTCCTTCTCTCTCTTTTACTGCTGCTAAGTTGCTTCAGTCATGTCTGACTCTGTGCAACCCCAGAGACGCAGCCCACCAGGCTCCGCTGTCCTTGGGATTCTCCAGGCAAGAACACTGGAGTGGGTTGCCAGTGCCTTCTCTCTCTTACTCCCTGTTTTGTTTTTTTTTTGGCAGTCATTCGCAAGTGGGTAGGGTCAGATTATCTTTCTATGAACTGAATAGTTTAACAGAGTAGCAGGGTCCTTTGAGGCAGGCCACTATATATGATTATAACAGCAACAGCAACAAAAAACAAGTCAAAGAAACAGTTTCAACATGGAGTCAGACTTGGTTCTTCTCTGTAACAATTTTTCTTCCTTCCTGGTTTTGGTGATCACTTTATAACCTATATATATATGTACATATGTAGATACATCTATAGCTTTTAAACTTTTCAAAGGATGTCTGAGCTTTTGCATCAGGTTTCAGACAATATAGTGTGCGCGTCATTTGTTATGAGCTAACAGTAGGCTAGGCAAGCAACCTAAGGAAGGGCACATTCAGAATTCTTCACTTTCTAGTGAGTCTTCCGAATGCACTGTGTGTTGGGTATACCGGTGGGGAAAGAGTGTTCTTGTGCGGGCATAGGCAATTTGTGATATAGTCTGCAGAGGAGGCAGGTATTGGGACTTAACCCTCTTTTTTCGTATCTTTATAAAATTGTTTCTCCTAGAGACTTTTTGTCTCTGCCTGTTTTGGTCTCTTTCTCTTTGTGGGTCTGAGTTTTTTTCTTTCTGTCTCTTTGCTTTCTCTCACTCACACTGTCTCCTTATTCAGTAGGTATTTCTTTGAATCAGCAATTGAATTGACCTAATAGTTGAGACACAATTTGTGCAGGAATACTGAAATATAACCCAGTTTGTTTAGGGTATTAAGCTGTTCTCATTTGCAACCATAAATGAAATATGAAGACAATTAATTAATTAAATCGAAAGGGGTTCAGAGAAATCCACCTGGACAGAGGCATCTTGGGGGGGATGGATATGGGTAGAGCTCTTGAGAGGACTGCTAAGATCTGGATACTAGAAAACAGAGACGAGAATGTAATAAAAAGGGAAAGATGCTCGGTAAAGTTTGCAAGCAAAGAAGTCTCATGATAGAAGTGGGTCTGTGCCACACTTTCTTTCTTCATCTTTTTTTCCTTTTCCACCATTTTTATCTTTTGCTGACAGTTGGGCAAAAGGCCCTGCAGGCCTGCAAGCTCAAACTTGAGACTGAAGAAAAAATCCAGGGTCGGCAACAGAGACGTCAGTGGTTTAATGGATGCGGGTTCTCACATGTGTGAAGCGAGGTCCTGGAGTGATACACCACCTTGTGTGGTAGATAGCAGGCAGGATGTGGCGACCATCTCTGTTACTGGGGAAAATGGGGAGGTGGGTACCAGTAATCAGGGGAATTGATGTGAGGTTGGCTCTTGGTTATCAGGGAAACCAGCAAGGGGGAGACATGCCCCTCAACACCCCTTTGATAAGCTATCTGAGTGGAGATGTTCTGACCTAGTCATGAGCTGGGGCCTGGGACAAGTATGTGAAGGTCAGTTATATGAGTAGGGTGTGGGTGAAGCAGGCACAGGTTGAGGAGGGGTTCTTGAGTGTCCTGACCACACACTGACATATACTCACTCCTGGACATTGCTCATCCCATGAGTGGTCCTCAGAATCAGTGCAGAGAGCATGCTTTTGCTTAAAGTCAGTGAGTTCCTTTTCTCTTTCTTTGTGGTTGTTTGCCCCTAATTGACTTCAGGGCTGCTTCTACAAAACATTTTCCATAAGGATGTTCTGATGACATACAGGTTCCTTAAAAGAAAGAGAGTACATAACTTCAAGGGAGTAATAAGGGGACCTACATTATTCTCAAATTACAAAACTCCATTCTTCTGTTACCATGACTTTCTTAAAAAAAAACAGCTTCTCTCTTTCTAAAGTTTTTAAATCTTTGTGTTGTAAAATGTGCTGTTGTTTTAAATAATGCCAGGCAGAGGGGGATTCCTACTTTTATTGCCAAGACACTGTGTTTGAAATTAGAATAGGGAATAGCTTCTATGTTAGGTGGAAGTTTGGCTTTTCGCTTTTCTTGGTTGCTAACTCACTGAGCACACGGTGAGGTCATCCACACTGCTTTAGGCACTACCGTCCATGACTCTGTACTTGGTGTCAGGAGGCCGACCCCCTTGCTGTCACAGTTACCTGTGGGACAGACTTATGAAAACCTAGTGTGGTTATTGCCACATTATTAATATTGCTGTCATATTCAGGGACAGACAGAAAAAGACATGAATTAGTGTTTGATTGTTTTTCCCCTTTATCTTTAATGTTGTGAGGGATTTCCCTCATAGCTCAGTTGGTAAAGAATCCACCTGCAATGCAGGAGACCCCAGTTTGATTCCTGGATAGGGAAGATCCCCTGGAGAAGGGAAAGGCTACCCACTCCAGTACTCTGGCCTGGAGAATTCCATGGACTATACAGTCTATGGGGTCGCAAAGAGTCAGACACAACTGAGCAACTTTCACTTAATGTTGTGAAAAGTAGAAGTGTTATCATCAAAGCATGTGAGATCCTGGAAAGAAAGGTTGTATACAATGGTGAAAGAGTAATCATTTCCTTTTGACTGTTACATGCCATAATCTTGTCACTGAGTATTTTCATAAATTAGTCTAAGAAAATGAAGTGAAAGAACCAAAAGAATAACACCTGCTGTATTTTTAACTTGAGCAGTTGTATATAGAGATGCTGCTGGCATTGAAACTGTTTTTATTGAGCTAACAGTAAGATATTTGCTGTCACCACTGCCCTGGAGGAAAATGACAGAGGGATACCAATTCTGTATCCATAATTTATTACATGCCGTTTGGTCTTAAAATTGCTTTCTTTACTTGGACAAGAGCTGCAGACAGACAAATGAATTATAAGCATCTAGGTAAAAGAACACCCTTGGGCGATTGCTGGTGACCGCTGGCATCTTAGCTAAATCTTGCCACAACTGGTAGTCACATCTGGATAATACTGTACCACATGACTTAAGTATTTCTCACACTCTGTAACATGGTGTTGTTACCATCAATTAAAAAAAAAAAACCCCACATGTCATTCTATATTCTTCCATTTTAACTTGTTAAATCAAATGCAATCAATATCTTCCCTGGTTTCTTCCATATTAAAAAGAGGGTTGTATGACATGTGTGTGTAGTCAGTCATGTCCAGCTCTTGCAACCCCGTGGACTGTAGCCTGCCAGGCTCTTCTGTCAATGGAATTTTCCAGGCAAGAATACTGGAGTGGATTGCCATTTCCTACTCCAGGGATCTTCCCGACCCAGGGATCGAACCCAAGTGTAGTGCGTCTCCTGCATTGGTATGCACATTCTTTACTGTGCTACCTGGAAAGGCCTAAAAAGATGATGGGGAGAGGAAATAGTAAAAAGGAGATGCCAGTCTTTTCTTGTGGTGCTAATGGTAAAGAACGTGCCTGCCAGTGCAGGAGACATAAGACATGTGAGTTCGATCCTTGGATCAGGAAGATCCCCTGGAGGAAGGCATGGCAACCCACTCCAGTATTCTTGCCTGGAGAATCCCATGATGGAGTACCCTGGCGGGCTATAGTTCATAGGATTGCAAAGAGTCAGACAAGACTATAGCGACTTAGCACATAGCACAGCTTAAGGTAAGTACTCCAGTCAGTCAGTCAGTTCAGTCTCTCAGTCATGTCCGACTCTTTGTGACCCCATGAACCGCAGCACGCCAGGCCTCCCTGTCCATCACCAACTTCCGGAGTTCACTCAGACTCACTTCCATCGAGTCGGTGATGCCATCCATCTCGTCCTCTGTCATCCCCTTCTCCTCCTGCCCTCAATCTTTCCCAGCATCAGGGTCTTTTCCAATGAGTCAGCTCTTCGCATGAGGTGGCCAAAGTATTGGAGTTTCAGCTTCAACATCAGTCCTTCCAGTGAACACCCAGGACTGATCTCCTTTAGGATGGACTGGTTGGATCTCCTTGTAGTCCTCCAACACCACAGTTCAAAAGGCTCCTAGATTCCATAAAGGAATGTGAGAATAAAACCAACACATGACAAGCACTTCTAGATCCTTAAGATCAAATGAAGTTAGGAATGCTGAGACTTCACTTGATCTCTTGAGATAGTCTATGGGAGGTGTGATCTTTAAGATCTGCATGGTACTTGTGCTGGGCTGTTACAGGAATAGCAGATAATATAAAATGCTAGTAACATTTCTCGAGTGCTTCCCATAGTTGAAGAAACTGAGGCATGGAGAGGTATAAGTTACTTGCTCAGGTTTACATGGTTAGAAGTCCAGAGTTCAAAAACCAGAGCCAAGATTCAAAGCTATTTTGTTTGAGTGAGAGCTTAGGCTCTCAGCACATTGCCACTAAGAGGCCAAGACCAGAGTTTCAGGGTCCCTGTGTCCCTTCATCCCTTGAAGATAAATAACTTGAAGAGTTTGCTGTTTTCAGTTTAGACAGATTGCAATTTTTTAAACACAAAGTTGGCATAGTTGAAAACATACAATATATGTATAAAATTGTATGTATGAATTTTTTAACTTAGGTTGAGATAATGCTTATATCTGTAAATTTATTATAAGCCCTCATGGACAGTTTTAATAATGACTGGTCAGCCTGCTATGTGAATGTGTGTTTTCCCTACTTTCCCTTTTGAGTGTCTGGCTTGTTTCTATGTTCTTTTTTTCCTTCCCTTTATTTCTTTCTCTTCCCCTTCCTTCATTTTTAGTAAGACTGTATCAGAAATCTTAAGTATAAAACTTTGTTTTTAAAATTGCTCTTTAATGATAAGGCCCCAAGGGTGAAATGGAATTAGTGTATATCATTTTGAATCTGTGGCTATTTTTGCTAAATTGATTTTGCTTATGAATTATACCAACTTATACATCATCATCAGTGTATGAGAGTACTAGAATTTCATCTAATCCTTAAAAATACTGAGTGTTCTTTTTTTTAAAATCTAGTCTAATAAGAAACTTGACTTCACTTGTAAAATTTTTTATTTCTCCCATATGTAAGCTACTTTACATATTCTACGTAGCATTGATCCATTTTTCTGATGTTTACCTTTAAAATATTTTTTCTTAAAATGAATTAGGTAGAAGTGATCATTGCACAACATTTTAATGAATTAAATGCCACCAAATTGTTCATTTTAAATGGCTAATTATATTTTGTGACTTTCATGTCAGTAAAAAAATGTTTGCGACCATGTGTATGCACGTGCAAATGTGTCTGTGTGTGCTTGACGGTAAACTGTGAGTCCAGGAGAGCTGCTGTACTGTGCGTGGGCTGTGAGCGTCAGCCTGCTGCAGTCTTCTGCATAATGCTCATAGAGACTGAGTTGAATGCGTAATGCACGCTGCCTTTCTTTTTGCCAGTTATGTTGTGTGTCGCTTACTAATTTGGGTCTGTAATGGATTAAAAGTGGTTTATGAGTGAGAGCGTTTGACCTGCCTTAAAGAGAGAGTATTCTGCTACATATTAACATGCAAGTTTTATGGCTGCCTGAGGAACTGTCAAATAAGCAATTCAGGAAACAGGGGAAAGATCAAGCCAGTTAGGAAATGGTGGAAATTGCTTGACATTATGAAGGGCATCACAATGTGCCTATATCCTGAGAAAAGTGGCCAGCAGTGGTATGAATGGTAGCTGGAAAACCCCATAGCTGAAGTTGTATGTATAAGCGAGAGAAAGATCCAGACCTTGCTGGAGGCCTGGATCACTTAGTACTGTCCTTTCAGGATGTGTCTTGCTGCCCTGAACAGGATTGCAGTATTTCCCTATTTTAAAGTAGTCTGCTGACATCCTTTTATATATTTCTCTATTAAGACAAAATGATTTTCATATGATTTATATGAACTTTTTTTTGTATTTGTACTTTATTGCACATTTTATTCCCTTTGCTGCTTGCTTTTAAAAATGAGAAGTCTTTAAAAATTTTTATAACCTCTTAATTTTTGTGTTGTCATGTCTGTTGATTATTTCTTTTGGTCTTACATCACTCTAGACTTAACCTTTCCTTGTCCAGTAATTGATAAATGTGTAATAATATATTTTCTTCCATTAAAAATTTTGAGTCCGTAGTTTAAGATAAAAATCTTAATTGTTTCCATGTTAGTAAACAATTAGGTGAAGATGAGGGTAGTTATATGGTTCTAGATCCAGTTTGGGTTTTGATTTGTAGTAAATAAAATGTTAATATGGGAAGAATTTACACTTTTGTGATATTCAGTCTTAGCTTCCAAAAGCCTGTTTTACATTTCTTTGTGATATTCTATTTTTTTCTTTTCATAGGTTGCAAACATTTTTAATTGAGGTTTTTATAAATATATTTTATATACCGTGAGAGCCATTTGCATGTATTTTTACCATTATTAAAGTGCCTAGAAATAATTAGTGGTTTTTATATATTTATCTGGTAACTGATCAGTTCCTCAAACTTACTGAATGTGATAGCTTTCAACTCATTCTCCTGGGCTTTCTATATAAAATCACATCCCTTCCAAAATTTTTTATTTTCCCCACTAATTACATACCTTATTTGTTTCACTCATTTTTGTTTTTGTAGGACCTAGAAAAACAAGTCTTTTATTCCTAGGGATAAGAAATGAATATTGAATTTTAGTTTTTTTTTTTTTTGCTTCTGTTCCCGATAGGCATGATTATCATTTACTAATTCTATAATAAATTATTTTGATTTTCTCTTTTTGTTGTCTTGACCCTAAGGAAGATTGTTACATTAAGGTTTTACTCAACTATTGCAATTAGCAACAGGTCAGAGCTTCCTTCCATTCCCTAAGGTAAATCTGTCTATGTTACTTCTGAATAATTTTAACCCTTAAGGGAAATGAAAAAAAAAGACATCTGTGTGTTTAAAATTTGGGAGGAGTCACTTTCAGTTTTATACTTAATTTAGAATGTCCAGATACTTTATAATTTAGAATGTCCAGATACTTTATAATTTAGAATGTCCAGATACTTTATAATTTAGAATGTCCAGATACTTTATAATTTAGAATGTCCAGATACTTTATAATTTAGAATGTCCAGATACTTTATAATTTAGAATGTCCAGATACTTTATAATTTAGAATGTCCAGATACTTTATAATTTAGAATGTCCAGATACTTTATAATTTAGAATGTCCAGATACTTTATAATTTAGAATGTCCAGATACTTTATAATTTAGAATGTCCAGATACTTTATAATTTAGAATGTCCAGATACTTTATAATTTAGAATGTCCAGATACTTTATAATTTAGAATGTCCAGATACTTTATAATTTAGAATGTCCAGATACTTTATAATTTAGAATGTCCAGATACTTTATAATTTAGAATGTCCAGATACTTTATAATTTAGAATGTCCAGATATAAAGTTGAAATAGCCTTTATATGAATAATGTCTTTTATTCTTTCTGGGAGGAAATAAAAATCTGATTTTTATATTAAGAAAAAGACATTTTATTGAATTGTTTACAAATGAAAGGCCACATTCTTAAACAATAAAATCATAAGAATATAATGTATTTTCTCCCCTTTTGTAACTTATGAGAGGACTGAATTTCAAATCTTCCTCTTTTATCTTTCATATAATAATAACAGTGTTAATAACAGCTGAAGTACTTTGAGCATTTAGTGCAGATGCTGGTCTATGAGCTTTATGTAAATTAACTAGCTTGTTCTCCGTGATAACCTGTGAGGAAGGATCTGTTACTATCCCCTTTTATAGATAAGGAGAAACTAAACACAGATTAACTGAATTGCTCGAGATTCATCCTTAATAAGAGGCAGATCTGGGATTTCATTCCATGCAGTCAGAAAATGAGTCCTTTTGTTTTTTGAAAATACTGTTTTATTAACACCACAGTGGTAAACAACTTTATGCTTAAATTTCCTTATAGATCACACAGTTCAAAACCCACAAAGAAGCTAAGAGTCTTTACATTAAATGTGTCCTCCTAAAAATCCTTTGCTGTATGCCAGTCTGTTCTCAAGTGGTAAAATTTGATTATGCACCATTTTATATTAATATGTCACATTTACATAGCAAAATAACGAAGGCACAGCTAACACAAGCAAACTTAAACCCTTTCTACTTCTGAGCTGCGTATGGGGACACACAGTTGGATTGGTTCTTCAAGTATATATTTTTTCCCAAACATTAGCTTCAGTGAAGAGTTCTGATAATTTTCACAGCTACATTCTAAAAGCTACAAGACAGAAAGACATCATACAATTCAAAGTACATAACATTGGATATACATGCTTTAGACTTTACTAGAATTCTACATTTTTTTCAAGTAAATTAATACTTCTAAAATACTTGATAAAAGGATTTAATACTTAAACAACTGGGATTTGTTTTACATCTTTGTAAATAGACATTACCAAGAAAACACATAAACACGAGACTGTAAGTAATGAACACATACTTTGACAATATTGTACAGGTCATACACCCTCCTTCTCAGAACCAAATATTCAGAACAGTCTTTAGAATCTGAAGTGGCAGTTTTCTGAGCCTCATTAACAGTATTGTCATGATCTCCAGCACCGGCTTCCTTCCTCCCATCTCTCTTCTCTGAAGTGTAAAGCTGATGTTACAAAAACAAAGTCTTAAAGATGAGATCTGTCTTGAGTTCTGCTGCTGCCTCGCTGGAAAATGCAAAACTAATGAAATTGAAGAATTCGGCACTGAGAACACTTTCGATCTCAGCTTGGGTCTTCCGTGCCTAGTGCGATGATACTGTGATGAAAGGATCTTCAAAGTGACGTTCTTTAATTCACTTCTACTTGACACCCTTAGTAAGTCTCAACTCCAGTCCTCACAGAACAGATCATGAAAAATCATTTTAAATTTAACTCATTTTCAACACCTGTTGGTGTATTTGTGTTCAAATTGGAAATCAAATTTGAGACGTGCTGGGCATAATCTGATTGTGTCAATTTCATAGTATTTTAGGAACGTCAGAATTGATTTCTACTGTACTTTGGTCCAAAACCTGAGCCGTTCAAGTCCACCAATGTGTACAAAATAATAGTAATCGGGGTTTTAAATCTGCGTCGTCATTCTCCTCTGCAATCTCTGCCCCCGCTTATATCTTGGCGTCATCAGGCACTGCGGAGTGGGGACCCTCATCTTTGGCGGCAGCGGTCGCCGCAGCCTCTGCTGCAGGCTCTTCTTCCTCCTCGTCCTCCTCCTCTCCCTCCTCCTCATCCTCGTACTCGTCGTCATCATCATCCTCCTCATCACCCTCTAAGGTCCATGCACACCCCTCCATCTCACCGGTGAGCTCTTGGATCTTAGCAAGTAAGGGCTTATAGATATCGTTATACTTTTTCTCCAGAGCCTGGAATTCCTTGTCAAATTTGGCTTCTATCTTATCGCATCGCTTCTGCAGCTTTTTGAGAGCCAGGACTCGGCATTTCACCGAGTTAGGCAGGCTCTCGATAAAGTCATTTCTAGGCTTTGGTGCATTCTCTGCAGGGGTCTGGGGCTCCTCGGCCATCTGACCGACCGCACCGTCGGAGTCTCCGGACGCGCTGTCAGAATCTACCCTCTGCGCACCGCCTTCCGCCATTACCTCCTCCGCTGCCGCGGCCGCCTCCGCTGCCGCCGCCGCCGCCGCTGCCCGGCTCGGTTCTGCAGAGCCCTGGTTCTGCGAGTCAGCCATGTTCGAGGGCAGCGCAGGGGTCTAGGTGGCTCCCACAGAGACCTGCACCCGAGCTGCACCACAGCGATCCTGCGGCTGCGGCAAGCGGCAACAGGCGCTGACGTCGGCCGCGACGGTGACGTCGTGCGGCCCCGCCCTTTCCCCCCGCGGGCCCTTGACTGGCTCCCCACAATCAGCTGATGGTGGGGCCCTCGAACCGCACCAGCAGCCTCCTGTTGCTACCCTGCTCTCCCCCGCACTGCGGGCAACGTCAGGACCCGTTTCCTAGCTACCCTGCTTCCCCCCACATCTGCCTGCGCAAATCCCTGCCCCCGGAGAGAGGAGCTGGGGGTGGCGGCAGGTGTCCGCGGCAATGTTTCACGAACTGTGGACGGGCTGAGCCTTTGCCACTTGGCTCCTCTAGCTCACGCAGGTGCTTATATACATCTGCCAGTATAGCTGTCTCGGCATTTGTCTCCATCTCTCTGTAGCTGGCGTTGGCATCTCGAGCTTACTCTTGGGGACTCGGCTTTGGTCACCTCAGATTTCACTGAAGTCCTTGCCAGAGAGTAAAGGCCTGGGGGGATCTGTCTCCGTTCCACCCCCTTAGGGACCTGCGGGGGAACTGTTCAGTTTCAGCCCTTTCTCCCCTCGTCCCACCCTCAGCAGCCCCTCTCGCCCCTCTCTCAGCCTAGGGCCACATACACCGGTACACGGTCTTCTTGCAGTTAGGCAGACCCTGGAAGCAGTTTTGGAGTCATTTGACCAGGAAATGTATGAAACCCTGGGTATCCTGGAATATTCCAGAAGGCTCCTCAGTAGCCTTGTCCTGTGGGGAGGAATAAAGCTGGAGGAGGGCCAAAGAAAGCAAAGCGTGCAGCTGGAGGCCCAGGGTAAGGGGCCCCCTGCCTCATCAGGGCTGAGGCGCGTGTTCAACAGCGCCATTTGCTGGGGTGCACCGTCACACACGCACACACAGGCGTTGTCCCCAGGACATGGTTCAGCATCTGCTCCGAGGGTCTAACTGGTGATTTGTATATGAGAACGATACAAAAAAAAAAACCTACTGAATACTAATCTCTTGTTTTCTAACAGTCAAATAAGTAAACATTTTAGTTTTCTGTTTATTAAATCAAAGTGAGAGCTTCTTGAATAAGGGTAAGAGCACATTATTTTAGGTATGGAAGCCAAACGATGTAGGACTTATTCAGGAATGTTTTCAAATTAAGCGTTACTCACACAAATGCATTTTTCCCCATTATATTGGGACTTGCCCGAAGTATTTACATAAAACACATGAATGTAAGGAAATTAACTGCCCAACTACATTTGGTGTGTCTTTTTGGGTCTTGTAAATGTTAGTTAATAATATGCAAAGCATTTAGTGCTGACACTTAGCAAGAACTTGATATTTTGTTTACGAAATAGTTAAATTGCATTTATTACTCAAAGATAACCTGCAGTAATATGCTCTTAGAAAAGGACATCTTTGTGCCCTTCCCCAAAGAAACTTTACAAAAGGTTCAATATAGCCCCAGTAGAAAATATCTTACTTTTTTTTGTACTTGTAGTTCCTATTATTTATTTTACTTTCTTAATTATCTTTTCAGATAATTTCGTTTCTGCTTCCCTGTTACCATTCATAATGATGAGATTTTTTTTGGTTAAGGTTGAAATTTCGATCCTAACTCTGAATTTGGTGTAATAATGTATCTATATTTAGTTGGCTGACGCTATATGTATTTAATACATCACCTGAATGTTCCATATACCATCTTTTGATAGGTACAGCTACTGTGAGGTTAAGACTCTGTTTTCTCATTTTAAAAAATAAGGAACTTAGGTGAAGAAAAAGGAAGTGAAATGCTCTTTTACAATATGTATCATCTGATTGGCAGAATCAGGGACAAAAGCGAGGCCTTCAAACTCCTCTAATACAGAAACTATGACACACTAAAAAGACAAAAGTAAACTCAGACTTTACTCCGTCTAACTAACTTGAATTACTTGAAACAACCAGGGTGTATCCATCTTTTAGGATTTTTATGTTCCCATCTTAAAAAATCTTTAAACTAGTGTTAAGCTAGGCTTTACTGACCAGGGTTCTTGGACTCCTTAATAAATGGAAATTGATAAGAGACTAGATGATAAATTCAAGCAAGGCTTTTTTGGGACTCTTGCTGCTAGCGAAGGGAGCTAAAACAAGTAACTTTCTTGTTTACTCCCTGTGAGATAGGGGGGCTGGCACTGGGAAGCAGGTTTCTTATATGGGGTAAGGGTGGGGGAGGGATGGGTTTGGGCCAGACAGGGGGCTTAGGTGGTCTGCCCACCCCCTTGGTGGTACTGTGTGCAGGAGGCATGTGCAATACCCTTCTTTGCTTTTGATACCCTGCTTTTGCTCCTGGCCCCTCAAGTTGGCTCCCGGAAGTTGGATTTTTGGTCTTTTTTGTATCTTGTTCATAAATTGCCTAGAGAGGCTGTGCATGCAGTTATTTTTAGTCCCTTGTTACTTCCTGTTTTGTTGTTGGAGGAGAGGTTTGTCCAGATACAAGCACTGCAGCAAAGGGTCCCAGGTCCCATGTGTCTCAAGGCTACTCTTTTTTTTTTTTTTTTAAGCCTGTATTGAGATATAGTTCATGTACAACAAATTTTGCCCTTTTTAGGGTACTTTGACAAACACATAGTCATGTAAACACTACATTAATGGAATTGTAGAACAGTGACCTCATCTTCTTCAAATACCCTCCCGTTCTTTCCCTTACTGTCAACCCTGGCAGCTGCTGGTCTGTGATCTGTCTCTGTAGTCCCCAGAATGTCATATAAGTGGAATAGGTGTGTAGCCTTTTGGGTCTGGCCTTTTTCTCTCAGCATAATGAATTGGAGATTGATCAGTGGCAATGTATATTAGTAGTCTATTCCTTTTTATTTGCTGACTAGTATCCCATTTGACTTATTTCCAGTTCTTTGTGATTATGAACAATGCTGCTGTGAACATTCATCAACAGCTTCTATGTGAATAAAGGTTTTTATTTCTCTTGGGTAAATACCTAGAAGTGGAATTGCTAGGTCATATGGTAAAGGTAGATTTAATTTTAAGGAAGTTTCCACAATGTTTTCCACAGTGGCTATACTATCTTGCTTTTACGCTGGCTATATGTGAGAGTTGCAGTTGCTCCACTCCTCACCATTTCGTATTGTTGAGTTTTGTCCCCTAATCTAAGAGCTGTATGTGAGTCCATAATGATTAATGATATCATCTTCTAGTGTGCTTACGTGTCATTCATATATCTTCTTTGATAAAATGTCTGTTTAGATCTTTTGCTTATTTTCTAAATTGAATTTTTTGTTCTCTTACTACTTTTCTAACGTTTTTTATATATTCTGGGTATAAATCTTATGTAAGATATGTGTTTTTTAAATATGCTCTTTGGTCTGTGACTTGTCTTTCATTTTTGTAATAGAGTCTTCCAAAAGCAGATACTTAAAATTTTGATAAATCCATTTTATTAATCTTTTCATAGTAGATTATGCTTTTGGTGTCATATTTAAGAAATCTTTGCCAAATGCAAGGCCATAAAGATTTGGTCTTAGTTTTCTTCCAGAAGTTTTACAACTTAAATTTTCACATTTAGAATCTGATCCATATTGAGTTAATTTTTAAATAAGTGTGAGATATATGGGCTTCTCTGGTGACTCAGACAGTAAGGAATCTGCCTGCAATTTGACAGACTCGGGTTCGATTCCTGGGTCAGGAAGGTCCCCTGGAGAAGGGAATGGCTACCCACTTCAGTATTCTTGCCTGGAGAATTCCATGGACAGAGGAGCCTGGTGGGCTACAGACTATGGGATCGTAAAGAGTAGGACACGGCTGAGTGACTAACATTACTACTACTATAGGGATAGATGCCTTTTGCATATTGATCTTCTGTTGATATGGTACCATTTCTTGAAAATACTGCCTTTATTCACAGAATTGCTCATTCAATTTGGCAAAAGTAATTGTCCATATGAGGGCCACCCTGTAGTTCAGCTGAAAAAGAATCATCTGCAGGGCAAGATACCCCAGTTTGATTCCTGGGTTGGGAAGGTCTGCTGGAGGAGGGCATGGCAACCCACTTAGTATTCTTGCCTGGAGAATCCCCATGGACAGAGGAGCCTGGTGGGCTGCAGTCCACGGGTTATAAAGAGTCAGACACGACTGAGTGACTCAGCACAGCACGGTTGTCCATATACATGTTGATCTATTTCTGGACTTTGTGCTGCATTTATTTATGTGTGTCCTTTCACCAGTACCACACTTGGTAACTGTGTAAGTCATGAAATTAGGTACTGCAAGTCGGTTAACTCTGTTCTTTCTCAAAATTATTTTGCTCTTCTTGTTCCTTTGACTATCTATGTTTATGTCAGAATTGGTTTGACAAACATTTTAAAGGACCCTTGGATTCAGACTCTGAAAACAGTTGGCAATGCATATAGTACCTGCTTTTTAAGAATTATGTGTTTAAAAGTTGTAACTTGTTATTAAGAGTTATCTCATTTTGTGGGCTTCATGGACTCTAGCGTATTACTGGGGCTGCCAGTAACACATAGTTGGGAATAGCAAGATGAGCTGTCATACTGTCAAGTCTTTATCTCTGCTTATTGTAATTTCTCACACACCTGTCACACTGGGGGAAGAATAAGGAAGGTGGATGATGGGACGGCACTCTGGTGAAGTGGTTGGGAGCACAAGTCTGTATTCAGACATCTGGCTTCCCTTTCTGCCCCTGCCCATTTACTAGTTGTTTGTCTTGAATTCAGTTCTCACATTGGAATAATGACAACATTAACTTCAAAATGTTTTTTCTTGAGTTTTTTGTGTATTTGTTTTTATTGGGCCACAATTCTCATGCCATAAAATTTACTCAAAGGGTAGTCTTAAGTATCACTGAGATAGTGTGTATCCAAGTACTTATAATTGAGTCAGTTCTTCATATCACGTTGTTCATTAGATTTTTTAAAATACTTATTCATTTATTTGACTGAGCCAGGTCTTAGTTGTGGCATGTGGGATCTTTAGTTGAGGCAAGTGGATTCTAGACCTGGAGAATAATTCTCCTTGGTTCTGTGCTCTTCTGTTTGCAGCCAGTTAATTCTATTGCTCATTTCACACCTGTGGAATTCTGACAGTCTTTCTTTTTTTTTTTAAAACCATCTCTGCCCCTTCAGTGCAAGCTGGCAGTGTTCCTGCTTATATAAAATTCTCATAAAACTTACTGGCCTCCCAGGCAATTCATGAGGGTCCATGCCATCAGACAAGAGAGGCCTCCACAGACCTTTCCTGGGTAGCCACATCTTTACCCCTGGCTTCTACGGAGAGGATTGACTGGATCCCTGAGTCACATGCCTGAACTCGACAGCAGACCATTGTTCAGCCACATCCTTGGCCTTGTTTTCAGAGCATGCTATCTGGATAGGCTGAGGATTTCCAAACTTTCCAGTTCTGTTTCTTTTTCACTTAACAATTCCCTCTTTATCTCTTTCCTCTTGCATTTTACTATAAGCAGCAATAAGAAACCAGGTCACACCTTTAATACTTTGCTCAGAAATGTCATCCACTAAGTAACCAAGTTTATCACTTATAAGTCCTACTTTCTATAAAACATTAGAACGTGATTTGGCCAAGTTCTCTGCCACTTTATAACGAGATTGCCTGTTTCCAATTTCAAAAAAATAATGTGTTCTTCATCTCCATCTGGGACTTTACCAGAGTGCTTTAACATCCATATTTCTATCAATATTCTGTTTATGATTTATATGTATTTTCTAAGACAGTAGAAGCTTTCACTGTAGCTCTCCTCTTTTCTTTCTGAGCCTTCACTGAAATCTCCTTTAATGTCCTTATTTCAATTAATAGTTTCTTCAAGGCAAACTAGGCTTTTTCTATCATGCCTTCAAAAGCCTTCCAGCCTCTACTTATTACCCGATTCCAAAGTCACTTTCACATTTTTAGGTATGTGCTATTGTAGTACCCCACTTCCTGGTACCTAAATCTGTCTTGGGGTTCTCCAAAGAGAACTAATAACACATACATATATGCACATAAAGATAAAAATTGATTTTAAGGAAGCTGTGTGATTGTGGGGCTGGCAAATCAGAAACCTTGGGAGCAGGAGGGTAGGTGAAAATTCTGGCAGGAGCTGATGTGACAGTCTTGAGTCAGAAGGCAGTCCAGTGGCCAGATTCCTTCTTTGGAGAACTGTAGTCTTTTAGAGCCTTCAACTGACAGGATGAGGCCATTCACATTATGAAAACTAATCTGCTTTACTCAAAATCTAAAAGTGAATCACATCAAAAAAATTCCTTCCCAGAAACATCTTGAGTGATGTTTGATCAACAGCTGGGCACAATAGCTAAGCCAGACTGACACATAAAATTAACCATCACAGGCTATAATGCAAAATCATGCTGATGGTGCTTTTCTTAGTTGTACCAGAAAAATGTTACCAACTGTTGACAGAATTAAAAAATGCAGTACATGAAAGTTGCGAGTTCTGGTTTTATTCAGGGACCTTACAGAGGACTATAGCCCTGGAGACAGTTTGTCAGCTAACTCTGAGCAGTTGCTCAGAAGGGGCAGGGGAGCAGCCAATATATATGAATTTTTTGGTTGGGAAATACATGGAGTCAGGCATACATCTTAGTGAAAGATTACTGCTAATTATAATCAAAGAAGTGCTTATCTTAATATGGGAAGATGAAGGATTCTGGGGCCATTGAAATTCTTCCTCAAGTATGTATCAAAACTATCGAAGGGTCCATATATTCAAAACACAAGGTCAGTGCAATAGCAAATGACTTGATCCTTGTAGAACTGGATGGCAGGCAATATTCTTTGTTTTATCACTACCTCCCGTTAGATCATAAGTTGAACCAAGGTTTAGGAGACATTTCATGACCAATTTGTCCCACAGTGCTAAGAAAGTTGATTCCTAGGTCAGGCGAGGATATTCCTTCCCCTGTATCTAGAGTTGCATCATTATAGTTAAATTTGTATAGGACTATTGTTGTTAGCAGAGAAGGCAGTGGCACCCCACTCCAGTACTCTTGCCTAGAAAATCCCATGGATGGAGGAGCCTGGTAGGCTGCAGTCTGTGGGGTTGCTAAGAGTCATACATAACTGAGCGGCTTCACTTTCACTTTTACTTTCATGCATTGGAGAAGGAAATGGCAACCCACTCCAGTGTTCTTGCCTGGAGAATCCCAGGGACGGGGGAGCCTGGTGGGCTGCCGTCTGTGGGCTCGCAGAGTCGGACATGACTGAAGTGACTTAGCAGCAGCAGCAGCATTGTTGTTAGTCGCTGAGTTGTGGCCAGCTTTTGCAAGTCCAAGGACTGTAGCCCACCAGGCTCTTTATTCCATGGAATTTCCCAGGCAAGAATACTAGAATGGGTTGCCATTTCCTCCTCCAGGGGATCTTCTTAACTCAAGGATCAAACCCGCATCTCCTGCATTGCAGGTAGATTCTTTACCACTGAGCCACCTGGGAAGCCCTTGTATAGGAATATAGACATGATCAATTGCCTCAAGACATTGAGCCATCATTAGTTTTCTCGAAGATCTTGTGACACGTTGGGTAACGCAAGAAACAACCACCTTATACAGGATGTAAGTGATGCAGCTAATAACATTAATAAGACCACAGTAGAGATTTGTGCATGAGCTCCCAGAATGAAACCAGCTTCTTAGTAGACCACCAAGACTAGGAAGTAGATCACTTAAGGCAGAAATCAGATTCTTCATGTGAGTCACTGAATGGGTAATATTGGAGGGTTCATCTGGTATAAGGAGGCAGCACTCAGTCTGAATTACAGCCTGCCTCTTTGAGATGCTGTAAAGATATTGAGGGCCATGTGTTTTATAATACTGCTTTTTTTTCATCATACAGATCTCATAATTCAGTAAACTCATAGCCTGATTACTGTCATTCAAGGCCTGTTGGGCGAATTTTGTAAAGGCTTTGATCTGGGTGATTACATCTTCCAATCCTACTGAAGGCACAGAAATAGCTGCTAAGTGGTCAGACCAGTGAAACACAGATCTCTTGATCCATCAGGCTTGTATACGTGGTAAATTTGATGGAGTCATATCTAAATTGGAACACAACATGGTCTTGAGCCCAAGGGAATCCTGGGATACATCTTCCTATCCATTGTGGCAGAAGCCAGGCCACAAATTAGTGCCACAAAGCCACTGAGTTCCATTAGGTGCTGCAAGTCAGTATTTCTGGTCACCTGACCCAGTCTGTTTCATACTAATTGCTGTATTTAAGGGAAATAATATGTTGGCATTGTTCATAAGGCACTCAGCTCAATTTTCTATTGTTATTTGACTGGTTATCTTTAATATGATTTAATTGTTTTCGATATAGGCAGGCCTTTACACTTAAATGACTGTAGCCCAGTGTTAGCTATATAAATCCATCCCATAATTGAGGGAGGGTCTTTTCTAATAAGTGAGAAGTTATTCTTTGAAATTTAGCTCATTGTTCTGATTGAGCTTGAGTAACTTTAAAGGGGAATTCATGTTATGGTCAGGGTCAGAAAAAGTATGATTGATTAGCCAAATGAGGGATTCCCATTTAGTAATATCATTAGTTGCCCTATAACTTCTTTCTTCTAAAATAAATTTTTCTAAGGGCCATCCAGTTAGAGCCTTGGAGATAAGAAATCACCAAAGTAAGCGAGAAGTACTGGATGTAGAAAAGTGACCACAAGTCTGAAAATTGGATTGATTTTTTAAATTGTATAGGATTATTGTTCATGATTTTAAAAAAAAATTGATTTGAATGCAAAGGTCCAAGAAATCAACAAAACACTATAAATGATCATATGGGTCTGGTCTGGCATTTTAATATAGCTGTCTACTCCCCCGATACTATCTTCTCGGCCTGGTGTGGATGTAGTTTCTCCTCTGAGTGTTGTTTCAAGGGGATTTTGAGGTCAGGAGCCCCTCTCTATAGACCAGTCTGGTGCAGGGCTCTTTTTCAGTGAGAAATGTAAACCCAGGGATCATTTGCCTTAAGTTTCATTGTGTATAAGCTAGTCATGAATACCTGATAGGGTCTTTTTATGTAGGTTGGAGAGAGTCCTTTGATTGACGTCTTTCCAGTATATAATCTCCTGGTTGTAGGTCATGGGGCATCTATCTTCATGCAAAAATAGATTACTGTGGTAAGCTTCAGAAATAATTTAGAATGTCATTTTAATAATTCAATTAAATCTTACAATAATACAAAATATTAACAAGGAGCCATCTAGGAAGTTGAGTCTTAGTAAATACAAACCACAAAAACAGTTAAGAACACTAGAAATTAATATTCACTGAAATAAATTTTTTCTTTCTAAAATTACCCTCATTTCTCCCAATTATGGCCAAATTAAGATCATATAGGCTCTTTGAAGTTGCTTTTGCTGAGTCTCTTCATAAAGAATCTCAGATTGATCATTTAAAAGGTCCCTCAGGCTAGAAAAGCCATGTCAAGGACTAGGCATCAGATTCTGCCTGCAAAATCTACAGATTTGAGCAGGTTCCTCTCCTCTTCGGGTCCACAAAAAATCTTGAGATCTGTGCACCTGCCAGGAAGTAGCCACCCTTATTCACCTAATAAGGCTTCTAAGAATCCTATAAGCAAAGTACTAGGTTGTTTTTTAAAGGGACTTTATGGTTCCATTAAGTCCACCTCTGATCTTTGAAGTCTGGCCATGTCTGATTTTTGTATAGTCTCAAATATGACATCCCATCCAAAGTTATGATAATATAGCTAGTGTTTCCAATTATCTCCTGTTATAAAGAGAACAGATTCTTACTGAAATTGTGCAAATAATTATATTGCCATGAAAATAAGAATACTCACCAGGAGTTTCCAAATTCTGGAGAAATCAGAGAAGTGATAAATATTTCAATTCTGCTTACAAAGGTATAATTTCCCAAACTGCTATAAATCATAATTAGCTTAAGAGGAAAGAGGAAAAGTTTTCTCAAATCTAGGAAAACAAAACATTAAAAAGAATCAGCAATAATTTTTCAGAGACTTAAAAGTTATAGCCATCCTCATCAGTTCATTCAGTCTCCTGTAACTAATTGTTGATCCTCTGTTTACAGTTTTATGAAGCCATCAGGTTTTCAATTCATGTTCTTTAATTTCTTACCCAGTTAGGCAGTATGATCTGAAAGTTACCAGAAACCTGTGATTGTCAAAAAGTCCTTTGATATGTCTACTTGGAGATAAAGCATTTTTGTAAAAGCATCAGAGTAAAATAGTAATTGTATATTGATGACAGAAGACTTCCAAAAAGCAGTTAAAGACCTGATTACAATGCACTTGTCAAGGAAATTTGGGCATTTTTACACACTATTACAATATTAAATTTTATTTATTTTCATTTGATTATACTGGCCATGTAATTTAACGTATCAAATAAGCCCAGTTAGTTTAATATTTCTCTCAAAGATGTTTCAAGGGCCCTCTGGAGCATCCCAAAGTTATCTACAGGTCAAAAGAACTTCATTTAGAAATCAATATGAGGAGTTTTGTCAAAGATACCAAGAGTTTTTAAAACTCTTGGTCAAACAGAATTATAGGTCACTGTGAAACAATACTTACCACTTAACCAAAGTGACAAAGATTCAAAGGAAAATATAGAAAGTTACAACAGATTACTTAAGTAAAAAAAACCTCAAAATCTGTTATCAAAATCATACCAATACTCCAAGAAAACTTTGTCCTCTTAACAGGGAGCCAAATTCTAGTTTTGCACCATCTTACCTTTAACATTGTAATTCATTTACTCAACTAAGTTTATTCTTATCTTAGCCAGTCCAGACCAGACACAAAACTCTTTTCTCTGTTTCTTTTTACATCATTCTAAGACTTCCTTTTTTACCTTTAGATTTTTCCCTATACTTTCTCTCTCTCTTTTTCTTTGAGAAATGGTATTGGAGCGTAGTTGATTTACAAGGTTGTATTAGTTTCTGCTGTACAGCAAAGTGAATCAGTTATATATATATGCAATCTTTTTTAGATTCTGTATTCATGTAGGTCATTGTAGAGTATTGAGTAGAGTTTCCTGTGCTGTACAGAAGGTCCTTATTATTAATAGTTACCTATTTTATAGATAGTAGTGTTTATATGTCAATCCCAGTCTCCCAATTTATCCTCCCCACTGGTAACCATAAGTTTGTTTTCTGTATGTTTGACTCAGTTTCTGTTTTGTAAATAAGTTAATTTGTCCATGCTTTTAGATTCCACATATAAGCAATATTATGATATTTTCTTTGAATACTTAGTATGACAATCTCTGGGTCCATCCATATTGCTGCAAATGGCATTTCATTCTTTTTGATGACTAAGTAATATTCCAGTGTGTGTGTGTGTGTGTGTGTGTGTGTGTGTGTGTGTGTGTACATCTCACATCTTTTATCTTTTCTCTGTCAGTGGACATTTAGGTTGCTTCCATGTCCTGACTGTTGTAAATAGTGCTGCACTCACTGAATGTTAGGGTGCATGTGCATGTATCTTTGTGAGTTATGGTTTTCTCTGATATATACCTAGGAATGGGGATGCTGGATCATATGATAGCTCTGGTTTTGTTTTTTTTTTAAAGAACATCTGTACTCCTTTTTCTCTTTCTCTCTTTAAACCTCTCTTTTGGACACAAATTACCCTCTTTTCCCTTAACAGAATGCATTTCTGTTCCTTACAGCTTTTTTCCCTTGCATACAAAGATGTTTATCTTATTAATTTTATTAGTTTCAATTACATATATTAACTAGAATTCTTAACTCTTAAAAACTTAATTTCTAGTGAAAACTAAGAAATAAGCTGTTTTAAACTTTTATTTTAGCATTCTGTAGACTGACAAACTTATGAATATTGGTTGTAATTTCTTAAAAAAAGTGCTTTCTTATAGAAAATGTCTCCATGTGGTACCAAGCATATTTATTAATAGTCCTGAATATCTTTATGTTTTCTGTAAAGGGAAATCTGTGTTCAGTAATTAATGTTTCAGTATCTAATTTTATTTTGGAATGATTTAGATATTCAATAAACTTTTATCACTTAACATAATTAGCAAAACTCTAAAGTTTCAAGTAACCAAATATTTGGAGAAGCTATTTTTCAGTAAACATACCATAAAAAACAAAGGTTCTCTGGTGGCTCAGTAGTAAAGAATCCACCTGCCAATGCAGGAGACATGGGTTCAATTCCTGGGTAGGGAAGATCTCCTGGAGAAGGAAATGGCAACTCACTCAGTATTCTTGCCTTGAAAATCCCGTGGACAGAGGAGCCTGGCAGGCTACAGCCCATGGGGTTGCAGAGAGTCAGACATGACTTAGCAACTAACAACAGACCATAAAATATAATTATTCCTAAAGTGACCTAAAAACTGTCATCTCATTTACAGTTAATTTACTTATAAAAATTCCATAATACACCAGGTTATTTTTCTTGCTGACAAATTTTATAATGGAAATGAGATCTTAGATGACTTTTAGTAAACCTTGGTACAAGTATTACTGTTAATGTTGATGACTTTAAAGAGTCTATATTAATTAAACTAGCAAACTTAAACTAAGTTTAGTACTGAATATTAACTTAAAACTGAATATTTACCAGATCATGTGACCTGAAATTCATTTGGATTAGTTTCTCCTATATTTTTGAGACTTTATATAGGTGCTTAATTTCCTTTAAGTCAGTTTAGAGAGCTCTTTTACAAATTAATTTTGGCAGTACCATTCAGAAGTAGAGACATTTATCTATAATGTACACACATATAGACAGATATAACCAGAGATCTCATAGCTTCATTTTAAAACTTGGTCATGAATCAAGTATTACAATATAAAACTCACTAGTTTATAAATAACAGTTGGAATAAGTTTAACTCGCTTGGGTTGAATATTTATTTATTTATTTGTCTGTGCTGGTTCTAAGCTGCAGCACACAGGGTCTTCAATCTTCATTTCGGCATGCGGAATCTTTACTTGTGGCACAGGAACGCTTAGTTGCGGCATGTGGGATCTAGTTACCTGACCAGAGATCAAACCCAGGCCCCCTGCATTCATAGTGCAGAGTCTTATAGTGGACCAGCAGAGAAGTCCCTTGCTTGGATTTTAAAGACCTGTTTTCCCCCCTCAGTCCCAGGAATTAGAGATGGTTTAAATAAGAGTAAGGCAAGAGTTCTTGAGCGTTCTGATAGAACATGGATATCTCAAAGATGCAAGGAGAAAAATGCAAGTTCCTCCTAGAAATAGTTTGTGCCCTTAGAATTTGAAAAGATGTTTTATCAAGGTGGCTTTCTCTAACTGCTTATGCAGAAACTGGTTTTGGAATGTCAGAAAGAGCTGCACCTTGGCCATTTCAGAGAGCATTTCCTTAGTTCCTAATTAAGTACTTACAAGTATAAGTTCTGTACATATGTAAACCTATTTGGGGTATTAGTCAGGGGTCATCTGACACCCCATTTTCTTCTGTTTGGGAGGCTCTTTCTCATTTTAAAGTTGGTTTATCAGAGTAAAATCACTATTGAAAACTGTGGCGGGCCAATGTGTGGTTTATGGGCTTAATTCTTCTAAGTGTCAACCTAGAGTCATTTCCGCTCCTCTGCGTGTCTTGTTTTCTCCTGCTGGCAGTCTAAAACTGGTGTGGGTGCTCTGAGCACTGAATGGCCAATTTTTATATATGTGTCTCTGGATTAATGAATTTGTAAATTAATGAGTGGGTTTCCCTAGGGACTGCTGCACAGTATGAGGACTTGCCTCTGCCACAACTCAATTTCCTCAGTTGCCTGAGAAAGTTGTAACTGGCCAGGAAGAGCTGTGTCCCTTATCTTTGGAGCTGAAGGCTCTCATATGGTGTCTTCACTTTTATCCAGGAAATCCTGTTAAGGTAGATGATTTGAGGAAAGACATCAGATCAACCTCCTACCTAATCACCACTGGGCACTTTCTCAATATCTTACAAATGAAAAGTCGGGTACCTTTCTTACATACTGCTGAATAAAACTCAGGATTGTCAAACAAGACAAGAGACACTCAGCCAAATTCGTCTAGACTTACCAGGAAGGTGGACAGGCACAAGGGCCCTTGCTAGTGCCTTGGAGGGTTCAGATGAAACAGAAAAGTCGACACTGAGTCCATTCATGGTTTCTGCAACTGCTGACTGAAATAAAAAATGCACAGTATGAGAGATATGATTTTTGGATTTATTCAGGGGCCTTTGTCCTTGCTGTTTAGTGGCTAAACAGGGTCCAACTCTTTGCGACCCAGTGGACTGCAGCACCCCAGGCTCCTTGTCCTCCACTGTCTCCCAGAGTTGCTCAAATTCATGTCCATTGAGTTGGTGATGCTATCTAACCATCTTATTATCCTCTGCTACCCTTTTCTCCTTTTGCTCTCAATCTTTCCCAGCATTAGGGTCTTTTCCAATAAGTAGGCTCTTTGCATCAGGTGGCCAAAGTATTGGAGTTTCAGCTTTAGCAACAGTTCTTCCAATGAATAGTCCAGGTTGATTTCCTTTAGGATTGGCTGGTTTGATCTCCTTGCTGTTCAGGGGGCTTTTTAAGAGTCTTTGCTAGAACCACATTTAAAAGCATCAGTTCTTCTTTATGGTCCACTCAGCCTTTATGCTCAACCTTCTTCTTTATGGTCCACTCACATCTGTACGTGACTACTGGAAAAACCCTAGCTTTGACTATAAGGCCCTCAGGGGCCTTACTTAGTACTATAGCCTGTGAGACAGAACTTAGATAGTTCTGAGGAACTGCTCCTAAGAGGTAGAGAAAGAGCCAATATATGTAATTTTTCTTTCTTTCTTTTTTTTTTTTTGACTTGGAAATACATATAGTCAAACATATGTCTTGGTGAAAGATTTCTAATCACGAAAGAATCAAGTATCTCGAGTAAGTGATTTTAGTGCTTATTTATGTATAGGAAGAATCAAGAATCTGGTGTCACTGAAATTCTTCCTGACATGTATCATAACTATCTTGGGACCAAAAAACACAGAATATTTAATCTTGTTTTTAATCCTGTATTATAGGGCTTCCCTGACAGCTCAGTTAGTAAAGAATCCGCCTACAATGC
Organism: Aepyceros melampus; assembly: GCA_006408695.1. Taxonomy (NCBI): domain Eukaryota; kingdom Metazoa; phylum Chordata; class Mammalia; order Artiodactyla; family Bovidae; genus Aepyceros; species Aepyceros melampus. Next base: position 231,888 of record SJXQ01013083.1, on the reverse strand, counting down.
AGGAGACCCTGGTTTGATTCCTGGGTCGGGAAATCCCCTGGAGAAGGGAAAGGCTACCCACGCCAGTATTCTTGGGCTTCTCTTGTGGCTCAGCTGGTAAAGAATGTGCTTTCAATGCAGGAGACCTGGGTTTGATCCCTGGGTTGGGAAGATCTCCTGGAGAAGGGAAAGGCTACCCATTCCAGTATTCTAGCTTAGAGAATCTCATGGACTGTATAGTCCATGGGGTCGAAAGAGTCGGACACAACTGAGCAACTTTCACTTTCTTTCATTCCTTACAGTGACTGCATTGCCTTATGACTTGATACTTGTAGAACTGGAAGGCAGGCAACAGTCTTTGTTTTACAGGCTTTGTCAGGAAAGCAGTACATTGTCTGCATTGTGAGAACTTTCAGCATCTGTAGTTAAGATGTACAATATTTTTACATTAGTGGCTTTTATTTTAAAAAACTGTGCATTCACCCCGTTTTAAAGATGAGAAAAGAGCAGCTTGGTAACTAGATAAAGGGCATGGCAGACCCTGGATCTGCACCCCTGTCCACTCCACCGTCCACTGTATGATGCCGCCTGTCGTCAGTGTTTTGGGCTGGTGTCGGCCTGTCAATAACCAGTGTTGTGGTTGAACCAGCCCTTGTGGTTATGATTATGATTGCAGAATGCCCTTCGGAAATAATTATCAGGACACTTTGGGGAAAAAAATTAAGTTTATTACTTCAAGACCTGGAAATTGCATAGCCTACTGGGGCCACATAATAAGGTTGGGTTGGGGCTGGTGCAGAGAAAGTGAGTGTGAGTTCGAGTCTGGGGTTCTACTTCTGTTGAGGTCGACAGTGAGGGCCTAGGGTTTCATGGGCTTGTACTTCTAAGCTGGGTGTTGGCTGTGGCACATGGGGCCTTGAGCATGCACACTGTTAGTTGCGACATGTGGGATCTAGTTCCCTGACCGGGGATCGAACCCACGCTCCCTGCAGTGGGGGTGAAGAGGTTAAGCCATCAGACCACCATGGAAGTCCCTTCTGGGCTTATTCTTTATAAATTTAAAACATAAGAAGAGGAATTTAATGTGTGAGAGGAGAAAAAAGCAAGTGGCCCAAATGGTCAGTTATCAAAATCAACCAAAATCTTTGAATCAAAGGCACTTCAGTGGGGTGGGCAGCCTGGCTGTCCATGTTTTCTGGGTATTCTCTGTAGCTATCTTTGAAGTTGATGCTTTCACAGTAAAAGCGCTTGCATTCCAAAATGGGGGGAAAAATCAACTGTTAGGGCTCACACACAGTTATTGGTGTAGATTGTTTAGTTTTTGGTGACTGGATCTGCCTGGAGGAAACACAAGATGTTCAAATTGTAGTTCTGTGAAGTGTAGTGTCACAGGGAAGGAGACATGGTAAGGATCTATCTTCATAGTGTCAGTTTTTTTAATTTTTAGAGAAAGATATAAATGCAGAAAATCACAAAACGGATATGACAGACATCTTTGTATCTATGATCCACAGTCAACACAGATAGTATATGCTTCAGATTTTTTTAAAGAATTCCTGAAACCATTGACATTCTTGCTGTACATCCTCTTAATCCTACTCCTCTCTTCTCACCCTCCTTTTCCACAGACAAAACTCTGACGAATTTTATGCATATTCTTTCATGTTTTTATATTTTTATAATGTGTGTTTTAAGACAAAAATATTTTTACATTAATTCTTTTATTAAACATATTTTACATATACATATATATAATTTCATACTCCTAAACAAAATCTCCTAGCCATAAACAATATAATAATCACTAACATTTTCAAAGCAGCCCCAGTTCTAAAAACTTTACATTTATTAACTCATTTAATTTTTATAACAGTCCAATTAGTTACATTCTCTTATCCTCCCCATTTTACTGATGAAAAGAATGAGGCACAGAGAGATTAAATAACTTGTCCAAGGACCATCAGCCATAAGTGGCAAAGCCACTGTCTGGCTCTATAGATAGAAATGTTTTAAGTGTTAAAAAAAACAACTTAGGCAAGTGCTAAGTGCTATTATATTGTAGTTAACATTCAGAAACTTGGTTTTCACTCAGCATTGTTCTCAAGATTCTGCTCCTTTGGATAATTATAGATTTAATTGATTTTATAAACCTGGCTTCCCAGGTGGTGGTAATGGTAAAGAACCTGCCTACCAACTCAGGAGATGTAAGAGACCGGGCTCAGGAAGATTCCTGGCTTGGGAAGATCCCCTGGAGAAGGGTATGGCAACCCACTCCAGTATTGTTGCCTGGAGAAACCTGTGGACAGAGGAACCTGATGGGCTACAGTCCATGGGGTCGCAAAGAGTTGGACATGACTGAAGCGACTTAGCATGCATGCACAATCCCATTAAAGTGCCATTATGCTTTATGGTTTCCATCATATGACTTGGTTTTTCTTTGCCATTCTCATATTACTGGATATTTAGTTTTGTTTCTCTGAATTCTCTGTATTACAAGAAAATGTTGCAGTGAACACCCCTGTACTTGTCGTCTTGTGCAATCATGTGAAGAGTCCCTCTGGGATACCACCTGGTAGTACAGTAGCTGGGTTAAAGGGTGTTAACATTTTCAACCTTTCTGGATATTGGCAACTTTTTCTCCCAGGTGTTTATGCCTCAGTTCACAGTTCACATCCTCACTAGTCAGAGGTGGAATATACATACAGACAATGGCCGGACCATATATAAAAATATGAGAACTCTGACAGAGAAAGACAAATATCATATGATATCACTTATATGTGGAGTCTAAAAACAATGATATGAATGAACTTATTTATATAAAGGAAATAGACTCACAGGCATAGAAAACAAACTTATGGTTACCAAAGGGGATAGTGTGGGACAGATAAATTAGTAGGAGTTTGGGGTTAACATACACATGACTATATATTGGGTTGGCCAAAAGTTTGAGTTTTTCTGTAACATCTTTATGTACACCTGAAACTAACACAACATTCAAAATTAACTGTATTTCAGTTTTTTTTTATGGCTTAAAAAAAAAAAAAATCACAAACAGCCAAAAAAACAAACCAAATCAGAACTCTGACCTGCAGCCTGCAGAAGCCTGCCCAGAAAACTCCTTACCTAGAATAAACAGCCCAGGAAGCCAGCTTGCTGTGAGTCAGGCTTGCAGGAAGCTGTTGTATTAATCTGGCTTCCTCAGTGGCTCAGATGGTAAAGAATCCTCCTGCAATGTGAGAAACCTGGGTTTGATCCCTGGGTTGGGAAGATACCCTGGTGAAAGGCGTGGTAACCCACTCCAGTATTCTTTCCTGAGAACCCCCGTGGACAGAGGAGCCTGGAGGGTTACAGTCCCAAAGAGTTGGACCTGACTGACTATAAGCACAGCACAACATTGTCCTAATTAGCATTTGAATGATCGTTAGTGAGATAGAGCCTTTCTGTAAGACAGTTCTTTCCAGAGGCTTTAGGAAATTACTTTTAAAGTAGGGGAGGATACAAATGTAGGTGGGTTTAGCTTTGTTAATTTCTGAAAAGAAAAGTAGTAGTCTAGTACCATCATCTTAGACTTTTAAGCAGAAAAAGTCTTTTCTGAACTAAATTATATAGGACCATAAGTAAGTAAGTAAGTAAAGTCACTCAGTCGTGTCCGACTCTTTGTGACCCCATGGACTGCAGCCCACCAGGCTCCTCAGTCCATGAGATTCTCCAAGCAAGAATAACTGGAGTGGTTTGCCATTTCCTTCTCCAGGGGATCTTCAAGACCCAGGGATCGAACCTGGGTCTCCCGCATTGGAAGCAGACGCTTTAACCTCTGAGCCACCAGGGAAGCCATACAAGATGAAAACTGGAGCACCTCAGGAAAAATAAAGTCAATATTAGGGTTCCACCTACCTTCCGCCCTCCCCTTCCTTCCTGTCTCCCCTACTCCCAGATCACCTGAGTCATAGTTGGAATCCTAGGGCTGGGTGGTAACCTACCGGACGCTGTAGACTGCCTCCTGCTGAGAGAATTTGGTGAGGATTTTTCATCTCTCAACCTCGGTATAGAAGGGGAACTTGATAAATTCTACAGATCGTTGGGCTAAAAGTATTCTATTTCTTTGGTCTCCTGGCAGGCAGGAATTTGTGGACGCTTATGTGAATTACGTCTTCCAAATCTCAATTCATGAGTGGTACACAGCTTTCTCCAGTGGCTTCTTAAAGGTGTGTGGTGGCAAAGTGCTAGAGCTCTTCCAGCCTTCAGAACTGAGGGCCATGATGGTGGGGAACAGCAGCTACAACTGGGAGGAACTGGAAGAGGTAAGCCTAAAAGGTGCAGTCTTTTACTTCTGAGTAGTAGCAGCGGCCTGGGCAGGAACACCCAGCCCTTGGTCTCTTTCTAAGTGATCTGTGATTAACTGGATTTGGGGGGTCTCCTTCATCTCAGTGTTTATTTCTTAGTGCAAATGGTATACAGATGTCCACTTGTAATTTTCTGCTTCTGGACGATAATTTTTTTTTCTTTTGTCTTTTTTGGGCAGACTGCCATCTACAAGGGTGATTACTCAGCCACACACCCCACCGTGAAACTATTCTGGGAAACATTTCATGAGTTCCCATTGGAAAAGAAGAAGAAGTTTCTGTGTAAGTATCAATAATGTCCATACGGTATTTGTCCACATTTCGGTTTTGTATTTGGTATAGGATGGTATACTACATGGGTGAAGTTCAGTTCTTTTAAATGGTAAAGGGTAAACGTGCTCACTCAGTCATGTCCGACTCTTTGTGACCCCATGAACTATATAGCCTACCAGACTCTTCTGTCCATGGGATGTTCCAGGCAAGAATATTGGAGGGGCTTGCCATTTCCTTCTCTGGGGAAAGGCTAAGTAAGGAAATATATTTACACTTTTTCTCTTAGTGATATCTCAGGCACAGTAGAAGTTGTTAATCTTTATTTGTTGCTTAATAGGATGGGTTGAATGAAAGGAAGAAAAGCATTTCACTGATTTTTTTTTTATTGCTCTAGAAATACTAGGTATTTTATATGTGATTCCTTGAAGTATTACGTTGATGAAATCAAATTGTTGGGATTAACCTCCCTTATTTCTCTTTTAAAAATATTAGTGTGTCCACTCTAAGTGTGATTGGGCAGATGAGAGTTATAATAGCTTTATCGAGATTTAATTTACACACACATACTAAATAAGTTAAAGTGTACAATTCAGTGGTTTTTAGTATACTCACAGTTGTGAAACTATCAATTTTAGAACATGTGTATCACCCTGAGAAGAAACAGTATACCCATTAGCAATCATTCCCAATTTTCTCGAGCTTCCCACCCCTTACTAATCTGCTGTCTCTATGGATTCCCCTGGATAGACATTTCATATAAGTGAAATCATACAATAAATGGTCTTTTGTGACCGGCTGGATGACATTTGAGAATGGTAATACATTCAGAAAGGAGAATGAAGTCTACTTTACATGAACAAATTGAGCCTCTTAAAAATAGAAATCTTTGTGTTATTCTGTAATCAGGGTCATAAATTAGCTAGTCAATAGTATAAAATTTAAAAACAGAATTTGAAAGGCAGTCTCTTTTGCTGTATAAGAATAAGCATATATTAGTATTAATGCAAGACTTACCCCCAGATTCTACTGCTCATAGGGAGTAAAGATGAGAGGAAGTGGAGATCTTACAGAATTCTTTAAAAAATCCCCGCTTCCCCTCTGCCCAGTTACATGGGCTCTTGAGAAACAGTGGCATATGAGTCAGGTGACAGGATAAGATTTGCCAGTGGAGCCTGTAGCGCTGTGATGAGCTGTGACAATCAAGAAGAGCCTGCTCTTGGTCTGGGGGTTTCCTTTAAATAAGACATTTTTCTGTTCAGAGACCTTTAGATCATAAATCTATATATAGTCTTAATAATGTTCGACTTTATTAGACTATATTTATTGTCTTTATTAAATGTTTATGTATATCACAGCCTCAGGTAGTGGCAGGTTATTTGAAAGTGCTCCTTAACTAATGATATCATTGTAGATTTTCTAGCAGTTCAACAAAGAAGGTTATCTGGTGCTGCAAAACTGGGAAAGACAGAAGGGTTGGTCTCTTTTTCCTAAGTCACAGTGTGTTGCAAGAGTGAAATGTCTCATGTACTGCTGGTGTCAGATCTCCTGGTTTAAGGGAAAGACAGGCAAACAGATCCCGAATGGAAATTCACCAGCAAAGTGGGTAGAAGCAGACACTTAACGGGAGAGGAGACCCTGAGGCCACATAAACTATCATCTTCTTGGTTTCCCTGAGGTCAGCTCTTTTCCTCTGGCAGCAATCCCCTTCCTCTTTGATTTTGTGAAGGCTGATAACATTTATGAGAACACACATTTGATGGAGGCATTTTAAAGGAAGGATTATTTTTTAAAAATTTTTATTGGAATATTATCACTTTACAAGGGTATATTAGTTTCTGCTGTACAACAAAGTCAACCAGCTCTATATGTATACATATATCCCCTCCCTCTTGTACCTCCCTCCCACCGCCACCCCACCCCTCTGGGTCATCACAGCACTGAGCTGTATAGCCGGCTCCCACTGGCTGTCTATTTCACACACGGTAAATGTGTCAATCCTAATCTCCCAGTTCGTCCCACCTTCCCACACCCTTACCCCCATAGCCACGTGGCCATTCTCTGCATCTGTATCCCTGCCTTGGAATTAAGTTCGTCTCTACCATTTTTCTAGATAGTACATATGTGCATTAATACATGATATTTGTTTCTCTTTCTGACATGCTTCACTCTGTATGACAGCTAGGTCCGAAGTCATTTTTTATGTGAGGGCATTTTTTCACTGGGTGAATTCTTTGTGTCAATAATAATTAGGGTCTGAAATTAGCCAATGAAAAGTATAGACTTCTAAGTCCATATGAAACCAAAAGAACAGAATTTGAAAGTCAATCTCCTGCTCTATAAGAGGGCGCATATTTAATATCAATATACATCACACATAAAAGTGATTGCACTTCTCACATGAGCCACAGGGTGTCACTCCTTCCCTTCGGTACTTCCCAGGGCCACCGAGAGCTTATTTGCGTAGCGGGTAATTCCCCTTCTCTTTCTCCACAGTGTTTCTGACAGGCAGTGATCGCATTCCCATCTATGGCATGGCCAGCCTGCAGATCGTCATCCAGTCCACAGCCAGCGGAGAGGAGTACCTGCCTGTGGCCCACACTTGCTACAACCTTCTTGACCTCCCTAAGTATAGCAGCAAAGAGGTCCTGCGGGCACGGCTAACTCAGGCTCTGGACAACTACGAGGGCTTCAGTTTGGCCTGAGAACCCCAGCTTGCCCCAGATTTTCCTTCCTTCCTCAACAGCCACAGTGAGGCCCATCAGAAAATCATAGGGAGTGAGTTCTATTTTTTTTACTGTATAGCAGGTTGGAACTTTTGAATCCCGAACCTGAACCAAACTCCCCAGTGTTCCTTGCACTTGTGACTATGTTGCACTCTACTGGATAAAATGGCAGTAGATTTTTAAACTATTTCCCAAATCTCTCTCAGCCCTGATCTTTCCTCCTAACACTTCATTGTCCTTCTTCTGACTTCTCATTCCTCTGCAAGAATGATTTGACTGACCTGTCCTTTCTCTCCTGCACATGTAGAACATCTCCTTTCTCTGCAGCCTTGGAAATGCTTCTGGCTTGTTTCAGCCCAACCCTCAGGACTGAGGAGGAAAGGACTACTTCAGAAATTCCCAAGCCCAACAAGCTGAGTCTGGGTCCATGACTTTGGCAGAACTCTTGAGAATTTATGGGAGCCTTTAACAAACATGCCTTTTTTTTTAAGTTCTTGAGGGCCTAGCTGTCTTTCTGTGGCTCTGCCTGTTCCCTGCCCTCCTCAAAGCTATGCAAAGCTGCTTAGCTTTGCAGCTGAACCGAATTTTGTCTGGTTGCTCCTCCAAGCCCTTCTGACAAAAAGATGAGGTAACAGGTCCCCACCCTCTTCCATCATTTTGCTTTTGGAGCAAGTCGCATTAATTTTTTAAGGAGTATTTTCTCTTAGAAAAGTAGAAAAAATAAATTTCTTGCTTCTTTCTGTAACTGTCACTTTCCAGCTCTACCGCTTTGTCTTTCCTCCCCACCTGCTGCTTTTCATCACATTCTGTTACCTAACTTAATGCTCCCTTCCTTTCCTTCTAGTAGATGCATGGAGTCTATTTTAGTTTTTATTTCTATTTAAATTGCAAATATTTCTACTCAGATTTCCATCCCCCCTTCCCTAATTGCTAAGACTTAAGGATATTCAGCAGCAAGGATATTCTTTATTATGGGAATTTTGTTTATTGCATTTGAAATGTTTGTTTACAGTGGGATTTTAGGGATTGTGTTTGAAGCAAATATATGTATTTAAAAAACCACGACATGCCGAACCTTCTTCATGGATAAGAAAATTCTATATGAGCAAAGATCCATGTCCGCCTAACTTTAAATTCCTAGTCACTAGAGAAAAGACTTATTTATATAAAATGAAGTATTTATGAACCATGAGACAGCATCAAATCTCAATGAAGGACTGTAGATTTTTGCTTTTTTTGTTTTTAAAACTTATTCCAATTGGTAGTTTTTCAGTCTTTATAATACAAGATTTAAAAAAAGATATACAGTTATATGAAATGTTTATTTTCTATGTGTGTGCATATAGTTCAACATTATGCAATAAATTTGGTGTTTTAATGTAACCAGGACTATTTCTTCTTGTACTTGCAGAATGGGTAGCTTGCTTTCAGTAGAAGAATTAAGTTGTCTATCCACATAATCTGATAGAAGGTCAAACGTGGTTCCTGTCATAGAGGAGAGCTGCTGGGAAAATGAAGACAGGGCAGGGGTGGCCGACGGCATTCAGGATGGATGAGCGTTCTGAAGGTTATGATGGGTGAAAAGGCACTCTGCATGGAGGGGAATTCCTTAGCAAGAGCTTGAATATGGGGGCATGTTTAGGAAAGAGCCAGGAACAACCTGAAGGGCGCATCAGAGGAAATCGAATAGTGGTAAATAAGACTGGGGAAAAAGAAGCTAAGTTTGGCACTGAGGGACCAGGCAAAGCCTTGGACCTTGAAAATGTTCAGAACCAGAACCTTGGGGGTAGGGAGAGGAGGAGTGATGTGACATGACCCTGGTTTTAAAGAAAATGTGAATGGGGGGTACATGTGGAAGAATGGAGTGGGAAGGACAGAGTAGAAAGACAGCAACTGAGAGCAGTAGGAGTGTGGACAGGAGAGATGGGCGTCTTATGGGAAAAGGAGAAGTTAAAGGTGAGTGTAAGACTTATTAATCAAATGGCTGATGCTAATTAGCCCACTTAGAGAAAAGTTTTTTTGCTGTGTATAAGTTTTAAAAACAATTACCATGTATTGTTTTACCAGGCTTAACAGACAATTTAAAAGTGGTAGAGAATAATAGCTTCAACAGACATTTAATAGCATACATAAGTGCTCAATTTAAGGGACAGAAAGATCTGTTACATTTAATTTTGAATAGAGATACCAAGTTATTTTAAATTGGGGGGCCTCAGAATTCTCATTTTCCATGAAATAAGGAGACTGGGCCAGATAATTTCTAAGGGCCCTTTGAGCTCTAAAATTGCATTACCAAGAGCAGTACCTGCATATAGAGATGCTCAGTAAATTCTAAATATTTGTTGCATGAACGAAATTCTGTGCTGCTTTTCTAAAAAAATTTTTCCCCCCTGGCTTATTTTCTTCTCTCCCCCTTTATCAAGTATTGCTTTAGAACACTCTTTAGGTGGGCATTTCTAGATACACCTACTTACCTACCTTTTCTGAAAACATTAGGAAGCTTCTTCACTGTTTTCAGAAATGTACCAATTTAATGGAAAAAAAAATCTCATTAAAACAAGGCAACTTTTGGTAGGTGGGATTCGATGACAGTGTAACCAGGCAGTTTAGCCAGTTCTGATAATTCTGTCTCCATGTGAAGCCTTTTGTGATGACTAGAATTGTTCTCTATTAATTATCCTAGAGAGCCAGTCAACTATAGGCTTCGAGCTAAAATGGGTTCTACATTTTAAAAGGGTTGAGACGAAAAGGATATGTAACAGCAATTACTGGCCTACAAAGCCTAACCTATACCTGGCCCTTTATAGAAAAAGATGTGCCCCACCCTTTTGAGACGAGACTTGGAAGAACCATAATAAAACCGTGGATAACTTACTAACGTCTTAGGAGGAACTTGGTCATAGTTGATGTTGAATCGAGAGAACAAGTGTCTGGGACTTTCTGCCACCGGTGTAAGAAAATCAAGCTTTGTCTAAGATTAACCCAAAATGTATGTACCCAGGTTTTTACTGTAATGAAAGCTATCATGTACTGGTTGTGTGCCAGAGCCTGCAGCAAGTATTATCTATGCGCTATTCAGTTTAAATGCCACCACTGCCCTCGGGCAAGTATCTTAATCTCTGTATCTCATTTCTTCCTATTTAAAATGGGAATAAAAATAGTACCTTTCTCATGGAGTTATAATGAGAATTAAATGAATTAACTAATGGAAAGCACAAAGAACAGTGCCTAGCACATAACAAGCTCTCAGTAAGTATGATTATCATTCTAATTTCACATGAAAAAAAGCATACTTAGAGAAAATAACTTACTTTCTGTTAAGCTGGTACGATGTGGACTTGTGATCTGTATTATGCCCAGCTGTTAAAGGTGGGAAGCACAGTTTAACTGGCGATAGATGGCTAGAGATATAATGATGTGGCAGGTAACTTGCCTGAGCATCTATCTGCAGAGATACCTTGTGCTTTGTTTTACTGCCACTGTGTCATTCAGTAAGGCGCTTCTATGATCATAGGATTAAAATACTGATAGGGTGTGCCGTTGCTATGTCATCTGCAGTGGGTTCCACTGGAGCTGGTGTCCGTTGGCATTGAGTGGTCAGCCTAGGATTTAACTTCTCCCAGACCATAGTTTGGAATGATGGTCGAATAGTAGATTCCAAGTTGGTAAACACGCAGAGGTGCCAGGAGAGTGGTGTGCCTGGTAACAGGGCACTGAGCTCTCTGCCCATTCCCACATACCTTGCTCTGTGTATCTCTTCTATCTGACTGTTCCTGAGGTGCGCAGGACTGGAGGTGATGCCACCAAAATGCAGGGCAGGATCGCTAGTCACCATTCTTCTACAGAAACCAACATGTAGACGTCTGTCCATGAACATAAACAGCTCTGGAGTCCACTTAAACCAGCGATGCAGGTGAACATCAAAGCTGAGAATAGCCCCACAGAAAGGGGAAGGCAGCTTCATTCTTTCTACATCATCCCATCCTCAAAGCCAGCAGTGCTCAGCACCAAGAGGGGGCTTCCAGCTAGAAAGAAGAAAGGAGGCGTGGGGTGAGTGACCAGCTTCCCCAGCCTTTTGGGTCACCTCATGAAGGTTCCACTTTAGTTTCACGTTACTCAGAGACTGGCAAAGCCTAGATATTGAGAGATGTGCTAGGAACAAGAAAAGCAGGGGCTCCCAGAAGCAGGGACATGGCAGGAGCGACTGGAGTTCCTCGCCACCTGCTCCGCAGATACTCCAGCAGCTGTCACCACTGAAGAAACCGAGACAGCACAACCACCGTGGACTCCACAGGCATTTGCATGCACTGGCGCCAGCCCCCTGAGTTGTTTTCTCCCCAATCTGGCCCAGTATGGCCCCTGCTAGAGCCCAGGGACCTCACCAGTGGCCAGTCCAGGCCACTGTGTGAGTACATGACAGCAGCCTCGATGCCCCATCCCTATGTGTGTACTTGGGGCTGGATCCTCCAGCTGGACACTTGTCCACTGCCAGCTTGATTCCTGTCGCTGGAGGCACCTCCCTTGCCGTATACACACCCAGGGAAGACTCTGCAGCCATGGGAGAACATGTAGACATCCAGGGACCCTTGCAGCTGCCAGGGTACTCACAGTGGGCCCTGGCCCTTCCTGCCTGCCCTGGCACCCAGTACTAGGTGTGTGTCTGCAACTGGCCCCTGCCACTGCATAGGCGTATGTAGCTGACCCCCGCAGCTGTGTGTGTATACACCGCTGGTTCCACTCACCACCCCTGGTCCTGCTCCTTGGACCTACGGATGCTGCTAAGGACCCCAGCAGCCACTGCAGCCTTTGGGGACTGCCTGCAGCATTCATCAAGGACCACTCAGGTGTTGATGCTATAGATGTCGGCAACCTGAACCAAAGAGATCACCACCGTGACTCTGCCCCACTCCTGGGCCCACTGCCATCACATACCCTTGTCACCCTGCACCCCTGCCCCGGCTCACAGTGTGTTGTGCTCTCCCCCAACCCTTCCAGGTGTGAGTCTTCACTTACCAAAACCAATCCATAACGGCTGGAATAGGAGGTGACTGCTTCGTCAAAGGCACAAGACACCTAGGAGAGACTACAGGGATCACAGAGAATCAGGGAAATATGTCTCCACCAAAGGACTCTAGTAAATTTCAAGTAACCAGCCCTAAAGTAATGGAGACCCGGAATTTCTTGATAAATAATTTAAAATAATTGTCTAAAGATGCTTGGAGAGCTATAAGAGAGCAAATAATTGAATGGTATCTGAAATACAGTATACAAACAAGATGTACATAAAGAAATAGAAAATCTGAAAAAGAAAATTTTGGAGCTGAAGGATACAATGACTGAATTGAGAAATTCAACAGAGACCTTCAACATCAGACTTGAACAAGACGAAGAATCAATGAGACAGACCAGTTGAAATTATCTAATCAGAGAAGCAGAAAGTAAAAAGAATGAAAAGGCTGGAAGAACACTTATAGGACTTAGGGGACACCAGTAAGAGAAACAGTGTATGTATCACTGGAGTTATAGAAGGAGAAGACATGGAGAAAGAGGTAGAAAAATTACTTAAAGAAACAATGGCTGAGAATTTCTCAAACCTGGGAGAAATTTGGACTTCCAAGTTCTTGAAACTAATAGGTTATGCCAAAATTTCAATCTAAAATGATCTTCCCAAGATACATAAAAAATTGTCTAAAATAAAAAATAGAGAATTTTAGAGCAGCGAGAGAAAAAAAAAGTCTCATCAAAGGGAACCTCCATCAGGAAATCAACAGATGGCTCAGTAGAGACCTTACAAGCCAGAAGAGAAGAGGATAATATATTCAGGTACTGAAGAAGAAAAACTGCCAACCAAGAATACTTTACCTATGAAAATTTTTCCTTCAGAAATGAAGGTGAGATACTTTACCTAACAAAGAAAAACTGAGGAAGTTAACCACCACTAGACTTTACTTATAGAAAATGCTGAAAGGAATTTTTCAAGCTGAAATGAAGGATGCCAATTAGTAACCTGAAAACATATAAAAATACATAAAATACTGGTCAAGAGAAGTATATAGTTAGACTCAGAATACTCTAATATGGTGGTGTGTTACTTAATGCTAGTATAAAAGCTACATGATAAAAGTATTTTTAAAAAGTTATAGCTATAATAATTTGTTAACAAATATATATGTAAATTTTGACATAAAAACAGAGAAGTAAAAGGGTTTTGCACTCAGTCAGATTATCAGCCTAAAGTAGACTAATATATCTATAAGTTACTTTATGTAAGCCTCATGGTAATAACAAAGCAAAAGCCTACAGTAGATTCATAGAGAAGGAAATTAATGCATTGTTGTTGTTTATGTTAGTCACTCAGCCATGTCCAACTCTTTGCGACCTCGTGGACTGTAGCCCACCAAGCTCCTCTGTGCATGGAATTTCCAGGCAAGAAGACTGGAGTGGGTCGCCACTTCCTCCTCCAGGGGATCTTCTTGACCCAGGGATTGAACCTGGGTCTCCTGCATTGCAGGAGGATTCTTTACCATCTGAGCCACTGGGGAAGCCCAGATTAAAGCATATCACTGTGGAAAGTCATCTCACATCTCACAAAGGTATGTAGCAATAGACGAAGAAAGTAACAAATGACCTCAAAACAGCCAAAAAACAAAAAGATGGCATTAGTTAGTCTTTACCTCTCATTAACTTCTTTAAATATGAATCTTTGAATTCTCAAATAAAAACAGAGAGTGGCTGGTGGGATTAAAAAAACAAGACTCAACTGTATGCTGCCTACAAGAGACTCACTTCCGCTTTAAGGACACAGGCTGAAAGTTGAACGTGTGGGAAAAGATACTCATGCAGGTGAAAACCACGAGAGAGCAGGGACTGCTATATTAACAAAGATCTGAAGGGAGAAATAGACAACAATACAGTAATATTTGAGGACTTCAGTGTTCCACTTTTAACAAAAGATAGATCTAGACAGAAAACCAAAGAAACACTTGTTTGTTTTTTTTTGAACCATACTTCAGATCCAAGTAATCAAACAGATACATACAGAACATTCCATCCAACAGACTGAATACACATTCTTCTTAAATGCACACAGAACATTCTCCACAACAGGTCACATAAGAGATCTTAATCTCCTGGCAAACAAGTCATGGCAAATTTAAGATTGAAATCATTTCTTTCCCAACCACAATGGTATGAAACTAAAAATCAATAACAAGAAGAAGCTGAAATTTTCACAAATAAGTGGAAATCAAACAACATACTCCTAAACAAACAATGGGTCACAGAAGAAACCAAAAAGAAAATTAAAAACCCACCTTGAAAGTAACACAAATTAAAGCACAACATACCAAAACCTATGAGATGCAGCAAGAGCAGTTTTAAAAAAGTTTATAGCAATAAATGTCTGCATTAAAAAGAAAGCCCTCAAGCAGCCTAACTTTATCCCTTAAGGAACTAGAAGAAGAGGCCATATTTAGCAGAAGGAAGCGGGTAACATAAATAAATGAAATAGAGACCAGAAAAAGTACAGAAATGATCAATGAATTAAAAGCTGGTTTTTTGAAAGGTAAAATTGACAAACTTTCAGCTAGATCGAGAAAAAGAAGATTCAAATAGATAATATAAATGAAACAGGAAACATTACAGTGGATATCACAGAAATACAAAGGATCCTGAGACTATTAGGAACAATCACATACCTACAAATTGGATAATCTAGAAGAAATGGATAAACGCTTAGAAACAGGACATTATAGAACTCTGAGAAAAACACAGGCAGAACACTCTTCAACATAAATTAGAACAAGATCCTTTTTTTGACCTACCTTCTAGAGTCAAGAAAACAAAAATAAATGGGATCTAATTCAACTTTTAAAAGCTTTTACACAGCAAAGGAAACCATAAAACAAAAAAAGACAATCCTCAGGATGGGAGAAAATATTTGCAAATGAAGCAACTGACAAAAGATTAATCCCTGAAGTATGCAAATAACTCATACAGCTCAAGATTTAAAAAAAAAAATGGGCAGAACATCTAAACAGACATTTCTTCAAAGAAGATATAACAGGTGGCCAAGAAGCACATGAAAAGATGCTCAGCGTCACTAATTATTAGATAAACGCAAATCAAAGCTACAATGAGGTCTCACTTCACACTGGTCAGAATGGCCATCAAAAAAAAAATCTACAAACAATAAATGCTAGAGAGGGTATGGAGAAAAGGGAGCCTTCCCACCCAGTTGTGGGAATGTAAACTGGCACAGCACTATTGAGAACAGTATGGAGCTTCCTTAAAAATAGAACTACCATATGACCCAGCAATCCCACTCCTAAGCATACACCAGGAGGAAACCCTAATTTTAAAAGATACATGCACTTTGTTCATTGCAGAGCTGTTTGCAATAGCCAGGATGTGGAAGCCGTCTACCTGTTCATCAGCAGAGGGATGGATAAAGAAGATATGGCACATATATATAATGGAATATTACATAGCTAAAAAAGAAATAATTACATTTGCAGCAACATGGATGGACCTATAGACTGTCATACCAAGTGACATAAGTCATACAGAGAAAGACAAGCATCATGTGATATTGCTTGTATGTGGAATCTTTGAAAAAGCGTGTGAATGAGCCTATTTACAAAACAGAGTCACAGATACAGAAAACAAACTTATAGTTACTAGGGGATAAGGGGCAAGAAATGGATAAATTGGGAGACTGGGATTGACAGACTACTATGTATAAAATAGATAACTAATAAGACCTACCATACAAACCAGGAAACTACACAATACACTGTATAAATGGTCTATATGGGGAAAAGATCTAAAAAAGAGTGGTGATATGTGTTTATATATAACTTATTCACTTTGCTGTACATTAGAAACTAAAACATTTCAAATCAACTATATGTCAATAAAAAAATCCAGATGTATAAGTCAGAAGTATTAAAAACAAATCACTTGTGAAGAAGGAAATGGCAACTAACTCCAGTATTCTTGCCTGGAAAAGTCCAGGGACAGAGGAGCCTGGCAGGCTGCAGTCCATGAGGTTACATGACTAGAGTACGCATGCCTGAGGAGGGTGGAGGGAGATGGGTTGGTAGCAATAAACTGGTAGAACTAAAAAAAAAAAAAAAAAAAAAAATCACCTGAATCATTTAGAGAAAATTTGTCCCTAAGCGAGCAGATGATATAATTTATAAGAATAGCTAAGTTCTTTAAAACTTGTTTTTCTCATAACCTTACGTATGTAAAAAGTATGTTTACAAAATCATGCTCCCCAATAAAGCTCAGGATTTGTGTGAAAAAAAAAAAAAAAAAAAAAAACTTCAAATGTCCATCAGTTAAAAAACAAAAAAAACCACTTAGAAACATACAAACTAACAAGACTGAATCATGAAAAAAAATAGAAAATCAAAACAAATGAACTATGAGAAAGGAGATTGAATCAATAATCAAAAACCTCCCAGTAAGAAAAGCCATAGAGCAGACTGCTTCTCTTGTCAATTCTGGGCTTCCCTGGTGGTGCAGATGGTAAAGAATCCCCCTGCAATACAGGACACCTGGGTTCTATTCCTGGGTTGGAAAGATACCCTGGAGGAGGGCATGGCAAACCACTCCAGTATTCTTGTCTGGAGAATCCCTGTGGACAGAGGAGCCTGACAGACTACAGCCCATGGGGTCTCAAAGAGTCGGATACAACTTGAGTGACCACATTCTACCAAACATCTAAGAAGAATTAATGCTAGTCCTTCTCAAATTGTTCCAAAAGATGAAAGTGGAAGGAACACTCCAAAACTCATTTTATGGGGCCAGCATAACATGGTACCAAAGCCAGAAAAGGACACTGTAGGGAATAAAACTACAGGTTTATATCCCTGACAAATAAAAATGCAAAAATTCTTAACACAAAATATTTGCAAATGATAAGGGATTCACTTCAGTTCAGTAGCTCAGTCATGTCCGACTCTTTGTGACTCCATGGACTCCAGCATGCCAGGCCTCCCTGTCCATCACCAACTCCTGGAGTTTACTTAAACTCATGTCCATTGGGTAGGTGATGCCATCCAAACATCTCATCCTCTTTCGTCCCCTTCTCCTGGCTTCAATCTTTCCCAGCATCAGGGTCTTTTCCAGCGAGTCAATTCTTCGCATCAGGTGGCCAAAGTATTGAAGTTTCAGCTTCAGCATCAGTCCTTCCAATGAATATTCAGGACTGATTTCCTTTAGGATGGACCGGTTGGATTTTCTTCTGTCCAAGAGACTCTCAAGAATCTTCTCCAACACCACAGTTCAAAAGCATCAATTCTTCAGCACTCAGCTTTCTTTTAGTCCAACTCTCACATCCATATATGACCACTGGGAAAACCATAGCTTTGACTAGATGGACCTTTGTTGGCAAAGCAATGTCTCTGCTTTTGAATATGCTGTCTAGGTTGGTCATAGCTTTTCTTCCAAGGAGCAAGCATCTCTTAATTTCATGGCTGCAGTCACCATCTGCAGTGATTTTGGAGCCCCCCAAAATAAAGTCACTGTTTCCATTGTTTCCCCATCTATTTGCTATGAAGTGATGGGACCAGATGCCATGATCTTAGTTTTCTGAATGTCGAGTTTCAAGCCAACTTTTTCACCCTCCCCTTTTACTTTCATCAAGAGGCTCTTTAATTCTTCACTTTCTGCCATAAGGGTGGTGTCATCTGCATATCTGAGGTTATTGATTGCTCTCAGCAATCTCGATTCCAGCTTGTGCTTCATCCAGTCCAGCATTTCTCATGATGTACTCTGCATATCAGTTAAATAAGCAGGGTGACAATATACAACCTTGATGTACTCCTTCCCCAATTTGGAACCAATCTGTTGTTCCATGTCCAGTTCTCACTGTTGGTTCTTGACCTGCATACAGATTTCTCAGGAAGCAGGTCAAGTGGTTTGGTCTAGTATTCTTATCTCTTGAATTTTCTACAGTGTGTGGTGGTCCACACAGTCAAAAGCTTTGGCATAGTCAGTAAAGCAGAAATAGATGTTTTTATGGAACTCTCTTGCTTTTTTGATGATCCAGCAGATGTTGGCAATTTGATCTCTGGTTCCTCTGCCTTTTCTAAATCCAGCTTGAACATCTGGAAGTTCACGGTTCATGTACTGTTGAAGGCTGGCTTTGAGAATTTTGAGCATTACTTTGCTAGTGTGTAAGATGCGTGCATTTGTGTGGTAGTTTGAGCATTCTTTGGCATTGCCTTTCTTTGACATTGGAATGCAAACTGACCTTTTCCAGTCCTGTGGCCACTGCTGAGTTTTCCAAATTTGCTGGCATATTGAGTGCAGCACTTTCACAGTGTCATCTTTCAGGATTTTAGTAATAGCTCAGCTGGAATTCCATCACCTCCACTAGCTTTGTTCCTAGTGATGCTTTCTAAGGCCCACTTGACTTTGCATTCCAGGATGTCTGGCTCTAGGTGAGTGATCACACCATCATGGTTATCTGGGTCTTGATGATCTTTTTTGTATAGTTCTGTGTATTCTTGCCACCTCTTAATATCTTCTTCTTCTGTTAGATCCATACCATTTCTGTCCTTTATTGTGCCCATTTTTGCATGAAATGTTCCCTTGGTATCTCTGATTTTCTTGAAGAGATCTCTAGTCTTTCCCATTCTATTGTTTCTCTCTATATCTTTGCACTGATCGCTGAGGAGGGCTTTCTTATCTCCCCTTGCTATTCTTTGGAACTCTGCATTCAAATGGGTATATCTTTCCTTTTCTCCTTTGCCTTTAGCTTCTCTTCTTTTCACAGCTATTTGTAAGGCCTCCCCAGACAGCCATTTTGTCTTTTTTGCATTTCTTTTCCATGGAGATGGTGTGGATCACTGCCTCCTGTACAATGTCACGAACCTCCGTCCATAGTTCATCAGGCACTCTGTCTGTCCGATCTGATCCCTTCTATCTATTTGTCACTTCAACTGTATAATCGTAAGGGATTTGATTTAGGTTATACCTGAATGGTCTAGTGGTTTTCCCTACTTTCTTTAGTTAAAGTCTGAATTTGGCAATAAGGAGTTCATGATCTGAGCCAGAGTCAGCTCCCAGTCTTGTTTTTGCTGACTGTATAGAGCTTCTCCATCTTTGGCTGCAAAGAATATAATCAGTCTGATTTCAGTGTTGACCATCTGGTGAGGTCCATGTGTAGTCTTCTCTTGTGTTGTTGGAAGAGGGTATTTGCTATGACCAGTGCATTCTCTTGGCAAAACTCTGTTAGGCTTTGCCCTTCTTCATTATGTACTCCAAGGCCAAATCTGCCTATTACTCCAAGTATCTCTTGACTTCCTACTTTTGCATTCTAGTCCCCTATAATGAAAAGCACATCTCTTTTGGGTGTTAGCCTAGAAGGTCTTCTAGGTCTTCATAGAACTGTTCAACTTCAGCTTCTTCAGCCTTACTGGTTGGGGCATAGACTATGATTACTGTGATATTGAATGGTTTGCCTTGGAAACTAACAGTTCAGTTCAGTTGCGCAGTCGTGTCCAACTCTTTGCGACCCCATGAATCGCAGCACGCCAGGCCTCCCTGTCCATCACCAACTCCCGGAGTTCACTCAGACTCACGTCCATCGAGTCCATGATGCCATCCAGCCATCTCATCCTCGGTCGTCCCTTTCTCCTCCTGCCCCCAATCCCTCCCAGCATCAGGGTCTTTTCCAATGAGTCAACTCTTCGCATGAGGTGGCCAAAGTACTGGAGCTTCAGTTTTAGCATCATTGCTTCCAAAGAAATCCCAGGGTTGATCTCCTTCAGAATGGACTGGTTGGATCTCCTTGCAGTCCAAGGGACTCTCAAGAGTCTTCTCCAACACCACAGTTCGAAAGCATCAATTCTTCTGCACTCAGCCTTCTTCACAGTCCAACTCTCACATCCATACATGACCACAGGAAAAACCATAGCCTTGATTAGACGGACCTTAGTCGGCAAAGTAATGTCTCTGCTTTTGAATATACTATCTAGGTTGGTCATAACTTTTCTTCCAAGGAGTAAGCGCCTTTTAATTTCATGGCTGCAGTCACCATCTGCAGTGATTTTGGAGCCCAAAAAAACAAAGTCTGACACTGTTTCTACTGTTTCCCCATCTATTTCCCATGAAGTGATGGGGCCAGATGCCATGATCTTCGTTTTCTGAATGTTGAGCTTTAAGCCAACTTTT
>SJXQ01013083.1:51100-210896 GCA_006408695.1 Aepyceros melampus | reverse complement strand
CCCCTCAGTCAGTTTCTCCCATCAGGAAGCTTCCAAAAGCCTCTTATCCTTCTCCATCAGAGGGCAGAGAGTGAAAACCAGTCACAGAAAACTAACCAATCTGATCGCATGACCACAGCTTTGTCTAACTAAATGAAACTGTGAGCCATGCCATGTAGGGCCACCCAAGATGGACAGGTCATAGTGGAGATTTATGACAAAACGTGGTCCACTGGAGAAGGGAATGGCAAACCACTTCAGTATTCTTGCCTTGAGAACCCCATGAACAGAATGAAAAGGCAAAAAGATAGGACACTGAAAGAGGAACTCCCCAGGTCGGCAGGTGCTCAATATACTACTGGAGATCAGTGGAGAAATAACTCCAGGAAGAATGAAGAGACAGAGCCAAGACATGGAAATAACCTAAATGTTCATTGACACAGGAATGTGTAAAGATGTGGTACATATATACAGTGGAATATTACTCAGCTGTTAGGAAGAATGAAATAATGACATTTGCAGCAACGTGGATGACCTAGTAGAGACTGTCATACTGAGTGAAGTAAGTCAGACAGAGAAGAAGAAATATTGTATGACATCTCTTCTATGTGGACTCTAAAAGAAATGATACAAATGAATTTACAAAACAGAGAGACTCACAGTCTTAGAAAATGAACTTACAGTTGCTGAGGGGAAGGGATAGTTAGGGAGTTTAGAAAGGTCACCTACACACTGCTATATTCAAAGTGGATAACCACTAAGGACCTATTGAATAACAAATGGAACTCTGCTCAGTGTTATGTGCCAGCCTGGATGTGGGTGGGGGCGGGGGTTGAGGGCGAATAGATACATGTATCTGATGGCTGAGTCCCTTTGCTGTTCACCACAACATTGATAACTGGCTATCACTTCAGTTCAGTCGCTCAGTCATGTCTGACTCTTTGCGACCCCATTAATCGCAGCACGCCAGGCCTCCCTGTCCATCACCATCTCCCGGAGTTCACTCGAACTCATGTCCATCAGGTCAGTGATGCCATCCAGCCATCTCATCTCTATCATCCCCTTTTCCTCCTGCCCCCAATCCCTCCCAGCATCAGAGTCCTTTCTAATGAGTCAACTCTTCGTATGAGGTGGCCAAAGTACTGGAGTTTCAGCTTTAGTATCATTCCTTCCAAAGAACACCCAGGACTGATCTCCTTTAGAATGGACTGGTTGGATCTCCTTGTAATCCAAGGGACTCTCAAGAGTCTTCTCCAACACCACAGTTCAAAAGCATCAATTCTTCGGCGCTCAGCTTTCTTCACAGTCCAACTCTCACATCCATACATGACCAGTGGAAAAACCATAGCCTTGACTAGACGGACCTTTGTTGGCAAAGTAATGTCTCTGCTTTTCAATATGCTATCTAGGTTGGTCATAACTTTTCTTCCAAGGAGTAAGCGTCTTTTAATTTCACGGCTGCAATCACCACCTGCAGTGTTTTGGAGCCCCCCAAAATAAAGTCTGACACTGTTTCCACTGTTTCCCCATCTATTTCCCATGAAGTGATGGGACAAGATGCCATGATCTTCGTTTTCTGAATGTTGAGCTTTAGGCCAACTATTTCACTCTCCTCTTTCACTTTCATCAAGAGGTTTTTTAGTTCCTCTTCACTAACTGGCTATACCCCAATACAATATAAGAAATTTAAAGTTTGAAAAACTGAGATAGCGGGAGAGAAAAAAGAAATCAGGTATGTTTCTATATACTAACAATGAAATATCTGAAAAAGGATAAAAGAAAACAATCCCCTTCATCTTAACATCAAAAACAATAAAATATTTGGGAATAAGCATAACCAAGGAGGTGAAAGATATGTACACTGTGAGATACACAACTTTGACAAAAAAAATATGACAAAGAAATGGAAAGATATCCTATGTTCATGATTCAGAAGAGTTAATATTGTTAAAAATATCCATATAACCCAAGCCATCTATAGATTCAGTGTGATCCCTCCCAAAGTCCCAATGGCATTTTTCACAGAAATGGAAAAAACAATCCTAAAATTTGTATGGCTGAAGCTCCAGTACTTGGCCACCTCATGCAAAGAGTTGACTCATTGGAAAAGACTCTGATGCTGGGAGGGATTGGGGGCAGGAGGAGAAGGGGACGACAGAGGATGAGATGGCTGGATGGCATCACGGACTCGATGGACGTGAGTCTGAGTGAACTCCGGGAGTTGGTGATGGACAGGGAGGCCTGGCGTAATGCGATTCATGGGGTCGCAAAGAGTCGGACACGACTGAGCGACTGAACTGAACTGAACTGAAAATTTGTATGGAACCGAAAAAGATCCCAAATAGTCAAAGCCATCATGAGAAAAAAATACATTGGAGCGATCACACTTCTTGTTTCAAATAATACTATTACAGCTAATAACTATTTCAAGCTATCCTACAAATCTATAGTAATTAACATAGCATCATGGTGGCAGGCTGCTGCTGCTGCTAAGTCACTTCAGTCGTGTCTGACTCTGTGCGACCCCAGAGAGGGCAGGATAAACCTTTAATATATGGTTAATTAATATTTGACAGGGAGCCAAGAATATTCAGTGAGGAAAGACTAGCCTCTTTAACAAAGGGTGTTGGAAGCACTGGATGGCCAAATGCATAATGAAATTAAACCCCTATCTTATATTATTCATGGAAATTAATAAAGACTTAAACACAACACCTGAAAATAAAACTCCTAGAAGAAAACACAGAGAAAAGCCTTCTTGACATTGGTTTTTGTGATGATTTTGAGATATAATACCATATTCATAGCAACAAAAACTTGATAATTGTGATTATATCAAACTAAACAGTTCTTCCCAGCAACAAATAAAAATGCAAACTATGGAATGGGAGAGAATATCTTCAAATTATATATCTGATGAGTTAGTGTCCAAAATACATAAAGAACTCATCTGACTCAATAGTAAAAGTAACCAAATAATCTGACTTTAAAAATAGGCAGAACTCAATAAATACATTTTCAAATAAGACATACAAATGGCCAACAGGTGCATGAAGAGGTACTCAGCATTGCTAAACATTAGGGAAATGCAAATAAAACCACAAGAAAATAGTCATCTCAGGGTTTTTAAAGTGGCTGTTATCCAAAAGACTAGAGATAAGTGTTGGTGAGGATGTGGAAAGAAGAGAAGCCTTGAGCGTTGTTGGTAGGAATGTAAATTGGTATAGCCACTATGGAAAACATTATGAAGGTTCCTTAAAAAATTAAAAACAGAACTATCATGTGATTCAGCAATCCCACTTGGGGGTACATACCCAAAGTGTAATATCACCAGGATCTTGAAGAGATGTCTGCACTCTCGTGTTCACTGCAGCATTACTCACAACAGCCAAGATATGGAAACAATGAGTCCGTCAATGGATGAATGGAGAAAGAAACTGTGGTGTATATACACAGTGGAGTATTATTTATAAGAAAGAAGAAAATCTTGCTGTTGGTAACAACATGGATGGACCTTGAAAGTATTATGCTTGGTGAAATAAGTCAGAGAAAGACCAAATCTCATGTAGAATCTAAAAAGCCTAACCCATAGGTACAGAATAGAAAGGTAGTTACCAGAGGCTGGAGAGTGAGGCAAAAGGGGACTTGGTCAAACTTCCAGTTATAAGACGAATACCTCTGGGAATCTGATGAACAGCATAGTGGTTATAGTTTATAACAATGTACTATATACTTGCATGTTGCTAAGAGAGGAGGTCTTGAATGTTCTAACTACAAAGAAGAATGATAGTTATGTGACATGATGGAGGTGTTAGCTAATGCTATTATGATGGTGACTGTTTTACAATAAATTAGCTCTTCAAATCCACCTGTTGTACATCTTAAACTTATACAATGTCAATCATATCTCAATAAAACTGGAAAAAATAAAGGAAAAAAATAGCCAAATCATAGTTGACCAGGTGATGGAGAGAAAAGTGGAATGGAGGAGGGCACACAACAGAATTATCAAAACAGATTTGAGGTACAACCCAATGAATAGAATATTTTGTGCTAGGGTCAAACGTAGAAGAGAAAGCAAATAAAATCAAGGCTGACATGCAGGATTTTATCATTCCTCTCAAAAAGAAATGTCAGTGTTTGCTGTCTCCGGTTTTCTTTGGCTCTTAAGAATGAAGCCAAGGAGATTTTAAACTAGTTGTCTAGAATATCTAAGGACATGATGCCCATGTTGCCTTTGTAATACTTAGTTTGAGTTATGAGTCTTCTGGTTTGTGAATGTCTTCATTTTTAAGAGATGCCTTTCTGCAGCACTGGTAGGAGCCATTGGCAGGCTCCACCTGCAGACTTACCTTGGGGAACAGTATCCCACAAAGCTGAGGAGGAGCTTGTGGTAAGGAAGACAGCAGGTCCTCATGTCTTCAGAAAAGATGAAAACTCTCCTGTGGGTGAGATAAGGGAATTGTCCAGTTAGATGTGACACAGATGCTACCAGCACGCCTTTACAACCCAGCTCAAGAGAGACTGCTCAGCCTCACTCGTGGAGCAAGAAACCAGGATATGCAACAGAACAGGAGCTGGAGGAGGCGTCTACCCACTATGGGAAGATGCTTTGCATCTCTATTAATAACAGTCTTTCCCACAGATTAGCTGATCCAGGCTTTGGCGCTTTATTTCCTTATAAAAGTAATGGAGTGTGTACCCCTGAGTTATGTGTGGCATGGAGAAAATTAGTTCAGACGTCAGCTTTTTTTTCTTCCAAGAGTGGCCAGATGCTTGGCAGGGTGCACAATCACATGATCTTCAGATCTTTTAAAAGCTGATTTTCCTGGGCCTAATCCTAGGGCAGCTGGATACAATCTCTAGGAATTATTGATTCAGCTCCTGTTGATGTTGAACTTCCTGAGAAATTAAATAAGATCTAACACAGACACACTTCTCAGATAAAGGCAAACACTAAAGCAGATTCAGAAACAACCCCAGTCCCTATGGTGTTATAAGAGGCCAGAGCTCTTGAGAGCGAAGGTCAACAGCAAGTGCCAACTAGGTACTGGCTGTGGTCCCCGAGCAACCAGTCTGCCACTGCTAAAGGCTTCTTGTTGTTAAAAACTGGCCTCTTGACCCCTTTGTGCCTGGGTCTCATGCTCAGATTCTGGAATAGCAGGCTCAAGGGCTCTCAAGTTCAAGTCTGGCAGTCTGTTCAGAGAAGAGACCTGGAGTTTCTAAATTTGAGTTAATGGGGGGCAGGGCTTCATTCAGTGAGAGCGGAAGGTCATTTGAACCCACAGCTTGCTCTGTCGCTGGCCTGAGCTGGGGTACCTCCACTCCCCGCACCCGTAGCCTTCCACCCCGGGGCTTATGAAGGAATGGAAGACGACCTCAGGCCCTCTCCTAGTCTCAGCCTTGCTCACAGGCTTGATGAAACTCATGTTGGTTAGGAGCTTGCCAAATCGGAGCAACTCTCCTCCCTGGGGTATGCTTCATTTTTAGTTGTTTAAAAATACACCCTGAGACAGAAATTTCAGGACACCAGCTGACCTAGAAATTATTTCCAAGGTTATTCTGTCCCTTTCCTGCGCAGGACACAGGCACTGTCATCTCAGTTAATTCTTTTGACATGTCTGAGCAGATAGGGACCTCCCACGCTGCCTTCGGGAGAAGCAGACTTAGAGGGGTTGCCCTGCTCTGAGAGGAAAGGGATTTAGCAGGCAGAAGTCTCTTGGAGAAAGCTGCATGCAGGTTTTGATGCAAATTGCTTGAGAAGAATCAGAATTTTAAGTTCCCTGCTGAGAGAATGGGTCAGTGCTCACATAAAATCTTGCCCACTGGTTAGTACTGACTTGTGCTTAAAGTGCTGGACTTGTGCCTTTGTTGCTGACTAAATACAAACGTGGGACCAGAGGGTGAAGAGGAGGGTGGTAGTGGGGAGAAAATACAATTCCTTTTTTGTAGTGATTCAAAATGCCTGTTTGGACTTCAGCCCACAAAGAATCTTTGTCTTAATGCTGATAATAGCCCGCCACCACGATCTACTCAAGATTTACTGTGTGCTCATTTCATGTTCATCCAAGTGAACTCCCATAATAACCTCAATAAGGAGGTACTATAGTTATTCCCATTTTCTTTTAAGGTAAAGAAACAGAGACAGGGAGGGTGAGGAGGTGCCCAAGTTGCAGAGCTGGGGCAGCTGTCTGCAGTCTGGACCTTACGCATCAGGCAGCATTTGGTCTCCACTGGGACTGTCGTGTGCCGTCTCTGTCAACTCAGGATTCTGAATTGATCGGAGCCACTCATTCCTGCAAATACCCAGGATGTCGTCTGCACCCTCTACTTAACGTGCACGCTTTGGCCCAGTAGCTTTGCAGCACCTGGAAGCTTGTCAGAAAAATGAACATTGCCAGCTCCCGCAGGGCTACTGTACTAAAGACCCCTGACCAATTTGAGAACCCCTGCCCTCTGCTACCAGAGAGAAACATACCCTTCACTCTCTTCCTGTGTTCCCCCCGACCCCTTCCTCTAATCTTGTCCAGGAATTTTAAGTTCTTTGAAAGTAAAATAATCAAGGACCTACTATATAGCATATTCCATATCTTGTAATAAATTATAATGGAATCTGAAAAAGTGTGTGTGCATATATAGATATAAAACTGAATCGCTTTGCTGTGCACTCGAAACACTGTAAATCAACTATACTTCAATACAAAAGTATAGTTACAGAAAGATAACAATATCTCAGAATGTCTTGCCAAGAAATACTCACTGCTATAGAACCAGAAGCATGACAAGGATTTCTCAGCATCTTTAAATTGTTTTTGAGAAATTAAAGATTCAAACGTGGAAGAGTATGAGTTTCAGAATTCACAGTAACAAACAACAGATGCACACAAAGGCCCAGCTGAGAAATTTAAGTCCTTAGGTCTTGGACTCGGTTCTTGCTGTGTTTTGCACTGGGCCGTGTTCTCTGGAAGACGCTGAACTCTAGGATCCATCCTGTGGTACAGGCCTTGTTGATGGAGAGGAAAAGTGAGAAGCAAGTTGTCAACAAGCCCAGTTCCTGCCAAATCCCAATTGTTGGCCTGCCAGCCAGCATTCTAAAAACACGTTTGGGAATTTTGACTTTTGGCTTTTACTGAATATGAAACTCAGCTGTGTATTTATAGTCTTGATAAGCTGACCCAGCTTGGGATAACCCTGATATACTTGTCTTGCAAAATTCAGAATCCATTTCTAGAGGAGGTAATAATGAAGCCATTGAGAGGCCTGATAAGGACTGTCCCTCTCCCCCAGCCTACCTCTGTTGGTCCCTGTTCTGAAATTCCCAGGTTGCCCACAGTGCTACAAACGGACAGGATCAGGAGCGAAAACGTTTCCAGCAGAGTCGGGCAAGGCCGAGTGGAGGACCTCTGGTTTTATAACAGGCTGCAGAAGCTGGCATACTTGGACCAGCATCACTTTCCGGGCCCTCACAGGGTCCTCGTCAAAGCATGATTTAAGAAAATGGATGGTCGCTATATACTGCCTGCCACTTCGGTTTCAAAAAGTGAATTACTGAGGGTGAGGTTTAACTGAGGCAGAATGCCACGCCATTGCTCCATCAGCAGCGCTGCACCTTTTGTGCTCCAGAGTCATATCTCAGTTCAAATCCTGGAGTCAGTACCGTTGACAAGGTCCTTACGCCAAGCCCTTAATTAAAAAAAAAAAAAAATTCAGGTTTAGTATGTTTTGAATGTGTACACGAGTCACTTAAGTGTCTATAACACGTGCGGCCTAAAGGATACCTGCAGGCCTAACCTTCACTGACTGCCAGCTACTCACCTCACACAACTGCAATCTGCCTTTTCTCCCGTGTCACCGTTTCCTGGCCTCATTAGCTTCCGATCAGTGAATGGCTCCTGTGTTTGCCTGTGATGGCTTCCTAGACTTTGGAGATATACTTACATGATTTTAAGTGCCTTTCTTTCTGCATCCCTTCAGCCCCCCTCCCATGGATTTGAAAGGCAGTTGAGCAGAGCACAAGCCCATTTTCCTCCTGACCATCACGGGCATGCCTTGCTTGTGCCCACTTTGCTTCACCTTCTGGTGCCTCCCATGGAGACAGAACAATGAATCTTAATCTTCAGTGGGCTTCTGAGGCGCTCAAGGGAGCAGCTTGATTCCTTTCTGAAGGGAAAAGTCACACCCACGGGATGGTTCGCTGTCAAAAATTCGGAACACTCACAATTAAAAATATTTTATTTACGTTTATACAAAATACAGTCATGTACTTTAAAAATGTACATGACATCTTTCCATTCAGTTTACATTTAAAAAAGGAACAACGGTAATTTCAAAGACTTTCTGCTTACATGTCATGTAAACATTGTTCTGGGCCCATGGATACTAAAATTGTATCCACTCTTGGAGATTTTCATAATCATATAGATGCTTTCAGATTGAGAGTCAGATCTGCCAAACAGATTTCTTGAGCTGCGCAGGTGATCAGATTGGCTGGGATTCCAGGCAAAATGAGCT
Organism: Aepyceros melampus; assembly: GCA_006408695.1. Lineage (NCBI taxonomy): Eukaryota > Metazoa > Chordata > Mammalia > Artiodactyla > Bovidae > Aepyceros > Aepyceros melampus. The sequence continues at coordinate 202,406 of SJXQ01013083.1, read as the reverse complement.
CCTCTAGAGACAAAAGTCCAGTTTCATACCAATATGAAGTTGTAGATGTACACATTTCATTTTGACACATATCCGTGTGGACCTGTTAATTGACCCCAGCGTATCCACATACTTCTGTTATGAAGGATCATGGGGGAGGAGCATATATGCCCCCAAGGGCAGCGACCTCCACTCAGGAAAGTTGCTAATGCCCCAGAGCAGTGGCTGACATGTAGGACACCCATCTTTGGGGCTTGTCGTCAGCCACCCTGTAAGAAGTGCCAGGATACACAAGTTCAGTACCTACAGATTTGAAAATATGTTTAGCCTATGTTTTGACAAAAGGTACTCTTCAGAAGATTTTGAGGATCATGTGGGGAAAAAAATATAAAGGAAGGGAATTAATCAAAGGAAAAGAAAGCACATTCTGGCTTCTGCTAAACCCATGGGTTTCTTTTGTCCCACCCTATTGGTTTAACCAAATGGACACTATGAAAGAATATCACAGAGGTGTTGGTCTTGGTGCGGAAACCACCTCTCTTTTCCTCAAAAGAAAAATCCTCGGGTAGCAATATGTCAGGAATACTTGTCTTGAGAACAAAGCCAATTTAGACTACAATCAGATTTTCACAAAGCAGTTAAGCTGTATGGCATTCAGCTATAAATACACCACCAAAGGTAATAAAGTATAAATGCTTAAAAACTATACCCTTAGGAGAGATGGTATCTTCATAATAGGTTAAGAGCTCTTAAAAAATTAATCAACAAACTTTAAATTTTGATCCTCCTTGTAAACCTATGATCAGTTCAGGAAAGAGGGTCCAATTATGTCTACTGAGAACTAGGCAGCTCCTGAAAGAACACACTTAATTGGCACTATGGCTGCCCTTCGATTCTGATAATAGACCTTGAGAGGAATTCTAAGCTCAACTGCATTAATAGATGCCCAGCCCTCAGGGGGCTCCGAGATGGCTGGCCACAGTCCGTGTTCATGACAGAAGCACAGCCCTGAAGCATTTGTCCTGGGCTAGAAATGCCACACCTGGGAGCAGGCACACCCTGCCTCAGGCTCTTCTGCCACACGTAAGTGTTGCGTCAGGATGAGACAAAACACAAATCACACTGTTACAAACGGAGGCACTGCTCATCCCTGCCTTGCCACTGAATAATAATCACTGGACTTCAAACGGGCAACCAAAGCAAAGAAATCTAATTATTAGCTCACAATGAATTACAGCTAACAAGTTAAAAAAAAAATTCTCCAGTTTGAAATGTGATTTGGTCTTTTAGGGAAATGTGACCTGAATCAGAGATTAGTGAGATGGTGCAGACTTTCTTGTACTGGCCCGAGACAAATTCTGCCTGTTGTGAAACACTTCACAGCAGGCCATTATCTTAAATCTTGCACATACCTGTCTAAAAAGTAAGATCAACCTCATACTTCAAAGATGAAATGCAGTAATGATACCATAGCCCATATAAACATCTGTCTCAAGGTTTACGCCAGACTAAAACACAATAAAAGCAAATGAGTGGAAAATTATAAGCCTCTGCTATCTCTAATTCTTACAATCGTACAATCAAGTTTATTCATGCTTTATTTTTACTTATCATTGTTATTAAATAACTCTTGACATTTATTTTGTCGGCATGTGTTAATAAATACACACATGCATTCCGGAGAGCGCGAAGGGAAAACTGCAGTCCAGTGTACTCTGTATGAAGCCAATTAAGACACTGCCTCCAGGGCCTTGAGACCTAGGCTGCAGAAACGGTTGCTGTGGAAACAAATGTGCCCCAGCATTTCTGGCAGAGCCAGAACCTATTGACTAACGTGTCCAGATAGAATCTAGTAAAAACAGGACTCCCCTCCTGTAATCTGGGCACCATTCTAGGAAGTGTATTATAAACTACAAAGGAAAAGACGACATTGCATACACATTTTACTTTAACTTGGTGTCTACTTTTATTCAATCATACAAATTTCAAAGGGGATTCCTGAATAAATCTTTTACTTAATTTGCCTTTGGCAGAAACAATAGATTGCAAAACATTTCGTAACTTCTCATTTATATAGCCTTTTCTCTTTGAAAGTTTTGTAGCATATTAGTATTTTCAAAACAATACCTAGACAGATGTGCTTTGAAAGTTAACTGGTAATGATGTGATTTATATTATAGCTTATTTGAGAGAGTAATTACTTAAAAAGGACAAACTAGACATGTATTTCTTTTAAAAAATACAATTTTTGGTCATGTGAATGATTAATGTTCAGATTTCAAAAATAGAAAACATCCTAAAGTGCATCATTCCATTTATAATATAACTCCTTGAAATTATAGCAATCTGCAGTGTAAACAGGAGAGCAGAGAATGCCAAACTAACTATATTGTAGGATTATGTACCGTCTTTAAGTGTGTGGATTAAACCAGGGTGCTTTCAACATACAGCTCGTGCTTCCAGATGAGAGCAAACTTAAAGGTATTTTTCCCCTACTCCTAACTTGAACAATTTTTAACCCACAGAGAGCCACTACCTCAAAATAGAAAATGCTGCTACAAACCTAATCTGACCAGTTTTTCAAGAACCCACCTTGGAAAGTGACAACTGATCAGGAAGACTTTTCTCCGTTGTTATTACTATTAAAGAAAACAAAATGGTACCCTCTGCTGTCTTGTTCACTCTGCACCATTATCTTCAAAAGGCAGAGCCTGCTCAAACACCTTCTCTTGGCAACCAGTGGCTGGTGGGCAGATACCGGTGCTCAACCTCCCAGAGCAAGAGGTGGGCTAGGATACACAGGCAGAACTCATTTTCCTTAGTGCAGACACAGAAGGTCAAAAAGTACTAACCAATCACCAGATAACATCAGCACACTGAGGTGATGGATGCTCTGGTGTCTGAAATTCCCTGGTCCCTCCAAAGTGTCTAATACAGATAGCTCTGCGACACTGTAGTAGTGTCTACAGTAGTCTTTGACTACTGTAGTCTTTGAAGAAACGATCATTGTAACTGGCCACACACCGTTATTTTCTCTTTATACAGGATCTTGAAAACAGTGTGATTTAGGTTCTGCCTTGGGCTGTGCTCTGAGGGCTACACTTATCCTTCAGTTAGAGAAGATTTTTAGTGCAGGTTTACTTGAAAAAAAAAATTAAACTCTGGTAAGTACACAGAAGGCTTAAAATACAGGCTCTTTCTCTCTCATGATCCCCTACACTTAAGCTAGGAATTAAGTAAGACCCTTTTGTCTAGCTAGAGCCAAAACCAAACCAAATAGACTGTTGGCCTTCCCCTTGCTTAAGTGTTTGATGATAAATTCTGAAGCTGATAAGTGTAGTCAACGTTCAGGAAAGAATTCTCTTCACTGCTGCCTAACTGAAAAGTCAGCACGGATATCAGCTACTTCTCTATCCCATCTGTCCTCTGCTGGTCCAGCCCTAGTCAGGGATAAGTTCTCTGTCATCTGAGGACGTCTCGAAGAAACACAGCATCAGACAGAGGACTGCACTGCTGTCCCAGGCAGGTGCAGCTTCCATCTACCCGAGAGCTTAAGGAGAAGCAATTCACACAAGTGGGGAAAGGCGTGGCTCCGTGGAAAGGTCACAAGAATGGCTGAGGCAGCAAACAGGGCTCCGATGCAGGCTCCCACTGGATGGGACCCACCGAGAACACGAATGTGCACAGCAAGTTCGCTCTCCGGAGGAAGTCCTGAGCTTGTTATTGTCACAGTTAGACAGAGAATGCTGTTTCTCAGTTATCCAAGGAAGAACCGTGTACATCCTCTGCAGGTGATTGTGTCTCATGTAGTGATTCATCGCTGCCAGTGTCAGCAAGCTTCCACTGCAGTGTATGTGTGTGTCTGTGTGCAGAGATCTTGATTTTCCCTTGCAAAATTTTGGCATGAGGGTAGGTGGCCTCCTTCCACCTAGATGGTTTCCAAGCAGGCAGTGGAAACGGGCTGACCCCCAGGGCCTGCAGGCAGGAGGGCGCAGGTCCAGCTCCAAGGCTGCCTTCCAGTTTCTGCCCAGCTGCTATTTACCAGGAGAGGCGGGGGGGAGGGGAGGGAGGGGGACATTCCCCCTGCGTTCCCCCCACCCCCTTGCTTGGATGGGGCTGACTCCTCACATGGACTTGGAATCAGTGTCTCTCTTGCTGATGAGTACCTCCAAGAGCCTCAGTTTTGCCTTAATGTGCTTATACTCGGTGTATTCTTCGGCCATTGGAGTGCGGTCTTCCTTCTGGACATTTCTAATGGAAACAAAGAGAAAAGGGGCTAATGATCAGGCGGTGTCTCTCCTAGAGGATACTGTTTATCGGGTGAGTTATCATCATGTGGAAATCTGCAGTTTATCGCCCCACAGAATCAGCATTGCCAAGCATCACTGGTACCAAGACTGGAGCTGTGTTTAGACAAGCAGTGAACGACAGTGTCCCCACATGGCACCATGCAACTGAGTTTTAGAGTTACTGTGGCATCTCGAAGAAAGACAGGATGGACTAAGAAAAGCAGAAACTCTCTCTGTTATGGCTACATGTAAATTCACACTAAGAGTCTCCATATACTGAAAGACTTTATTTATACTTAATGCTTTCTCATTTTTATATACTTCACCTAATGAACCATTCAATTTCTAATTAGTAATTGGTATATTCAATTTAAAGGGTTTAAAAAAATAGTTAATACTCCTACTTATTATAAAAATCAGTCTTGGAATTCAGCAATTGGATCAGAGAATACTAATAAGCCTTTAAAGTTTACTGAGTAATTTTATATGTATACTTTTATATGCATAAGGACTATAATTGAGAGCTGATTACAGATGAGCACTGTGCTCGTGAATCTGTGATCTAATATTAATACAACCCGCAGGAGGACCTGAAGAAGTGCTGCTCTTCCCTACATCCTCAGCCACTGTGTGGTGCTGCTTTGCTTCTCATCTCACTTGGAAATGTACACATCAAACATTCAAACACCAGGCTTCCTTTCCTTCTTATTCAAGAGCAAAAATGGGAAATGGGATAGCTTGGGGTTCATTAATTTTGCTAGTTTTAGAAATGTCAGCTGCATCTGTGTCAGTCTTGGATATTAGCCAAGCAGCGTTTCCTCCTGAAGGACCACACACACCTCACCATCTCACAGTAAACCTCGAAGGAGCCCTGGGCACACAGCCAAGGACCAGGTTATAGGAAGCAGGGAGGGTGGTTCCCAGGTGGGAGGCTTTGCACAGATGTGACGGAGAAAAAAGAGGGCTGCACGTGAGGAGAAGGGGAAGAAAGACACATGCACTGACCTTCCGTTTTGCCTGAAAAAATTGTCTTCAAAATCACGAAGTTTCTTTCGAATCCTTTTCTTTTCTTCTCTCATTTCCTGAAGGTGTTCCAAGAGTTCTGGTCTAAGAGGGGCAGAAAAATTTCAAGAAAATTGAGTTAAATCTGAATTGTTATAAATATAGTGATTGTGCAACTAGATAGGGGCTGTAGAGAATGGGAAAAGCGCATAGATGCAGGAGCGGTTGAGGGAGCTATGGGTCACAGAAATGGATGCCAAGGCTTCTGCTACTTATAAATTCTTCAGGCTTGTGAAATCTCAGGGCACTCTGCTATGTTTTGCTTTGAAAGAAAGAATGCTATCTGTACTTAGTGTGTATTAAATGGTGAGCTGTGACACACAGAAACGGGTCCCTTACAAGAGACCTTCCCCTTGTTTAAGTAAGATCTCAGATGCTCCCTCAGATAACATGAGATGAAGCGTCTAAAAACACTGAGCCAGGAGTTAAATAAACAAACAAACTCTGTTTCATCCACAGAGATACACCCTAGGCAAGTCATTTATGTTTTGCCATAAGTACAAAGGGTAAAGTAGTATTTCGGAAAATTATTTTCATCATAATATTCTAATACCACCACCAAAACAACATACATTGAAGCAGCATGGAGATTTGAAAGTCCGGTGTCCTGGCTGCATTTTGATGGCATTTTATCATCCATCGGGGAAATAAAACCATCAGCGTCATCTTCAAATTGGTCCAGAAAGCAACGTGTGCTGAAATCGGTTTTCAGGGTGACCATGAAGTCTGGCTTCGTGTAGTTATCATCTTCTGAACCCTCCTCTTCTTCCTGGAGATACACAGCAACCCTAATAAAAATCTGGTGACTTTTTTAGGCCCTTTTTCATTACTAGTATCATTTCATAGTCATTTAATTATCCAGACCCCATACAGTTTCTTCTACATATCTATGTTTAGCAACACATATGCACACGATGGATATGTTATTGAATATCTACATATACACAGAAATTAAGACAAACACTAAACACAGCTACTCAATGGGGGGAAAAAACTATAAAAAATTAGTATACAGTACAATTAACAGTTGTCAAGGCTGAGGGTAGGAAGGAAAAAAATCATCAGAATTTATACCCAAAATCAAATGAAGCAAATGAATCTAAAAATTCTCAGCATTGTGACAATACATAATAAAATTCACCAGGAGAAATCAGTGCTTTAAAGATTTCATTACTTATGTGTCTCAATTATTTTTATTAAGCTAGGAAGAATTTCAGAAATTCAACAATACATCCTTTCTATATAAAAGGTGAGGTTATAGAATATTTGTGGTTGCTTGATAAACAAAAGTTTAGGAAACTTTTGAGAAGATCAAAACATTTACCTTTCCATTACTGGACTCATGAAACATTTCTTTTTCAAAGAATTTCTAAGGGCCACAGTTGTATTTTTCAGCATCCAAGACTCTTAAAGAAAAATGTGATATTCTCTACCTTGATAAAAATGTGGTTAGAAAAATAATGAGGTCAAATGACAATACGTTGGTGTCAATTTAAAGCTACGTGAGTCTAAGAAATATGTCAGAGTCTGAAAGAAAGCTCTTAAAGGAAATAATTCACTGTCAAAATGTACAGTCAGACCAGAAAAGAATATCTTAATATCTTGAGAAATGAAAAAAAATTGGTTAGGCATTCAGCTACATGAACAACAGGATCATAACATCAGTTGTTAGGGAAACTGAGTGGCTTCAGGGCCGGTGCAGCCAATGGCTGTCAGGAGGAGCCACTGCTCAGGGCAAAGCACACGCTGCCAACGGTGCGTGCCGATTCTCCTATCACAGAGCTTGGTATGTTTATGGTGGTGCCTCTGAAATCATGTGAATGAATAAACAAACAGGCAAAAGCAAAGGACCATTACGCAGCTACAATGACACTACTGTTAAGAAGACATGAAAGCAAAGTTGGCAAAAACTGGGTGGCCTTCTTAGATTCTTTCTGCTGTCACTTCGGATCTTCAGTCTCTTTTCTTGATCCATGGATGTAAAAGCTTCATTATTAGTTTCTAAAAATTAAAATCGTTTTAAAATTTACAGGGTAAAAATGGCTTTTCCATTAATAGTTGAAAAGTTTCTCTTTTTTTGTAAGGAAGTGGCAGGTCCCATTCACATTGTTTTTCTAATAATTGAGATATCATGCAGGGTACCTGGCCAGGCACACCTGCCACATGGACGGTGCCAGCCTCTCTCCCCTCCCTTCCCTGGCAGGGAGGGAAACCTGGTGGGATCTGGGATCGTTCACTGCTGTCCTCGAACTCGGCCAATGTTTGCCTGTACTAGGTGTTCAATAAATGCCTGTTGTTTCAGTAATTCAGCTTGAAAAGAGAAATACAAATTTCTATTAAGAGTATATTAGGGAATTCCTTGGCAGTCCAGTGGTTAAGATTTTGCCTTCCAATGCAGGCGGGCGGGTTCGATCCCTGGTCAGGGAGTGAAGGTCCCACACCCCTTGTGGCCAAGAAACCAAAACATAAATTAAAAAAAAAACAAAACAAAACAATATTGTAACAAATTCAATAAAGATTTTAAAAATGGTCTACATTAAAAAAAGTCTTTTAAACAAAGAGCATACAAAAGCCCGTGTGTGTGTGTGTGTGTGTGTGTGTGTCGCTCAGTCGTGTCTGACTCTTTGCAACCCTACAGACTGTAGCCTGCCAGGCTTCTCTGTCCATGGGATTCTCCAGGCACAAATACTGGAGTGGACTGACTTTCCCTTCTCCAGAGGAACTTCCCAACCCAGGGATCGAACCCTGGTTTCCTACATTGCCTGGGTCAGATAAGAAATGAAGTCAGGGGTCCAAGCTTTACCAATCAGATCCCAAGGTCTTGAGAGAACTCAACAAAGGGAAACTACATCCTGCACAGAAGGGAGAATCAATGTTTCCAGAGACAAAGCTACACAAAGCCATTCTCAGTAAGCTGTGGAAAACACAGGAAAAAAGAAACAGCAAAATGGATCTTCAGATTATAAGACCACCAGGTTGCTGTGGATACTGAGTAGATTCTAGAAGGTATCAACATCGAGATAACATATGAGCAACTGAAAAAGAATCAGTGATCAAAAGTGACTAACAGTGGTTTCTTGAACACAAATCAGGAAAGCTAGCCACTTTTCCTTTTTTGCTAGGATTGGCAGGATATCTGGATTTCAGTAAAGAATGAGGGACAATGATTGTGAAAGGAAAGCTGACTGTGAACATTTATGCAGAGTGCCGCTGCAATGTTGATGGGAATCTGCAGGGAAGCCTCGAGCCAGGAGGCTTTACCTGACCCAGCCTTTTCAGTATTTATCAACCACTTGGATACGGCACCAAAGAGAGTCACTAAATGTGCAGATGACACAGTGGGTAAGTGTGTTAGAATAGAAAACCTAGATGTAATCTATTTTATAAGTCTGGGATAGAATGATAAGTAAGAAAGTGGAAAACTTCAAGGTCCTATTATTAGATTACAAAATAAAAAAAATCTGGATGCATGGACACTAAGTAATCCTTGGAAAAGGAAGCTGGGTGTTACATAAATCAACACTGAGATGGGGCCACAGGCCATGGCTTTCAACTGGGAGCGGTCTGCCTCCGATGGGACCTTTGGCAAAGTCTGGAGGCATTTTTGATTGTTAGACTGGGGTGGAGGAGGCCAGACCCCCACAACCAAGAGTTATCTGGGACAAATGTTTACAGTACTGAGGTTGAGACACCCTGCCCTAGAAAGACTAGATGAACTCGTGGCACGCTGACAGTCACGTAGGCATAGACTTGGAGAACTGAAGAGCCTTAGTCATCTAGATCAAGGTTAGGGTTGGTCCTTGGTCCACTGTCCTGCTAAACCACGAGAATAATATTCAGCTCTGGGTATCAGTTTTTAAGAGGGATACAGATAGACTGGTGTGTGTATGTAGAGAGCAGAGCCACAGGACTGTGGGAAGGTCTGGAGCCCATATCACATGAGAGAGAGTAAGAAGAACCTGGAGGAAGAGTGTTCACAGGGTGTTGGCAGGAATGAGCAGGGCAGGTGGCTATAAATATGGAAGTGCTCTCAAGGAAGAAGCTGTATGCTTAGTCCACATTGCTCTGGAGGTAAAACTAAGCCCCTAAGCAGAAAGTCATACAATAATAATCATTTTCATTAATTATGACATTTTATAGTTATTAAACATATACATCTAAAATTACATATTGTATAATTACTATATTGTTTTTGATCATTAAAAAAATGGTAGTTATAAAAACTAATTAGTTTTTAGCTATTTCACACACAGCTGGTGGCTTCCCATAAGCATTTAAAATCAGGGACAGTTTTCAAACAGTTTAGATAAATCTTCTCTGCACATACAAACACAAAATTCTAAAATGTATCAGAACTGCTGAGAATTAATACAATCCAAATTCATGCTGATAAACATGGCCCACTGGGACAAAATGAACCAAAGGACAACACTATTTTCAAGAGCAATGTAATCACTGCAAAATTATCTGAAATTTGGACCATAATGAGGGCCAGTTGAAGAGCCACGGCCAAAACATATTTGTGAAAAAAATAAACCAAGCTAAGGGCTCAGATCTGGAAGGACATCCTCTTTTAAAAAAAGTTAATTCATTTATCTACCATTTGTTTCATGAGGTAGAGATGAAAGTGTCATACTTTGGCTGTGTTAAAGAACACATTTTTATCTAGGAACAGTTTAGCTCAAGCTTCTAAGAGAAATATGCTGGTTTTCACACACACAGTCACTCATATTTCTTCAATTATGGTGATTTAATTCTTGTGTGAAATGATCAGCTAGACAAAATTTGTCATATTTCACTACCATCAAGTCTTATTGTGAGAAAATGGCTCTAATTTTTAAGATACAGTGGAGTAAATTTGCCTACATTTCACATTTACAGATTTTTTTTATAAACAAGTTCTGTTGAAAAGAATATGGATAGGGAGCACATCATTGTCTAACACCTTAAAGTGAGGGCTATGAGGTAGTTAAGACCCCTGAGAGGTTAAAAAAAAAAAAAAAAAGAACAAAGTAAAGAGAAGAGACGGCTTTGTAGCTTCTGTTTCCCTACCTCAAATACAGTGGAAGAACCAGGCAAGAAAATGGAGTGGTTCTCATGGGAACAAGGCCCTCACATTTTGAAATAATTATTTCTAAGTTCATTAAATAAATGACACCCCAGGATTGAGGCTGCCACAGAAATATGACAAAAGTGAAACTCGTAAAACTCACTTCTCCTTGGTGTTTTACTCCCCCTTCTGACTTAACTGCTAAAAAACAATCACTGATTTTTAAAAAAATCTTTGTCTTTTCATCTCTAGAGCCCTGTGTATGGCAGTGTGTTCAATTGTCTAGGAACAAAAATATGAAAGAGGTTGACTCTAGTCCAGGCCAGTTAGATCTCTACAACTCTCTGGACACAGAGGGTACCCCCATTCGAGCAAAAAGTAGCCACTGAGGACAAGGTTTATCTGCATACAATCCTTGATTACTGCTGGGGAAAAGATTAGAGCATATGTCCTAGTTGACTGCTTGTCACAGGCCTACATTCACAGATCAAGAACAGATTATGAAATTAGCACCAAGGACGAAATGTGCCAGGGGGGAAGGCAAGAGGAAGGAGGGAGTGGGTAAAACTATACCAACAAAGCTGTCAAAGAAAAGTAAGTTTTTTGTCTATAAAATCATTTTTTTATCACATGCTACATATATTGCCTCTGTTAATTTTGTGTTTTCTATAAACTCAGCAAATGAGATTTTTTTTTTTTTTAAAGAAAGTTATCCAATGAGTTATTTTGACAAAATTTCAGAGTACAGAAAATCCATTCCTCCAACGAGGGGAAACAAAACGAAAAACATTGTAAAACAAGACAGATCCCCACAAGCAAAGTAAAAAGCAAACAAACAGCAACGTACAAAACAGTGAGGGAATGAAATAAAGCAAAGGAGATCAGCTGGCCTAAAACATAAAGAGGACTGTTTGAAGTTGGTTAGAAGCAGCTACTGGGTTTTAGGGGAGGTTGCAGGAAGCCGTCACCAGGGGGCGCAGTCACAGCGCCTTTCGGTCCCGGGAGGGGCATCGGGGATGCTAGTGCAGGTGTAGCACGCGGTTAGCAGCTGGAGGTCTTCACCTTTATCTCCTTGAAGAAGGAAGCAGTTTCACCCTCGATAATTGGCTGCAGCAAAGGGCTTCTCCGCTTGCTGGAGGGGGAACCCTGCGACAGGTGTTAATAGGCAGGTTACATGGCAGAAAACCAGAAACAAACCAAAGTTCTCGTCCAACTGGCTGCTTTACTTCAGAGCCTGCCCGCCCACCCCACCAACCACAGAGGCCACACAGGAGCAAGGATGGCACGCAAGTATGTTAACCAAACACACAGAAAAACTCCTGCCTCCTCCCTCTTTCCTCCTGGTCACCATAACTTCCAGAACAGCTAATAACAATGCACGCTCCTCAAGTGATGCAGGTTACACACACAGGCTGTATATTCACCCCATTTCAGGCCACTAAGGGCTCCTGACTGGAGAATGAAAAGGGTTCCTAAAATTTAATCCTTTTGGTGGTTAGTTTACTGATATATTCTGCAGGAAATTGCTAGAAAGGTAGCTTTCTCCAAACACACCTGACTGAGGTCCCTGAACCCTCGTTTGTCTGAACAAATACACTGTTAAAAGACATATAAGGACCACATCTTGGGCCTAGAAATAAACAAGAGGATATAAAGCAGGAATAGAAGAGCAGCAGCTAAAAAGAATATGCATTTCAGCAACAACATAAGAGCGAGGCCGTGTCTGCTGGCTAGAAAGTCTAAAGGCCAACAGAGGAAGCCCCCAGGGTCCCAGGAGTTGAGAGCGCTGAAACCGAGGCAGATGGACAGGACATGACCACTACCCCTGCAGCTGGGCTGGCGTCAGGGATGGGGCAAGCTGGCCAGTGCCCGAGAGGCTTTTTCCCAGAACTGAGAGCCAGTCACTGCTCCCTGCTCTTGACAAAATCCCAATTCAGAGGCCCAAAGCAGCGAAGTCCAAGGATGGTGGCCCTCCCTTTTCTTTACCTCACTCTTTCCTACATCTCCAAAAAGAAGCGGTTCCCTCTCTTGAGTTCCTTACAGGATTTCTCCCTGGGTGTGACTCCAGCAGGGCGGATCTCCGTCTTGGAGGCAGAGCGGAGAACACTAAGCGAGGGTCCTATGACCGGAGAGGCAGCCTGTGTGGAGTGGCCCCTGGGGGAAGCCCAGCCACTGCCCGGATGCTCTGTCTCTAAGGGAAGTATGGGGACGCTGACCCACACGTGTCAGACAGAAGCATACGGCCAAAGCTTGTGCACCTGAGATGGGAACAAACCGTCAGCTTCAGGTTTGCTCGTTTGTGGCAAACGTCACCTCGGAAGTCTTTGATAAATTTTTCATCCCTCAAGTTTAGGGGCCACTGATATTAATGGTAAGTTCAACTACGAAAGACTGTTATTTCGTGAGAAGGCAAGTTGGTGCCCTAATAATACAGCCAGGAAGTCAACAACTGGGCGTGGGGTACTCACAATGATGGGGATGGTGCTGGCTCGGGACAGGATCTGTTTGACCAGGCGGTACCTGTCGTAGAGCGGCTTCATAACCTGACGCTCATTCTTGCTCACCTGAAAGGCAAGAACAGGGGAGCTGAGAAACCTGCCCTGCTGGCCAGGCCGACTGAGCATGCTGTGGACTGAGAGAAGGAACAGGAGATTCAACTGAAGACTCACCACTCTTGTAAAATCTATTTAAATTGTTACCACGAGTCAATGAAAATTTAAAATATCTACTTTGGCTGCAGATCACTTGAAATCTAATCCCTCAGAAGTATTACTTTTCCTCAAAACTGTGATCCTTGTTAATTATTAGTTTTCTATTTAAAATTCTGGAAGGTTCAGAGTTCCAGATGATTCACTATTTTCTAGGTCCTGGGAAGAAGAAAGCATGTATTAATATTTCTATTATACTACTTACCTTGCAGTTCTGTGATCATTTTTTAAAAATGTCTCTCTTCCCTGTGGAACTGTGTTGTGTTTTTAGGGACAAATGCAAGCAAACAGGCTTTCAAGGAATATATGCTGATAGAATACATGGATTCACTCATCTCTGTGTCCCTAATATCTGGCTCAGGGTCCAAAAATGTTTAAAGGACAGACTCTCACAGTGAGGAGAAATCAAGCCCAGCTCCCTGGCATAGTAACTGAAGCCCCGTCACCTCCTCCCCATTATAACTCAAGCTCCGGAAGGAAACTAGGGAGTGTCATGCCTCCTTGTCTAGCTCCCTTTGTCTTGGAGCGGCCTCCTCTCTGCTCTTCGGTTTGGTAAATTCCAGATCAAGAGCCACCTCCCTCCCTGTGCAGCCTTCTTCCGACACACCCCATTCTGGGAGACCTGCTCATTCTCTCCTTTGAGTCACCTAATACAGCCTGTGTGTATCTTATAATTCACATATGCTTTGCTATGGATGGAATGTTTATGTTCAACTCACCTCCCCCCATGCCCCCACTCCCAATTCATAAGTTGAAAATGAATCCCTGATGTGATGGTTTTTGGAAGTGAGGTCTTCAGGGAGTGATTAGGTCATGAAGATGGTGCTCTCATGAACGGGATTAGTGCCCTTATAAAAGAGACCACAGAGAGCTCCCTCACCCCTTCTGCCACGTGAGGACAGCAAACAGATGGTGCCGATGAACTGGGAAGTGGGCCCTCACCAGATACCAGCGCTTTAATCTTGGACTTCCAGCCTCCAGAACTGTAAACTGTTCTGGTAACTATTTCAGTGCCTGATATGATAAAAATATCCCATAAATGTCTGCAAAATGAAAGAATATTTAAAATATAGAGGTATGCCAAATTCATAAGTATGCATTTGTTTACTAAAATGGAGTAAGAGATGGCATATCTTTGTTTCAAGTTTGCTGTTGTTCTGCATTTTATTTCCATTGCACACATAAGGCAAGGCTTACAGATATGAGCGAGGGCAACAGTATTAGCTCTGACCATCTCTCTTATGGGCCTTCAACTTTGAAGACAAGTCCGGCTAACGCATGAACTGATCACCCTTTGCTACCTGTTTTTTACTTGCCTTTCTCAAAGTGATCAACAATAAGTGAACCTTGGATAAATCTCACAAGCCAAGATAGGATACTGCCAATCTTGTGGTATTTATTTACTGTCATCTTGCAGATTCATTTTCTGCCATAAGCAATAATAATAACTTATTTCCATCTTTTTCTGTTACCAAAATATCAAGAGGCGGCATTTTCTTGCTTTTACTATCTATCATAGTAAAAGGAGTTTTACATTTGGTATTTCATAAAGTATGACTGTTAGAACTGGAAGGGAACATAAGAACTATTTCATACAAAAAAAAAAAAAAAAAGAGTGAGGATCAAACCACAGGTATTACTAGAACATACCTACCAAAATGGCTAATGTGAAAGACAGTGTCCAGTGTAAGAAATAATGCTGGGCAACTGGAATTCTCTTTCAGTACTGGCAAGGCTGAAACACTTTGGAAAACTATTTGGCAGTATCTCCTAAACTAAACATATGACTCATCAATTCTGTCCTTAAGTACACACCAAACAAACCTGGATTAAAGTTTACCAAAAGACACATATAAGAATGTTCAGAGCAGCACTATTTATAGCACCACCAAACTGGAAACCATCCATATGCCCAACAATGGTAGAATGAATAAGATTTTAAGTTTCCCAAACTGAATACTACACAGCCATGAAAATGAATGAATATGGCTATATGCAGCGTTAATTTCACAAAAATAAAGCCAAGCAAAACAAGTCAGACATCTAAGAATATACACTGTAAGGTCCTAATTATATAAAGTTCAAAAATAAGGAAATCAAACCTATAAGGTTAGAAGTCAAGTTTTTGGTGGTGGGGTGGAAAGTCATGGTATTGACTAGAAGGGGACATGATAAGGGCTTTCAGAAGGTTGGCTATTTTTAATTTCTTAATCAGGATGTTGATTACATGGATTTGTCTACCTTGTGAAAATTACCAAGATATATAATTAAAATTTAGGCTCTTTTCTGTACTTATACTTCAAGAGAAGTAGAACAATAGCCACAAATAAATGTGAGGAATAGAAATGAATGACTTGGATATTCTCACATGTAAATGAAAAAATTAAGGAGTGGAACACATGGAATAATTTAATACAAGATGTACCCACTAAATGTACTGCATATGAGATTAAGGTACATCTTAACTGTCAACATATGACATGTGGTGAAATATTACTGTGTAAGACAAACATCAGGTATTTAGTGACCACAAGACATATGAAAAATAAAAATAAGGAGCCAGCATTTCCTCACCAAGGAATAGCACCCTATTACTATATCTGACTCTAGAACAACATGGGTTTGAACTGCATGGGTCCACTTATATGCAGATTTTTTCAATAGTAGATACTGCATTACTACACAATCTACCACATGGTTGCATCCATGGATTCAGAGTGTTGGATTTGGCAAAACCATGGAGATAGGGGGCTGGCTCTGAGTTATACTCAGATGTTCAACTATGCTGAGCATTGAACAGTTCCCAACTCCTGCATTATTTCAAGGGTCAACTGCAGTTGCTTCACAGGAACATTTTTGGATTGTGAAAGGAGACTTTGGAAGGAGACTTACTGCTAAAATTAGCCCGACATGGAAAATTCGACAGAATCAATTTTCTAATTCGCTAAATTTCCTAGTAGAGTAGATGAAGAGGACCGCTGGCTTACATTAATACTTGGCTTTGGCACTGCTTAGTCACTCAGTGTGTCTGACTGACTGTGACCCCTGGACTGTAACCCGCCAGGCTCTTCTGTCCCTGGGCTTCTTCAGGAAAGACTACTGAAGTGGGTTGCCATGACCTCCTCGAGGGGATCTTCCTGACCCAGGGATCGAACCTACGTCTCTTATATCTCCTGCAATGGCAGGCAGCCTCTTTACCACTAGCACTACCTGGGAAGCCCATATTTGGCTTATAACACTGATATTTAGATTTCCTGTGAACTGCTCCTTTTAAAAATTAATGACCCTCAGAGCTCTGCTCAATACTATATGGCAGCCTGGATGGGAGGGGAGTTCGGCGAAAACTGATACATGTAAATGTATTGTATAGCGGAATTCCTTTCCTGTCCACCCGAAACTATCACAACATCGTTAACTGGCTATACTCCAATATAACAGTTAAAAAAAATTAATGATGTTTAGAACTAATCATCTGTGAAAGATCTGATAAAATCCAGTTTTTGAGTATGAAGAGTCAAAACTCATCATGATACCGTCAGTAAGTGTTGGCATTTGATAGATCTATCTAAACACCAAAAAATCAATTATCTTTAGGTCTGGAAAGAATACCACTTGATTTATAATAGAATTATTTTCACGATAAATGCCGCCCGCCCATGGTGATACTGAAATTCAATACAACTTTCACCCATTATCAAGCCAAGTCTCATGTAATTATCAGTGCTGGATTTGAGAGTAGAGCTAAAACCTAACCAACAGTTAGAGAAACAAAGCAGCACCTTGGCTGAACTGTTAAAAAGGGGTGCTGATACTAAGTGGACCATGGAAAGAGGTGCTGATACTAAGTGGACCATGGGAAAACTGCTCAGAAGTTGACACCTTTTATTCTCCAGTCATCAGCTGCTCAGCGATTCCACTAAAACCAGTAACAGGCCTTAGAAGGAGCGAGCCTCAGTTTCCTGATAGGCAAAGTGTAGAATCAGATTAGAAAATCTTTATGATCCGTAATTGTTTGAAAATGCCCTTAGGCCAAGCATACAGTATACTGTTTTTTTCAATGTAATTTCACTCTTCCTGCTTCCAAGTCATTATTTAAATTTTCATTTAAGGGGTACTTCTGAATGGCTTTCAATGTGTAGGAATAGGGTTAAGACTAAAATGTATTTTTGTACACAAGTCATGACAACATAAAAATCTAGATATGCAGATCTAATGGATTTGAAAGCAGCACCTTCCACTAAACCTTTGTTTTCTGATGCAAAGAAGTCTTCATCTACTGTTCTCTTACCATTCTAATTTGTTGCTGTATATGTCTTAGATAATACATCAAAGTAAAATGGGAACACCAGCCAGTATCATCCACGTTTAAGTAAGGGCAAGTCTCAGACAGAAATCACAAAAGCCTGATTAGGTGAACATATTTATCTTTTATGATGGTGTTCCACTCAGCCTCGTATAAAGCTTCTCTACAGAAATACTGATTTGGTTGCTGTTAGCTGAATGGTGTAACAAAGGTGAAAGATAAAAAGAATGACGTTTCTAACTTGAAGAAAGAGATAACACTGGAATCATGGAATATTAAAGTTAGAAGAGTCTTACTTTCTAATATGATAAAACTAAGCTCTGGAGAGCTCTCAGGAATGATCTGCCCAAGACCACTGAGCTGGTTTGAGAACCCAGGTGGACTGACTCCCAGTCCAGTTTTCTATACATTAACAAATAAGCAAGACAGAAGGAGGATATTAACACAGTAACCATAAGACATACCAAAGATGTCAAGGTACAGCATTTTCCCCTAACACAGTTTGGCCAAGATTATCTTAAGATAAAGAATTGTCATCTTAAGATACAGATGACATCTTAAGACAAAGAATCTTGTTTTCATCTTGAGATAAAAATTCTGCCTCCAAGCTGAGAGTTCTGCCCATACTGAGTTCACAGAGATTTTTTGTTCTGAGCAGTAGCAAGAAATTACAGTAGTCAGGAAACTACACTGCCCCAAATCTCCTTAGTACAACAAAAAATATTCTGCATGTGTGTGGAGGTGGTACCTCTGAGTCATAAACCTGCCAGTGGGAGAAGGTTAAAGGAGATGGACTTTTATACCTGCTGCATTTTTGTCTCGCTGATTCAGAAAATGGTGACTGTCCCTCCTTGATTATCAGGCAACAGCAGTGGGCTGACTGGACAAAGATCAGATCTTCCCAACCAACAGATAAACAAATGATACCATTTATATGTGGCTTTAGAATCTGTACTTACATTTGAACACGATATGCTTAGTGTCTGCTTAGTTCCCCAGTTTCTAAAAGACAAGACTGAAATATGTCAACGAGAACCCAGAAGCTCTGTGGACCCACCCACACTCGCCCCTCTCTACACCATCAACTGGGTCTGCACAAAGGGTCATGGGGAGCTGCAGCTATGTGCTGTACTTCTGGGACGTGGTCTTCTGATGAGACCCCTACATGTTGAAAAGGACACATTTCAATAATAATTCATAGGGAATTACGTGCTGGTGCGTAGACAACTATGTTTTTGTTTTTCATACATGTGGGTGTCCCGTTAAAGCAAACAACCTTGCTAAACCATGTACAGAAGCAGCAGATAACTATTCTGGCCGGTGATTCTGACTGTTGGTGTTCTTTATACCACCAGGCTCTAAGCACCTGCTTTTCTAAAAAGCGAAGGTTTGGACTGACAGTAGAGCTCTGGGAGTACTTGCATTTTTCTTTTAAGAAGAGTGTTGCCCAAATGTTATGTGTGAGTCCAGGATCCAGGGCAACATCATAGATGTAAGAATGAAAAGTTCACCCTTTGGTTTTCGGACTGGCGAGATACCAAGTGAACTCTGTTTCTCCTGAGGAGGCTGGAGTATCAGGTTCCAGAGAGAGGCAGAGAGCCTGACCTGGGACCAGGAAAAATTACACTCAAACTTCCCGGAGCCTGTGTCCCCTGACCTGTGAGATGCTAGAATCCAGGCCCAGAAATGTTCTTCCTTCATCTGCAAGGATGATAAAAGAAGGGCCAAGGATGAATGGTTCAAATTCATATTGGTAAGAGAGCTAAAAAATGTACATTTCTTGATCCGATTGTTTAATAAGAAGTAGACAGCAGAGGATCCCGGGGATGGGGGAGCCTGGTGGGCTGCCATCTGTGGGGTCACACAGAGTTGGACACGACTGAAGTGACTTAGCAGCAGCAGCAGCAGATAGCAGAGGGCAGAACCTATAACTGTATCAGAAGAGACAACTGTCATTTATGGAGGAGTCCCACCTAACTCCGGACAAAGCCACTCTGCCCTGCTTCTTCAGTCAGTGCCAGACAGCCTAGAGGTTTACGTGTGTGTGTCATGTCACTTAGTATCCATGACAACCTATTGTAACAGACACCTATCATGCAGACCAATCGCTGAGGCTCAGGGAGTCACCTAAGCGGCCCAGAGACACAGAGCCAGTCTCAGCAGAGCTGGGTTTGAATCTAGGGCTTCCCAGGCGGCACATGGTAAAGAATCAGCCTTCCAATGCGGGACATGCGATAGAGCTGGGTTCAGTCCCTGGGTCAGGAAGATCCCCTGGAGGAGGGCATGGCAACTCACTACAGTGCTCTTGCCTGGAAAATTCCACGGACAGAGGAGCCTGGCGGGCTACAGTCCATGGGGTTGCAAAGATTCCGACACGTCTGAGCGACTCAACACACACTGAGAGCCTACTGCCTGTTGACTGCCAACAGTCCAGGCAGGAGGAGGGACTGTGCTCAACTCGGAGCAACAAGCACCACAGCACACAGCCCCCTGCTCCGGCAGCAAGGTAAGGACTAGAACACAGCTGACAGTCTTTAAAGGAGTCTATCACTGTCATACCCTGAATCCATATAATGAAAAGAAGGAAGACACACAGGCCCCACCTCCTTTACGGAGGCCTGCCTGGGGGCTGTGAGGAGACTGACACCGAAAGGCGCTGAGTCTTTAGAGGAGAAGGAGTTTCTCCTCTCTATTAGAAGAGGATTAATTCTATTTCTGCAAGTTCTGAATATCCCGGAAGAGAGGACAGAGTTTCACAATACATCTGAGCTCCAGAGCATTTACTGTTTGGTTCAATGCCTTTAAAAAAAATCCGAAACAACAGTTGGCTTGAAACATGACCATTATCTCAGAGTGCCAGTATTTTTCCATTGTAGGGACAGGCCAGCAAAATCAATCATCAACTCCAGCTTTTTTTTTTTTAATTTAAACCTAATAAATTCAGAATCAAAATACCAGGTAGGCTCATTAGACAGATAACTGGCCACATGTTCTGCACCAGGTCTCACGCTAGACACTGAGGTCCAGGTTTACCGTTAGGTAAAAAAAAAAAAACTCAGAATCCCTGCTCTCACAGATCTTGTACTTCAGTGCTCTATTCTCCAAATTTCTTCACCTAAAAGAGCAAATTTGTGATGCAAAGACCTCTCTCCATTGCATAGCTATGACTGAGATTGGAAAAGAGGTCTATGCATTTTGGTGATATAAAAGTCCATCTGTGAATATAAACTTCCTGCTTCTTTACACCTGCTTTTAAGAACTTGTGTTGTTGGGTTCTTGACAACATTCTTAACAGAAGGTTACTAAGAGTCACTGACAAGGAGATCAGATTATGAGTTCCCTTAGGAATAGAGCGGAGGCTTGTTGAACTACTGTCTCCCCCAGGACTGACAGCAACCAGACGATAAATGTGCTTGCTGAATAACAAATTATCTCAAACACTTCTAAAGCCATATTTTAGATTCCTCTTGGTTTTAGTTCTGCATGGCAGCTGAAACTTCTCAGCAAACATGGGTTGCAAACTGCACTGAAGAGAAACTGAATGTTAGGGCAGATCACTTGAGCTTAGCACCTTCCTTTTATGGATAAGAATGCCTAGAGCTAGTGATAACAGCTTACTGGGGCAGACTCAGGGGCAGGCATGTTTCTTCCAGGCTTCTGTGTACCAATTCATAACCCCCTCCACTATTTTCTACTTGAAGCAGGACACTAGAGACTACATTTTACTTGCAAACTGATTTTTCTTTGGAACTTAATTAAATTTACACTTACTAGATAGTGGAACTCTTATCAAAGATTTAGGCTTCAAAACACTTAGTTCCGGTGAAAATATATAGTAATCTAAGTATCTGGACACCTCAGTTGCAAAATATTGAACACAGAAGATCCACTTCAAAGCCTGGTAATTTACCCCAGTCAGAAAATTCAGTACTGATGAACATATTTGCAGGGCAGTAACAGAGATGCTGACGTAGAGAATGAACTCGTGGACCCAATCGGGGAAGGAGAAGGTGAGATGAACTGAGAGAATAGTGCTGACACATATAAACTACCATGTGTAAAATAGATGGCTAGTGGGAAGCTACTGTATAACAGAAGGAGCTCAGCCTGATGTTCTGTGACGACCTAGACGGGTGGGAAGAGGGGGCAGGTG
Source organism: Aepyceros melampus (assembly GCA_006408695.1). NCBI lineage: Eukaryota > Metazoa > Chordata > Mammalia > Artiodactyla > Bovidae > Aepyceros > Aepyceros melampus. Next base: position 180,862 of record SJXQ01013083.1, on the reverse strand, counting down.
GAAGGAAGGTTCAAGAGACAGGGGATATATGTGTACAGACAGCCAATTCATGTTGTACGGCAGGCAGAAGCTAACACAACATTGTGAAGCAATTATACTCCAATAAAAAAATAAAAAAAAAAAGAAAATTCAGTGCATTCACATACCGGCCGTCCATGAATGCTTTCATAATATAACAGAGCTTTCTGCAGGGCCACTTTCTCATTAGCAATCTGGTCTTTGGTCATATCCTGTATAAACACAAGGACAGAGAAATGAGAGCAGGGAAAACATTTGTGAACATCGCAACTGCTTTATTTAGTTAAACAAGTTTCCCGAAGTAAGGTTAAAATGTTTGCCCAACAGCTCTCCCTAGCTTCATCCAAAGCTAGGAATTAGCTGTTCCTGATGTGCAACTAAAAACACAGCGCAGCAGAATCATCACCTATGAGTACTGCTTTCTCCCATGTGGGGGCAAAGGCATGCTGGACTGAGGTCAGCGAGGCTGTGAGGTGCATGGGGCTTAGCCTGATGGCTCCGGCGATGAATACGGTTACAGGATACACATTCCCAAAGGCTTGCCTCTAATCCTCCTACCTCAGAGAGTCACCAAACTGTCTCTTAACTGAAACAACCTCATTCTGCAACCTGTACACAGGATTTTCTGCTCTCCATTTGCAGTCCAAACCAAAGGACCAATAGTTAAAAACCACTCTGAGCTGGTTTCATCTGCTTCTTTGGAGTCTCAGTGTGTGGAAGGGGAGGGTCAGAGAGCTATAAAAAGGTGTCACTCATCACCCTCCCCACTGGGACCCCAGGGCATGCCCTGCCACCCTACCACAGTGACTGGAATGCTTTGGGATTAGCAGTTTCTCAGGCTCATCACAGAATCACACCTTAATGTCTTCCGGACGGCTGGTCTCTGCCCGCTTCTCCTGGAGCTTCCTCTGGATGGATTCCAGCGTGGCCTCCACGCTGGGCTTTATGGCTTTATCCACCAGCTCTTGCTTTTTCTCATCTTCTTTTTCAAGTTGGGAGCCGAAACTCTTGGGGAGTGTGTTGCTTCGCTGCCGCATCCTGGGCGGTAGGTCTTCCTCTGATATCTTCAGTTTGGACTCTAGGAGAAAAGATTTGGGGGTGGAGACATATGGGAACTGACATCTGCTGAACCCAGATTGTTTTTCTTGCTATTAACAAGTGCTTAGTCCTATCTTCACCCCCTGCCCAAGAAAGCATCTAATTATATTATCAGCTGAAATCCCTGGGTTATTATTTCTTAAACTTAAGAAAATGATAATGTTTTCCTGTATTATCTGGCATGGTTTCCTAACCCTAATTCCTGAGAAAGTTTTAGTTCTTTAACATCCATGCTTTATTAGCCACACCAGCCTGCGGGCTGTTCTCAGAACGAGGCCAATGTCTTCCCACGCTGAATCCCATAGCATTTATAGGTATTTGCAGGTCTAGCACCCAAATGTTGGCCAACCTTTTCCATATGATGTATATATCTCATTTTGGAATTATTCTCACTTTGTATTCTATTCCTTTGTTTACATGATTCTGTATCCTAAAAGACAGCAAGCTCTGGGAGGGACAGGGACCAAATTCTTTTCATAAGCTATTTGTGTCTCTACATCTTCTCCTGACTCTATAGCAAATAACACCTTGGATTAAATGGTTCCTAAAAAGTGTTGAATTGAAAACATCATTCTTAGATTAGTTATTTAGGGGAAAAAAAAAACCCAAAAAAACAACAACAACCACCCTGCAGAATTTTCAGCATCTTTGATCTGGGTTTCCCTGTGATGGAGGTCATGGGAAGATACAGAGCAAGTGTGCCCTGAATGCCAAGGGTCCTGGGAGTCAGCTTCAAGGAAGCTGTCTTTCCTGGAACATTTGCGTGGTAAGTGGCTCTCAGCACACGGTGATATTACAGCTTCAGTGCTTGGCTTGTTCTCTGAAGACCTTGACATAGGCCTAGAGCTTTCCCTACCTTTAAGTTGTTTCCGGAATTTGGCAAGGTCGTTTGTCCATTTCAGAACCTCTGGATTGGCTGCTTTGTCGCTGTGGGAAGGCTGCAAAAAGGAAACGTAGAGTAAATGTTTTGGAATTGGGGCAGGAGACAGAAGAGTTTGATGATCAGTTTGTTTTAAACAGCAAGGAAAAGCTGAGTTCCACTGGAATAATCAATGAACTGTGATTAATCAGAGCAACTTCACAGGTGGAATTCCATTATCCTTCTTTATATCTGGTTATTTTTGATGCTTTCAAAGAATTCCTCAGAGACAAAATGCTGGATCGTTAGGGTCATGGACTTCCATGAGTCTATGACCTCTTTTCCATTATCTTCTGCAGGGTTCACCCTGTTAGCCTACCAAGATAGAAAGCAGTGAGGTATATGATATTTTACACAACAACCACTGTGAAAAATGTCTTTTTGTTATTCTTATAGGAAATACTAAGGATAGAGCTGAGAGAAGAATAAGATCAGTACCAGTTAAATTTTAGAAGATAATTCTGAATTAAGTTTTAGCCAAACAAAATACTTCACTTAATGATTTTCCCCATTTCCGATCACTGATCAATTTACAAGACAAATGCGAATGCCTTCAATTCATTTGTAAGGATGCACTGCGCAAGGAAAATGCTGACACACCATACTGGAGTTATCAGGGTTTACTGCCCAGCGTTTGCTGCCTTCGTGACTCCCCACAAAGCTCCCTGCACCGTCCCGGCTTCTGTGAGTAGTGGACGCACAGACGCGTCCTGTTGGGAGAGGGTCCAGAAGGAAGCCAGTGAGCACTCACTCTGTACTTCCGCTCTTCTTCAAATCTGTCTTCAAACTTCCGGATCTTCTTCTTAAGGCTCTGAATCCTTCGCGTGAGCTGGGCAGGAGTGAGGTCCTCCTGCTCATCTTCGTAGGAGCCCAGGGAGGAGCTGCGTCGCCTGTGAGGGGCATGGTGTGGGGGTCAGCTTCCCAGGAGGGGTCACTGCCTGCTGGGAGGGGCTCGCGGGGGGGGAGGGGTGTGGTGTGGAGGGGGTGCTTATGCTCTCAAATAAAAGAGGGCTGACTGCAATTACATTTTGCGACCTTGAGCTCTGAGTGTCCTGCCTTTTAAACACGTCCAATCTTCTCCAGCTCACCTTTGCACCGGGCAGAGCTAGGACTGAAATGTACACAGTGGACTTCACAGCTAAATTTGAGAGAGCTTTGCAAAGGGGGCACCAACGGAGATTAGGTTGGTGATGCTGTAGTCGGGTCACAGGTCACGTGTAAAGTTACAACAGAGCCTGTGCACTCGGATGGAGATATATTTACAACCTAGCTAAAACCATGACTAGCCCCGGGTAACATTCCTCTCTCTTTTAAAGTTACACGGATGGAACCTCTGTGCCTCAGCAACACAAAGAAACACACCTCATGAAAGGGTGGGAATTGGGGGGAGAAGGAGGCACTTCCGTGTCGTCCAGGTACTGCCGGCTCTGCCCGTAAGCGTAGAAGCGGGGGGACAGCATGGGGTCGCTGTCCTCCTCCAGGAGCTGCCGAATCAGGCGCCCGGCCTGCGGGGAGAGGCGCGCTTCGTCAGTGTCCACGCTCTCCTGTTGCCACGAGGAGAAGGCAGGGATAGGCTCTGGAAAAGAACAGGGCCAAGAGGGCAAAATAGTTCTTTAAAGCACACCTGTTTCCCAAGTTTTCTGAATGCATTAGGAGGCACTGAATGAGGAGGCCCTGGACGGTCTCACATTTTACTTACTTATTAGCTCATTTGTTTGGCTGCACCACCTGGCAATCAGGTTCTTGGTTCCCCGGAGGGATTGAACCTGGGTTCCCTGCAGTGGAAGCATGGAGTCCTAACCACTAGATCACCAGGGAATTCCCAGCTTCACATTTTAGATCGAAGGTTCTGACTCTAGAGGCTATGCCCTGACCTGAATCAGCGAATCTATCTGACAGCCATCATCTACTCTCTTATCTCCACCTTCACTTGCTTTCAAAAGTCAATGTGCTAGGGCTGCCCTGAGGCAAAGCCACTAAAGTGAGCTTCCAACTTTCCTGGAAGATCACTAAGGAGCACTTCTCCACCTGAGGGTGTTATGGAGCAGAAACGCCTGTGTGTCTATGAGCAAGGGGTTTGGCATCATGGCTGGACATCCTTCACTCATACAACTAGGGAATCGGGTTAAGGAATCGCATTCACCTTGGGAGAGTCCATGGATTCCGGTTATGCCTCTGCTGAGGTCATTCAATAAGCTGTTTTGTGTGCTTTTGCTTTAGCGTGTTGGGATTTAGCATGTCTAAAATGCATGGTCTGTATTTGGAACTTTTAGAGGCTACTTAGGGCTTCCCTGGTGTCTCAGAGGTTAAAGCGTCTGCCTCTAATGCGGGAGACCTGGGTTCAATCCCTGGGTCAGGAAGATCCCCTGGAGAAGGAAATGGCAACCCACTCCAGTACTCTTGCCTGGAGAATCCCATGGACAGAGAAGCCTGGTGGGCTACAGTCCACGGGGTCGCACAGAGTCAGACACGACTGAGCGACTTAACTAACTAAGAGGCTACTTAAGTTGGATGGCATCATCAATTCAGTGGACATGAGTTTAAGCAAACTCCGAGAGACAGTGAAGGCCAGGGAAGCCTGGCATGCTGCAGTTCATGAGGTCGTAAAGAGACAGACATGACTGAGTGACCGAACAACAGCATCAGACTGTAGTTAAAGTGAGAAATATGCATAAACATAGTCAAAAAGAATAAATCAGTATGAGTTATTTTAGACAACCTTGAAGAAAGAACAGAGCACAAAATCCTGATTTTTCACTTTGTGAGGGAATAGGATGACATTTATTTTTACTGCAAGACCTACCTTCGTGTGTTCTTTTCCTCATTAAAAAAATCCTAACTAACATATTTTAAGGATAGATCTCAGATGATGTATGGTATTTCATTTGTAATACTTTCTTCATTTATAAAAAATGTTATGTCTTAAATACCCTCGTGGATATTGTAATTTACACAAGGCTGGAATTTGGCCATGATCTTAAATTCTGGGATTCCCTCAGTTTGAATCATGAAAGAATTGTCCCTTCAGCTATCAAAGTAGTTCTAAAATCCACAAAATCATCTTAAACAAGGGCTTGCTTAGAATTTTACTTAAGAAAATCATACTGTAATCATAGAACATTGAAGCTGGTTGAAACTTCATTCAACAAAGAATCCAATGACTTTTCAACTGTGGCTGCACATCAGGGACACAGAGGGAAATATAAATAACTCCTAACATACTTCCCTGATGGCTCAAGTGGTAAAGAATCTGCCTGCAATGCAGGAGACCCTAGTTTGATTCCCAGGTCGGGAAGATCCACCGGAGAAGGGATAGGCTACCCATTCCAATATTCCTGGGCTTCCCTTGTGGCTCAGCTGGTAAAGAATCCACCTGCAATGCAGGAGACCTGGGTTTGAGCCCTGGAAGATTCCCCTGGAGGAGGGAAAAACTATCCACTCCAGTATTCTGGCCTGGAGAATTCCATGGACTCTATAGTCCATGGGGTCACAAAGGGCTGGACATGACTGAATGACTTTCACTTTTTTCTTTTCTAACACATATGTGAGACACAAACACAGAGTCTTTAAAAAGCTTCTCAAGTGATCACAATTCAGTCAGGTTTGAGAACTACTGCTTTGATTCAACAATTACAGATAAGGAAACTGAAACCCAAGGAATTCAAGAGCAAATACCTAATCAGTGATAAGAGTTGGATCTAGAAACTCAGTCTCCTGCCCTCTTGGACACTGCTTCAATTTAGAATGTGCCAGGCACTTCAGGAACAAGGATGACTATCTTAAAAATGTTAAGATCCCACAGTGTAGTAAGACTTAAGCACATTAATTAAAAAAAAAAATAATTAACTTCATGTGGAATGAGGTCCACGGGTTGTCAAAATTGAAAGACAAGCAAGTCATCTTATAACACAGATGACAATATAAATACTTTAAACAATCAAAGCATGTTAAAGACAGAGTCTTGCCTATTGAGTCTCAAAGAGTGGCAGAGAATAGACTTGGCTACAGCAGGAGACAAACAGGAGTTGTTTCATCATCTGTACTGATGCGGTTGGCTCGCTCCTCCTAAGTGGCGGGGCTTAGATATGAGCAGCTTGGAACTGTCACCAAGACAAAGTGAAAGTAACTGAGAAGTGAGGGGAGATGAGGAAAGCAGAGGGTGAGCGGAAAGTAATCCCTAGAAAAATAATAAGAATGTAATGTGCAGTTGCAGAAAATGGAATTATTAAACCAACCAGATGACATCTATTTCATAGGACAGCAGTAATTTTCCATAAGGACTAAAATCAATGGAGCCAGGACAGGAAAAGGGTTAAGATGGCTTGAACAGTCAAGCCAAAGGCAGTGGTAAAGGAGCATAACACCCAGGGGGAAGGCTTTGATGGTTGACAGGGACAAGGGCCACAGGGAAAACAAAGTCTGATGTTGATGCTGGCATGCTGCTGTGCTGGCTAGTTTGATATTTCTGCGCATCAAATCTTAGTTTGAAAGGTGTTATTTTAAGTCCTGAAGTACGTTAATCTGTCTGAAGCTAGCAGAATAGCTCTTAAAATATAGTACAACTAATTTTTGAGTTTTGAACCATGCGGTCTCTATGTACCATTTCTGCAAAACACAGTACATGTTTGTGACCATTAACCAAGCGTGTCTCTGGTAAAAAATAAACTGTGATCCTGAGTTAACTACAAAATACTAATCACGGAACTGAACTGTGCTTGTTGATGCTTTGTACTAACAGGGGGCCATCCGTCAGACTGCCTTTTTGTTAATGCAGCCATCTTCTGGGCCTCCATTCTTGATCCATCACTCCACTGACAAGAAGACCGGATGTGCCATGTTCCTGGTGTCACTAGGGGTATATATGAAGTACACAGCTGAAGAAATTTAGCTAATGGGTGGGACTGTCTCTTGAATTCATTTTTTAATTTTTACTGTATGATTCTGTTTCTTTTTTAATGGAAGCATAGCTGATTTAGAATGCTGTGTTAATTTCAGGCGTATAGCAAGGTAACTTAGTTTTATACACATATATATGCAATATTTTCTCTTTTTCCATTATAGGTTATTACAAGATACTGAATACAATCCCCTGCGCTATACAGTAGATCCTCGTTGTTTGTCTATTTTATATACAGTAGTTTATATATCTGTTAATCCCAAACTCCTACTAATTTATTCTTCCCTACCCCCTTTTCCTTTTGATAACCATAAGTTTGTTTTCTGTTTGTGAGTCTATTTCTATTTTATAAACAAGTTCTTTTACATCATTTTTTCAGATTCCACATATAAGTGGTTTGTCTTTGTCTGATGTTTCTCTTAGTATGATAATCTCTAAGAGATTTGTTACTTTGAAAAAGAGAAATATAATAGCATTAAGAATTTCAACATTAACAAAGTAAAAATAAATATTTCATCATTAGCTGCAGGTAGAACAGAAGTGAAGTTTTTCACTTATGCATCTGGAAATGCTTATATGATTTCTCTCTCTCTTTTCTCTTTCCTTTAATTCTATACAGTCTTACAACTCAGGGCTCCTATTCAAAAGAGTTACATAATTATACATAGTTCAATATAATGAAAGATTCAGTAAGACCAACTGTTCCTCTGTTTTGAAATATTCTAAGAATACAAGGCTATCTCATGTTTTGTTTTTTTTTTAAATCTCATGTTTTGATAGTTGGTGCTCAAATAGAATAACAAGATTGAATTGAGAAGAACAATACATTCCATGATAGTATGTCCTATGCATTACTACCTGCATAGAGAGCCAATTTGAGAATGTATTCACTGACAATTCCTAATTGTGGGCTTGGGAAATAATTTACATTTTAACCAGTAATTCTAGAGCAATGAAACAGACAAGGATAGTGCAAGATAATTATTCAAAGGGACAAGAGAAAAGATTTGAAGCTTCAAATTAGATTTTCACCTTAAAGGACTCCGTAAAACAAAATTGTTTCCCTCTCTGGACCAGAATTCCCTGGATATGGTGGTTTTGATTTTAGCCGTGTGTCTGGTCGAAAAGAACTCTGGACATAAGTATGGCACGTCTATTAAAAATTAATCTGCCCAGGTTAGCTGACATCCCAGCAGGTCAGAAATAACAGAGAAAAAAGCTGTATGCTTGCTACCTAAGTAACAAATAAGAATAGGTCCCTGGGGAGCTCCAGTTCAGACACTACAGCACACATGGAAATAAAGGAGATTCACTGCAGGAGGAGAGAACGCAGCTCTGACTGATGCTAATGCGATCACCAGGACGCAGCTCCTCTCTGCATTAGCTGGCTGGATCCATTTACTACACAAAAGAAAATGAGCTACTGAGATGATTTTTCTCTAAGAATCTGCACAGAATTAAGGGAGCTGATGTTTTCCATGTCTCATTTCTAACTGCGTGTGTGTTACTCAGAGTCATTCCTACTTGGTGTGATGTCATACAGTCTTCCAAGGAGGCTACCCAGTAGTGCTGGAGGTACATTTACATCCCAGATACAGGGACATGGAAACCCCATTGGTGGGGGGTCTTTACTGGGGAAATCCTTTCATAAAATTTTCCTTAGAATTCCAAAATGTAACCTGAGAACGACTGTTCTGTTAAATTGTTCCAAAAGTCTCACCACAAACTATCAGAACCTCATTAGCCAGCTTCATCAATCCAAAATAACATAGTGCCTACCACATGGTTGTGCTGAGCACTCTGGGTACGTTAGCTCCTCTAATCCCTGCAACAAACATACGAAGCAGATACTACTACAGCTGTGCTGTGCTCAGCTGTTCAGTCCTGCCTGACTCTCTGCAACTCTATGGACTGTAGCCCACCAGGCTCCTCTGTCCATGGGATTATCCTAGTAAGAATACTGGAGTGGGTTGCCATTTCCTCCTCCAGGGGATCTTCCCCATTCAGGGATTGAATCCATATCTCTGGCAACTCCTGGATGGGCAAGTGGATTCTCTACCACGGAGCCACCGAGGAAGCCCCTACTATTTGTTATTATGTACTATGTCTCCTACTGAGCCCTGCTGACTAACTTGACCACAAAGCTAGTTAAGTGGCAGAGCCAGAATTTGAACTCTCCATGTGTCCACCTCTTAACTATCATAGTCCCCTGGCTGCTACAATACTGAACTAGCCTTGCTTAAAAGAGGCATTTAGGTGGAAGTCAGGAGACTTTGAGATCTTAAATCATCATTTTGCCTCTTTTAGCCTCAACTTTCTTAGCTGTATAATGTGAGGGTTCAGCTATAAGATCTTTAAGATTCCTCGCTTCTCTAACACTTTTTAAAGAGAATTTCCGGCCCACAGTTATTTTTGGTAAGATAAGCAGTAAGTGACGGAGAAGGCAATGGCACCCCACTCCAGTACTCTTGCCTGGAAAATCCCATGGACGGAGGAGCCTGGTGGGCTGCAGTCCATGGGGTCGCTAAGAGTCGGACACGACTGAGCGACTTCCCTTTCACTCTTCACTTTCATGCATTGGAGAAGGAAATGGCAACCCACTCCAGTGTTCTTGCCTGGAGAATCCCAGGGATGGGAGAGCCTGATGGGCTTCCATCTATGGGGTCACACAGAGTCGGACACGACTGAAGTGACTTAGTAGTAGTAGTAGTAAGCAGTAAGTGATGAATAAGATATCTGAAGTACTTTATATCCTTTAAAATGTTCTATAAAACTTGATTTCACCAGGACAAATCTAATAGAGTAGCTGAGTATTTACATCTCAGTACGTCCACAAGGGTGTCCTAAATCAACATGAATTGGCTGATTATGGACATTTTAATTATGCAACTTTCAAGGGTTTAAATAACTAAGACAGTTCATTTGATTTGGGTGTTCATTTAATTTTGGAGAGTGCAAACTCTAGTAATAGTGATGATAATGATGCTTTCACATGGACAGATCAAATAATATGCCCTAATACACAGCTACACATAAAGGAAAAAAGATCAAGCGTGTATTGTTTATCTGTCAATGAGTGGGACTGGACTCTCATCTTCCATTCACTTTGAGAGGGTTCCACTCTGAGTAGTCTATGGAACTTATTAACAGCTTCATTTTTCTTTTTATTTTCCCAATACCATATGCTTCAGAAACCGCAGAACATCATTCATGTGAAAGCATACACTGCAGTGGCCAGTACCCGCAGGTTGCTCATGAAGTACTCTCTCACCTGATATTCTCTTATTCTACATGCATGAGAGAGTACAAGCCATGGCGTGGGGATGGAGAACAAACAAATCAGAAAGAGTTGGCTATACTACATGGGGGTCCGGAGGCTACCGATGGAGACTTACAGATGGATACTGGTTCGTTGCACAGTTTAAATTAATACAAAGTTTATTCCTTAGTGGGGAGTGACCACTTTGTTTTTCACTAAACCTATATAAAAAGTGGCTTATATATTTCAGTGGCTTAAATGATTGCTCTCAGCTTAACTATCCTTCATGCAAAAATATTCCTTTATTTGGACTATACTTACAGCTGTATTACTGCTAAAATGTAACTTGGACACTTAAATAAATAAAAATAAATATACTGAAAGCACTAAACAAACAATCAAAACAACCTTGAAATGAAACCATGTAGATTTTTGAGGTTTGCAAGTTCAATGACAAATGTAGTAACTGGCAAAAAGAAAAAGTTAAAACAAGCCATTTTATAAATTATATGGATAACACAATCCTAATAAAATGTACTTTTTCTTGGCATAAGCTTTAAAAATTTCACCCAGCTTCCCAATACAAAATGTTATTTCCCTCATATTATTATCTGGTAGAAAGTTCTTAATATAAAGTAATGAAATAGTTCTAATTATAAGTTGCTTTCAACCAGTCTGGAGAGATTTTTTTCTGCTTTATATTTAGCCTCTTTAAGTGTGTTAGAAAGGACTATAAATTTATGATTAAAAAAAAAATCCAACACCTGAGTCTGCTTCAACAGGAGGAGACTCTACTAGCCCCTTTCCTGAACAAATACATCATCAAGATAGTGTGACCAATTTGAATTCTGACCAAAAAATCCTAGAGCTTTTAATCTAGAGCTGTATGTTAATGATATAAGGAAACCATATTCTTGAAGCCCAAACAGAGCATTTGTTTTGGCTACTGCTTTTTTTTTTCTTTTATTTGGGCAACAGTGGCTACCATGGGACCTTGGTGCGGTAGGCTGTTTTTAATGTATGAATTAAAAGCACACCTGATTATTTCAAAGTACACAAAAGAACAACAACAAATACTACCCTGGAATGTATCACTTAAAACAAAAAACCTTGAATTTCCCCCCAAGTGGATAGCTGGGAAGATCTGACCAAAATCTGATTCACCACCTAATTACATGGAAAAAAAAAAAATTGGAGTGTGTTTCTTAGATTGCAAAGAGGGAAAATCAGAATAAAAAATATTTTGATTTCATTTCACTGAAGCCCTGGATTCGAGAAGTATCATGGTGCTACTATTTTTCATCTTGTGGTCTTCTTAGATCATCTTAAGATCATTAACATAATGAATACTTTTTGGTTTAAAAAAAAAAAAGGTGGGGGCAGGAGACAAGCAAACTTAGGTGCTTTTGAAAAAAGACTGACTTTTTATTTTAATAGTTGGGATTCTTTAAGTCATTGTGTTAACTCAGGCCACGGCTCTGAACTCAGGAGCATAATTTCTCCCTCTCTCTACCTTCAGATGGGCACTTATTATGGAGACACTCTGATACGTGTCTGGATGCAGACATATGGATCATGGAAGAACAGCAGCTTGAGAGAACTACTGCAGATGCTCCCTGAAATACAGGTTTGACAAGCTGAGGATACCCTCTTCTGCAGAGATAAATGTCTAACATTTCTGTCAAGATCTCTAGGAAAACCAGTCTCAAGAACTACATTATAGGCTTTCAATACGAAGCACTTTTATTCAGTGCTCTCTTTGATAAGCAGATTCTTTATGTTTGCTAACCTGGATTTTAAAAATTTATCCATAAAAACAGACATAGAAGCAAAGCAAATCAAAGTATTCTTGAAAAATCGGGAGGAGATTTAATGAGGAAGGTAGAGGGTTGGCACGTAGCAGGGGGAAGGTTAGTAACACTGACAGCGAATCCAAAATGCACACCAGTTCTGTGTTACTCAGCTCGGTACTCCTAGAAGGAAAATGCACTCACGGTAAGTCAGAAAGGAAAAAAAAGGGCTGCAAGGTGACACTAGAATAAAGGGCAAGCACATTTTCCTTCTTAGATTGCAATCCCTCTTGGCAACACCGAACGTGACACATTCCTATGTCAGGGGAAGGATTTTCGGTCATTTAGAAATGTGGCTACTTCTGCACACAGAGCTCTCGCTCTCACCCACGCACCCAACATGCTTCTCCTTTCTGCTAATTTACATGTGATTCTCCAGTATTAAATCATCCGAATGTCCAATGACCTTACCTTCCCAGCTCTTCCGGTCACACAGTGCAGTCAGGTCCAGCTCAGGCACTTCGGACACAAAGCTCTCCAGCTGGTCATCAGCATCCTGAGTCCTCTGCAGCTTGCTGTCAGGCAGGCTGGGATGCTCCTGGATCTTCATTGTGGGGTTCTGCGGCAACAGCACAACGTCCTCAAATCTCTACTGCTCACCAAGACCCAAAAACGTCTGCAGCAGTTCCACTCCTGCTGAACAAAACCTCCCAAGCCACAGCTGCTGGTGTCCCCGGCACTGAAACCAAAATCCTAGCCTGATGCTCCCTGGATGCTAGCTGGTCACTTGCATGCAAAAAACCAACTGCCCATCTGCGCGCCTTTCACTTTTCTTCTGGGAGAAAGACAAGATCATTTCCGAGGGCTGTTCTTCCTGATAACTGCTGGCAGCTGACAGACTGGATGATAACTGACTGGGCCAGGAAGGAGGGAAAAGGAGTTTGTGTTTCCTTAAAGGAGTATGGCTCTCCAGACTGTAAATAACAACCCAAAACTCAGCTACCGCTGTTGCTAAGGCTGTAGCAGCAACATGGTGTCTCTCTCACGCAGCCTTCTCTGCCCCTTAGGTAAACAGTCCTGCAGGGCCAGGAGCAGAGGCTGTGCACACGCGTGCTCTCCTGCTGGCCCTGCAGGCTTAGAGCAATTAAGTGGGGCTAGCTGCACATTCCCAGATTTCCTGTGACTGTTTTCGCCACAGTGTGGGGAGAACAGACTATTTATGGAGGAGCTCTGGGTATTCAAGCATTGTTGCGCAAATTCAAACAGCACGGGTGGTGGTGGTGGAGGGGGTGGCTTGCTAGCTACCAGCTAGCAGTAAGGAGTACAGACTCTGGAAATGAGCCAAAATTACACAGGGAGCATGACTTTTTTTTATTTTTTAAAGTAAAAAACCAAGAGCTGGCAAGTCAGCAAAGCATAATTTATATCTTACAAATATGCAAGTGTCACTTCTTTTCCTACTATTCATTCACTCTGAATAGTAAATACTCAGCTACCCTTGTTTTTATTTACTGGTGGCACCTGCACCAGGCGAGGACATCGGAGGAATGGGAAAACTCCCTCTCAAGGCTATCTTAACTAAGCGATTTTATATTTTTAAAAATGCACTGCAATTTAGTCTTTTTTACCTTGTTCTTTTGGCATCCAGTAAACCCAACCATTGTCATACTCCCCCGTCACAAAAATTATAAACAAAAGTGAGGCACTTTTGTTTTGCCTCACAAAAACATTTCTCCAGTAGCACAGATGTGTACAAAGGATTTTCTTTGAGAATAACTGGAAATTTATTTGAGCAAATATATCATTAAATTAAAAAAAACCCCAAACATCTGGGAAATCATAAATGATTCTGTTAATGTATGAGAAATGTTCTTATGCTTAAAATAAAGCACTACTAAGACTTCCAGCTCCTTTTAATAGCTATTCAACCTACTTTGAATCACCAGGGGAATAGTCAGGGCTTTTACTACTGTATTTCCATGAAATGAAGCATTTTCTTCACATTTGGGATAAAATGAAATCTCACCAGTCAATTCATGAAAGTCAGATGGAAATGCCAAGTAAATCTAGGGCTTTAAGACACTAAAAACTCTGCTTGTCTATTATACAGGGGGAAACACACACACACACACACACACACACACACAGATTAAGTATTTATGCCACAAAAATCATTTGTTTCCTGAGCTGAATCCTAATGAGACCAATGTTGAAGGACCCAATCTGGTGCTCAGCTTTTTAAAAGTTACAGCATCAGTTAGTCACCAACCATTTGTGTGTGTGTCAGGACCTCATATAGCAAATAAACATTTCCTCAACAAAGAGCTCTAATACCTGTTATACTTAGAGACAGAAAAAAGGGAAGAATATAAAAAATGTGATTCCATGGTGTAAGTATGGCGCTTTCTTCACCAGGAACAGCTCTGAAGCACTGACCCTGTGAGGCGGTGGAGCGGATGGGGGTTTTCCTCCCAGGCAGACTTGGGATTGAAGAGCAACTGAGTAGCTCGGTGCCCTGGCTGAGCCGTTTCACCTCTCTGAGCCTCCACTTCCTAAACTATAAAACGGCATTAATAATACCCATCTTGCATGGTTCCTTTGAAGATCTGAGAGGAGGTAGAAAAGGCCTCTAAGCATGGTGCCTGGGGCAGAGACACACAAATGGAAGTGATCCCTCTTACTATTATTAAGGCACCATAGGAAGATGAGTAAAATATTGCTACCTCTCAAAACGCCCGAGAGAGGAGTTAGAGGAGGCTTCTACAACTGCAATTCAAGGAGAAACGTGCTACAAGAGAGAGCAGGGCAGAGTCTTGGATGCATTAGGAAAAGATATTAGAGAAAAGGGCCACTCGTGTTCCCATCATTGATCCACAACAGCAAAGGTGTTTGGGCCGTGTGGGTCAGAGGGTTGGGGAGGAGGGCACCCCATACAGAAGGCAGGAGGAGGAGAGGCTGTGGCTCAGAGCTGGGCAGGGGCAGGGGATGCCGAGCACAGGAGAGATGAGGCTCGGGTGCCAGCCTTCAGCACAGATGACACGCATGCTGGATGAGCAGAGGCTGGGCTGACAAAGGCCTTGCACGCTGGGCTATGTTTGGATTTTATCCTGTGGTAGATAATGGAAAGCCATTGAAGGATTTTAAAAAACAGCCTAGCGGACTTCCTTGGTGGCCCAGTGGCTAAGACGCCACACTTGCATTGTAGGGGGCCTGGGTTCGATCTCTGGTCGGGGAACTAGATCCCACAAGCCACACAGTGAAACAAACAAACACTTACACAAAACAAAACAAAAAGACTAGTAATGGAGAAATGTGTGTTTTCCAGGCTGATGTCTTAGCCATGGGAATGCACGGTGCTATGAACACCTGCAGGCCTAGAGCTGGGCTCAGAGGCAACCTGTGTCCTCTGCTCACACCAGCTGCTGGCTTTGCTCCCCGTGTCCCCTCAGAGTGCTTGACAGTCTGCAGTGCTTGACACAACACATGGGAAATCCCCAAATGCCACAGACACACAAGCTGACTTAAAACGTGCACTTTTTATGACTGCCACATGTGAATTCGCACCAATTTCAAAGTAAAAAAAATTAACTAGAAATTAATTAGTTAGAAAATTTTCCTAAGTTTTTGTTTTCTCTAAAATGTCTGGGTTTATTCACTCCTTCAACAACATGGTTTGATGCACCCACTCTGTCCCGGGATCTGTGTGAGACATGCAAGCTCCCTGCACTTAGGAGCTGACATTTAGAGCAACAGACTCAACTGTGCTCTGTGGAGCTCTGGAAACTTGATTTTGGTGCAAGGCAACAGTGGACTACCTTGTGAACTGGTGAGCTGCTCTTCACGGTGTTCACAAAGTCTGGGAGTTAGGGATGTAGGAGAGGGAGCACCACCCTAGGTAGGACACTGGAATAGACGGCCTTGACAGGACTCTATTATTCTAACAAAGAGAATCAGGTCTAAACCTTACTAGTTTATTCAATTAAATCCCATGGACAGAGGAACCTAGTGGGCTACAGTCCATGGGGTTGTTAAGAGTTGAACACGACTTAGCGGCTAAACTCCCACCATTCAATTATAATAGTATATATTACTGGAGAAGGCAATGGCACCCCACTCCAGTACTCTTGCCTGGAAAATCCCATGGACAGAGGAGCCTGGTAGGCTGCAGTCCATGGGGTCTCCAAGAGTCGGACACGACTGAGTGACTTCACTTTCACTTTTCACTTTCATGCACTGGAGAAGGAAATGGCAACCCACTCTGGTGTTCTTGCCTGGAGAATTCCAGGGACGGGGGAGCCTGGTGGGCTGCTGTCTATGGGGTCGCACAGAGTTGGACACGACTGAAGCGACTTAGCAGCAGCAGCAGCAGCAGTATATATTACATGTTATATACATGTAATATGGCTGTCTATTATACATCAGGTGCTAGAGATACAAAGAAAAAATTTATTTAGTCATTCATCTAAGAAATCATTTTTAGGGCTTATCATGTGCTAGACGGTTTTTAGACATTGGAGAAACTTCAGTGGCCCAAATGAATCTCTGTCCTAATCAGTCTTACAGATTACAGTATTGTAAAGTAAAAAAAGAAAAAAAAAAAAGAACCTCCTCCCACCCCACCCCCGCCCCAAAAAAGAAGGGGACAGTTAATAAAGAAAAAGAAGTCAAGTAGTGACATAGACTACAGAGAAAAATACAGCAGGGTAAGGAGGATGCTGAAGGTAGGGGCCATGGCCTGCTATTTCATATTGGGTAGCCAGGGAGGGCCTTTCCAATAAGGTGGCATGTGAGCAGAGACACAAAGGAGACACTCTTTGAGGGAAGAGTATTCCAGGAAGAAGGAAAGCAAGTGCAAACGCCCTGAGGCATGGTCATGTTGTGTATGTTTAGGAACAGCAAAGAGGTCCCTGTATTTGGAGTCAAGAATGTGCGCTGTGCCATAAATAACAGGGCGTCACTCACACTGAAGACCTATACCTACATAAGTGTGATATATATGAACATCAGACTCCCTGGCTGATTTTCTGCACAGCAAGGGAGAGATGTGTCCTTCATAAACCCACACGAGCTCACACAGCCGTGGATACACTTGGCAGGGCTTGCTCACCAGCACATTCACCGGCCCGGCCCTGTGCTGCTGTGCTCTGACCAGTCACCCAGGGTGCTCTTTCTCTCATCTGCTGCTGTATCTGAAGAAATGATTCCCAGTTTCTGCTGACATGGTCACCTTGCTGGTGTTTGCAGAGGGGGCTGATAGCGTGGACCCAGGTATGCATGTACATGGAGTAAGGATACTGCTTTGTAGCAACACATGAGCCAAAAACTCCTCTTACTTCAAATATCTGTCAGCCTAGTCTGAGGAGGCACCTTGCCAGGATTCCCACCCTCTGGTAGTCTTATCATGGAGCATCGGACCTGTCTACGTGACTGTCTGTTTCTCCTATTAGATCATTAATGTGCAAACGTCAAGGACAGTCTTAAATACCAAAAATATCTTCTGGTTTCAACTTTCATTGTTTACACAAATTGTATCTTCAGTTAAATCCGGGTTAATGCATTCATTTCATAATTTTCAACTCAGAGATCCTTGTGCTGTCACACACAAAACCCCGTCAAAAATGTGGCACCGTATGAAAACATGCTAAATATTTATGTGATGAAATAAACTGAGTGACTGGCTCTTAGGAGGGACAACATGGCATGGCAGATATGGGTTTTAGAGTTAGAGATCTGAATTCAAATATAAGTGACCAGCAGCAAGATCTTCAATGAGTAAACTTTATATTTGAGATCCTTTTTCTCTAATACAGGACCAAAACTTCAAACAGCTGGGAAGATAAAGTGAAAAATATGTAGTGTAAAAAGAGCTAGCTTGTCATAACTGTAGAAGAAATGCTAATTCCGTTTATACACTACCTTCCTTTCCCATTCATTCATTTGCAAGTGTTTACTGAACACATACTATGTGCTAGGCACTGGAATTATAAGAATTAACGAGACAGGGGATTCAGAGTGGAAGGGATTCATGATCCTATAAGTGCCAAGTCACATACATGTTATAGCAGAAAAGCACCGGATGCTAGGGAGCAAACAAGAGAGAGCTCACCTAGCCTGGGGCCACACTTTACATTCCCTGGTCAGGTCAAGGAGCCATTAACTACCAGTCTATCCACTGACTCCTGTTTAGACTTGTCCCTGTCTGGCTGGGCCTGGCCGGACTTCACTCATTCTGCTCCTTCTTGTTGTTCTTCAGTCGCTCAACCACGTTTGACTCTTTGAAACCCCATGGCTTGCAGCATGCCAGGCTTCCCTGTCCTTCACTATCTCCCAGAGTTTGCTCAGATTCATGTCCATTGAGTCGGTGATGCTATCTAACCATCTCATCTCCTGCCGCCCTCTGTTCCTTTCCTGGCCTCAAATCACTTGGTGAATGTTTGTTCCAGCCCTTCTCCCTACCTGCACAGGATTTGGATAGGAAGTGGCAGGACAGTATCAGCGCCCTCCACAAGGCAGTGTGCACAGGAAGGAGCCACAGAAGTTAACAGAAGAGCCACATGAAGTGTAAACATTTACTGTTTGGCCTGACAAGAAAGGAAAATAAACATAACAAATTCCCCAGATTCATGTGAATTACCAAGCTTCAGTAGCCTTTCAAGACCGGAAGGAATTGGAAGTGAATCTAAACAAACAGAGCTTCTCAAATCTTCCTGGTTCTAGTTTCAAATCCAGTGCTTGTGCTCAGTCACTAAGTCGTGTCTGACTGCAACCCCATGGACTGTAGCCCGTCGGGCTCCTCTGTCCATGGAATTTTCCAGGCAAGAGTACTGGAGTGGGCTGCCATTCCCTTCTCCAAAATCCTAAAGCTTCCATGAAATACAGTGAGGCTGAAATAACAGAGTCATCCATTTCATAAATACTTGTTGATGAGGATATTTCAGAATTTATCTCAAACCTTCTCAATGCAAATACAAGCCTTCACTTAAGCTCCTGGGATAACTAATATTAATTCTCATGCTTGATTAGAAAGTCTTATCTTTTCTCCTTTTCTTTCCTTTTTTTTTTTTTTTGAAGCAGGATAAGAAAAAGGGAAATAGTCTTTTGTTTATTATGAATGTCCTGTTTGTTATCAAAGGTATGCTTCTAAGCCTTTCTAAGCAGTAGGCTTAGAAAGCATAAAGAATGCAAAAATATCTTGAAGGAATTTAACACTTCAACTTCTGACTATAATGACCTCTCCCAGATAATGGCATACTCTGCCACATAATTAAAAACTTTTACATGTTTTGCTTTTCTGACAAAAGGAATAAATATAAGGTTATCATTTTACTGTTCTGGATTTTATACAGAAACATGAAATACTTCAACAATAGAAAACAGCTTGTCAGAAGGAATCAAGCTGAAACATAAAGCATAAACTCTACAGAACTCTGAAAACCTGTTCTTTCATGGTTATCTTTCAGAATCTAGAAATTGCTATTTTTAAGGACGACCTCTCTCCTGGATACTTCCACTTGTCAAATGAGTTTATAAAACAAACAAGAGAACAAAGTCTTTGAACTCCACATGCTCAGGGAACAGGGGGCTTCAGCTCTTGCACGTGTCATCCTATTTCGTCCAGCATGTATCATCCTATTTTATAAAAACATCAACTTTTCCAAAACTTAGCTGAAGAAATCATAATTAAATTTTTGGCACTCTGAAGTGACTCTAACATTTTTTCCCCCATTGCCAATGTGTCACTAAACGAATTTTAATACAAACCACTTTAAGAAATGCAGATGAGATAGAAAAGGATAATTCTCATCACTGACCATCTGAGACCTCAGCAGACTCTCCTTTTGGGTAAAATTAGGTGTATAGATAAAATAAATTAACGAGACATGCAACAAAGGATTGACCTGTTTACTTTTCAATACATGCCTTCAGGCAAAAACATACCTAAGGCTTCAAAATGATTATTTAAAAAATAAAGTCACAGTTGTGCCTGCATTTGCCTTTGAGCAGCAGACTCTAAAATGGCCTTTCCCTGCCTATGTATCCCTCTGAGGAGCATTTCTGAGACTAAAGGTTACGTTTCTCATTCTAATGAAAATATTCGTCAAACAAGAACGACAAATCACCTTTCTCCAATAGCTGACATTTGTTGTGTTATCTTCTATGAATCTGAGCATTTACAAGGAAAAATTAAAAGGGCAACATTAATGAGGACAGTTCAGTTCAGTCCAGTCACTCAGTCGTGTCTGACTCTTTGCAACCCCATGAACCGCAGCACACCAGGCCTCCCTGTCCATCACCAACTCCCGGAGTCCACTCAAATCCATGTCCACGGAGTTGGTGATGCCATCCAACCATCTCATTCTCTGTCATCCCCTTCTCCTCCTGCCCTTAATCTTTCCCAGCATCAGGGTCCTTTCTAATGAGTCAGCTCTTCGCATCAGGTGGCCAAAGTACTGGAGTTTCAGCTTTATCATTAGTCCTTCCAATGAACACCCAGGACTCCTTTAGGATGGACACAATCTGCCTTAATGGGAAATGAAACTGGGAATGTTACCATATCCATTCATAGTGGGCATGTAAATCTGATGTTATAGGTAATTGAAAAAAAAAACAAAAACAGCTAAACAGAATTCTAGGAGGGGTAACCAACCTCTAGACTCACTTTTCATTTCTGAAATTTAGGAATTAGTGCAGTATTATCAGAAAATCAGACAATTTGAGTTGCAAAAGCTTTAGAAAGTGCTACATATATTAAAATGCAGGAAATTGTAATAGCAAGGGAAAGAGGCTTAAAAATGGAAGTCACATCTTTCACAGTCCTTCATCAATCATAAAGTGTCTTTCTTTCAGTGAAGGAAACACATGCGGTCACAAGTAGAAAAAGAATCCTCATCTCGTGGAGTGATGCCTTTTTTCCCTTCGCTGGTGCAGTTGTGAAAGAAGGATGACACGGAGGAGAGCTTAGGCTGGATTTTAACTCACTGCCTAATTTTATCTCCTTGCTGAGACGACCATGATGACAATGATTATTAATAGTGAGTGCTTCAGAAGCGCCAGCGGTGGGCTAGGTGCTGATTGGTAAAGGCACATGGGCACACATGTGAGAATAGTTCCTGGCCCATGGAAGGAAGGTTTGAGATTCTTTCCCTGTGATGCATCTGCCGTGAGAGCTGTCCACAAAAACACCAGGACAAACGGAGTTCAGCCCGCATTTGTTTGGGTGCCACTTGGAATTTACGAGTTAATGTTACATAGTTCATCCCAAAGGCTGTTCTCTACCCTTTTATCACCTAAAGATAAGTATAGGCAGAAAAGGGGAGAACTGAGAATACCTCTTCAGGAGGCTGGCAAAGCCATTTTCTTCAAAATAATGTTCAATGGCATGATGAGTAGGTGCGCGTTGTGAGAAGGGGAAGGGAGCAGAAAAAGGATGAAAGAGAAGGAAACTAAAAACAGTATCATGGGGACGCTGTGCTCTGAAAAACTGTGACTAGAGACTAGAAAGAAGGTCTGCTTTTTGCCTGGGTCCCAAGGAAGGAAGCATAAAGGAGTTGGAAATAAAGGATGAAAGCAGTGGCTCAGAATCTATGAAGTCAGGGAGAAGCCTCCCCTCCTACTGTCTGGCTGGGTTAATGAAGAAGTGCCCATGACAGATGACAAAGGAAATATGAGGAATCTAGAGAATTGGGGGTGGTCGTGTCAGGTGGCCATTCATTTCCAGCAATTTTATACCAAATTCAACGTAAGTGTGCGTTTTTCTAAGAAGGGGGTCCATAGCTTTCAAATTCTTAACTTTCTAGATTGGAAAACTTTACAGAGGTAGGAACTGAAGCTGTTATTAAATCCCAGCTCCTGGCACATTACCTGCACATAGTAGGACTCAGTATATATATTACTGAACAACCCATCAGTGAGTTAGGTTACTGCCCAAGAAAGGTTAGGAATCAGTGGTTAGAGGGGGGATTCTATGCATAATTAACATATCAAGAGTCAGAATCCAAGAACAGGTTGAAAAAAGCTTTAATTCTTGCCAAAAAGAAAGCTGATCATAAGACTGAAGGTGCAGTTGGAAGCATTTGGAAGTAGTGAATTATATACACAAGCATGAATGAAAAATAAGCTCAGCACACTGAATGGAAGCCAGCACTGGGACCAAGGATATCAAATACTTGGGTCAGGAAGGCAATGTCACCAGAGGACAACAGGGAAGCTAGGAAAGTCACCGAAACGTTAAGATACAGACAACAGAAGGGAGTTAGACATTATTTTCTCTGTCATTTACTACGTTAAGATACAGACAACAGAAGGGAGTTAGACATTATTTTCTCTGTCATTTACTTAAAACAAGATACAAAACTCAGGAAATGAATTTAATAACTTGAAATGATTTAATGTTAATTTGAAAATTAATGAAATTATCTCTGTGACAAATCCACTATGATTCACTATTATCTGTCTCAATCACTTAAAAAAATGCTTGAATTCATGGAAAATCAAACCAGTAGCTTTGGCTTTTGTTTTATTTTATGGTAAAAATCTAAGGAGAAATCTCCCTGGTATTAAAGTTCATCTTCACAAGTCAAATAAAAGAATTAAAAAAAAAACCCAAAAGATTAGAGTTCTTACGATTTCTCAAGGAATTTTTATGTCTCAATATTTGCCTTTCTTAGCCACTGTCACTTAATCTCATCACCTCTTATTGATAAGCCAATAAATCTTCACAGGGACTCTCAAGAATGTAAGAACAGTCCTGTCACAGGCAGAATCTTGCTTGGTAGCTACTCACCTCAAAATGCTGGGTCTGTCTGCCATCCTTTTCATTTTCTTTGCTACAAACAAAATATAAACTGTCATTCTGTTTTATAATAATGCTTCTCACTCATTGAAATTATACTTTTACTTGTTTCAGAACTTCAGTAGCTCTAAATAAAATTCTTATGAATTTAAAAAACAAAACAAAAAATTAAAACCTAGAAACATAAAACATGAATATGGTTATCTGTCTTTAATAGCACCATAGTAGATTTTCCCATCCTAAAGCATTTTCCTTGCTGTAAAATGCTGTTGGTAAATGATAGGGTTTGTTAATTTTATGCTTTTTAGTTCTTTTAATGCACACTGCACTAAGTGAAAAAAAAATTTATTCACATTCTTATAAATGGCGTTAGGAGAAAACTCTTAAAATTACCTTCCATCTGACATCAGTTCAACATGATCAGATCCAGTCCTCTCATGAGATGGTGTAGGACTGAGATTTTCCATGTTCTGTAACAAAATAAACCACTTGTTGTCCAGCAGTAATGGTAAGAAGTACATAACAACAGATCCTTCTTTCTTTAAGACAGAAACATGAGATAATATGTAGATATTAATTAATTCTAGTCCTCAGATTCCCAACTTTGTTAAAATTGGTAAAATTATGACATTTTATTATACACTGTTGGTATAAAATTATATATTGAACTTCATCATTCCATTAACAAAAACATATGACAGCAGACAGAAATGGTCATTATGGCCTACAGTGTTCCTGTTAGGTACTGTCCATATTTTATAGCTAAATAGAGCAAAACCCAGACTCTCAGAATATTAGGGAAGCATTAGAACTAGACCTGAGGAATCTGACTTCTAATGTAATCAGAAGCCAATGTCACATTCATTGCCTGTTTAACATCTTTACAGTGCTTCTTGTCAAAATGATCTGAGGGGATATGCAGCTTGTATCTAAACTGCAAAATAGCCATCACAAAGACATAGAGTTAACTAAGAGCCTTTTCTGTGATATTTAACGTTAATCTTTATATTAGTCAAATGGAAAAAAATTAACAGGAAACTTACTTTAAGTAGCATGTATTTCAGACTGATGGAGAGGGCTTAACACTTATCGGGAGGCATATTAGTAAGATTTTTTGATTGCCTCTGTGAAAACAGCCAACGGTTTCTAAATACAACCCAGGTGACTGAGCACAAAGTAAGCTGTTCCCATACAGGAAGATTACAAATATGCAAAAGAGCACATTTGCATTTGGGGGACTCAAAGGCACAGGTGCCTTGGAGATTTGGACCTGAATTTCATAGAACTCAAAGACTCATTTCTGCATTAAAAGACTATTAAGTACAATCCATGTATTCTGTGTTGTCAAAATAAAGAACACATTGAACAACATGCATTCATCTACACATTTATAATCTTCCACTGTGAAAAGCCCACTGCAAAATACATCTGATTAAGGTTTACAGTGATCCTATGAAATTGAGATATACAAAAATCTCCAGAACACAAGCATATATGAGTAGATAACTAGTCTTGGGCTTGGCAGATGGATAAATCATTTTCTATTTATGGTGGTATGGCCAACTTGTCTGCAACTCTTAAAAGTTTAAAACCCTAGGTTCCATCAAGTATAAAAACAAGGGAGACAACATACCATAAGAGTTATTAATAGTGGCTCTGGAGTCAGAATGTTTGGGATTGAATCTTAGCACCATCATTTATTAACTGTTAAGATCCTACTGACTGTTTCTTCAGCTGTAAAATGGGGCTGGCAACAATACTTAACATAGGGCGGTCATAAGGATTAAATGAGGTTATACATGTAAAGGCCATGGTTTTTCCTGTGGTCATGTATGGATGTGAGAGTTGGACTGTGAAGAAGGCTGAACGCCGAAGAATTGATGCTTTTGAACTGTGGTGTTGGAGAAGACTCTTCAGAGTCCCTTGGACTGCAAGGAGATCCAACCAGTTCATTTGGAAGATCAACCCTGGGATTTCTTTGGAAGGAATGATGCTAAAGCTGAAGCTCCAGTACTTTGGCCACCTCATGCGAAGAGTTGACTCACTGGAAAAGACCCTGATGCTGGGAAGGATTGGGGGCAGGAGGAGAAGGGGATGACCGAGGATGAGATGGCTGGATGGCACCATGGACTTGATGGACGTGAGTCTGAGTGAACTCTGGGAGTTGGTGATGGACAGGGAGGCCTGGCGTGCTCCGATTCATGGGGTTGCAAAGAGTCGGACACGACTGAGCGACTGAACTGAACTGATACATGTAAAGTATTACGCTAATGTCTTATACACTTAGTGAATACTAGCTGTTGGTAGTGTTATTATGATTTCTAAAACTGTGTAATCTCCAAGAAAATATATTACTGCTATTTGCCCACAATTAAGATGATGTTCCAGAACTGGTAAGTGCCTTATGATCCAGCAATCCCACTGCTGGGCATACACACCAAAGAAACCAGAATTGAAAGAGACACGTGTACCCCAATGTTCATCACAGCACTGTTTATAATAGCCAGGACATGGAAGCAACCTAGATGTCCATCAGCAGATGAATGGATAAGAAAGCTGTGGTACATATACACAATGGAGTATTACTCAGCCATTAAAAAGAATACATTTGAGTCAGTTCTAATGAGGTGGATGAAGCTGGAGCCGATTATACAGAGTGAAGTAAGCCAGAAAGAAAAACACCAATACAGTATACTTACACATATATATGGAATTTAGAAAGATGGTAATGATAAACCTGTACGCAAGACAGCAAAAGAGACACAGATGTATAGAACAGCCTTTTGGACTCTGTGGGAGAGGGAGAGGGTGGGATGAGTTGGCAGAGTGGCAGTGTAACATGTATGATATCATAAGTGAAACGAATCGCCGGTCTAGGTTTGATGCAGGATGCTTGGGACTGATGCACGGGGATAATCCAGAGAGAAGGTATGGGGCGGGAGGGGGGAGGTGGGGGTCAGGATTGGGAGTTCATGTACACACGTGGCTGATTCATGTCAATGTATAGCAAGATGAATACAGTATTGTAAAGCAAAACAAACTAAAAAATAAAAATTAATTAAAAAAAAATAGAATGGATCTGAGAAATTTAAATATATATATGTGTATATATATATATAAACATCCAATAATATGTACATTTTTATACCTCTAAAGTTTGAGTTAGAAGAGGCTTCTCTAAAACGGTTCTCATTAAGCCAGAGCATAGTTGCTCTTACTACTGGAATGCGATTTTCCCGATAAAGAGCGATCCATCTTTGACAAAGAATCTTTGTTCACTCTGGTAATCTTCAACAGAGTATCAAAATCTTTAGTGTAAGATCTAGTGCAATAGTATTAAATTTCCCTGAAGCTCTGAAAGATGAATTCCTAGGGAAAGCACAACCCTCTACCTGCAGATCACATTAAGAACTGTCCATGAAACACCTTTATAATTATATGCAAATAACTATTTCAGAAGAAATAAAAATCTTCAGGTGGGAGGCTAAGATACATTCAGAAAGAACATAAAATAAACCATAATATAAATTTAAAGATATTTCAGTTAGCAGAATGTTAGAAGATTGATTTTTTTTCCAAAACAGAAAGAACCAAGATACAATCAACATAGGCTTTGAGAATTACAAAAAATATATAGTTATGTTTTACAATAGAAAGCTTTGCAAAAAGCAGGTGTGAAATGTGAGAAAGTTTAGCTGATTTTCAGGGTTAAGACAAGTTGTAACTTCAACGCTCTCGCCTACTCCACTTTTTAAAAAATGTTTGATTTACATGTTTAACAACTCTCTAAGGACCTGAGTTTCTACAGATGTAACTGACAAAGGGTGACTTTCAAAATTGTTCAGTATTTCTCTCTAAAGCTTTGTAATAATTCCAGTTTTCACGTTGTCTTCCACACATCTGAGACTACTAAATATTCATAGTTTGCTTCCACCAAAGCAGCATGAGAGTACAGTGTTCCTTTGCTAAAGTAATTAGGTTGCCCCTATACCTTTTGGAAACAGGAATATGTGAAGAACCTGTTACAACTGGCAACCTACAGCAATTTTTTAAAGAATGAGACTAACAAGGGTAGGAAAGATCTAGAAGTACATAACAAAAGTACCTGTTTTCAGTGGGTGCTAAACACTTTATAGCTTCTAACTTCCTTTCTTTGCCTAAGGGTTTGGAGAGGGAAGATTAAGAAATAGATCAGCCAGTCCCCAACTTCACTGAGATGGGGAAAGGAGAAAATGAAATGGACAGGTCAAAGTAATGGCTGAAATTTAGAAAGCTTCCATTGTAAGACAAGTATGCTACTGAACTTTCAATTGCCCTGTAGCCGTTAACAGTGCTGGTCTTATGAGAAAATAGCGGTTCAGTGACCTCTGAAGGTTTTTAACTGTTTTATGTGCCAAATGCTTCTCCAGGTGTGGTAAAAGAGTAGCTCATTATGTTTCCATTTATTAAAGTTTGAAGTAAAAGAACTCTTATAAAACATGTCTTATTGGATTAATTTAATTTTAGTCTTCTAAAGTTAGTATCTTTTAAAGGTAATAGATAATTTTAAGAAATAGCAAAGGGCAGATTATGTCTTGTATAATTTGATAAAACTGCTTTTAGAATTGCACTTAAAAAGACAGATAAATCTAGTTCTGCCTCATAGAAGGCCTATCAGAGACTTTTGAAAACATACAAATTTTCTATAATTTACTCGGACAATTTGGGGGTGTCAGAAGAAACTGAATTTTAAGAACCATTCTTCTCAATTATAAAAATGACCTAAAATCTATAAAGAGCAAAAGCTTTGAAAAAATTGGACTGTGGAGCTTATTTTCAGTTCTTCTCCCTGGCCCCTTCTCTGTTTTGGCATTGACAGATAGGCTCAAACCTGTTTGATCACTGAAATACTTGAAAACACGTGGAGCACAAACAAATTTGGCTTCTGAAACTATAAAATGCTGACAAAGCCATTATACTGTGTGTGTGCTGTGCTTAGTCGCTTCAGTTGTGTCTGAGTTACTCCTCTGCCCACGGGAATTTTTTGGCAAGAATACTGGAGTGAGTTACCATGTCTTCCTCCAGGGGCTCTTCCTGACCCAGGGATTGAACCTCTGTCTCCTGCACTGCAGGCAGATTCTTTACCGCTGAGCCACAAGAGAAGCCCGACAAGCCTTTACAGATGGCTTCTCTCAATATACAAACAATTCAGTTTGAAGGCTACATGGAACACTGCTAGGCAAAACAAGCTCATTATTCTAGCCTTGTGCTGTAAGAGAAGGTATTTGATATATCCTCATTAACAAAGGATTCATGACAAATTTGAATATTTTATATTCTTTTGTACACGTCATGTTTTATGGCTTAAAACTGTATAAATTAATCCATATTCAAAAAGACTTCCTGGTACTGTAAGAGGACACCTATGGAAGAGCTTGCTAGCTGCCCACCCAAATCCATTCCACCTTTCTTGCAAGTGATGACGGAGCCACGTGCCCAGTGAGAGCACATCTGAAGCCTCTCAGGCAGGCAGATAGGTCTTCAATAGGATGTGAGAAGCTGTATGTGTGCTTTCCAGGCCTGCCTCATAAGCTGCCTCACGAGGTTCATGCCTTGACACTCACTTATTCTCTCCTCTTGTGAGCTGGAATGCAGATGAAAAGCATGACTGCTCTGGAAGCTAGTTGCTGAAGAGAGGCAGTTGACCTGAGTCCCTGAAACACTGTGTGGAGCAAGTCTAACTCCTCTCCTGAGCCCTAAACTGCTTTAGATTGTCACAGAAGAAAGAACTTTGATGGTGTTCAAGGCATTGAATTTCGGGTCATTTTGTTACCCAAGTTACTCTAAAAAAGAAAGTGTAAGTCCAAGTGTTAGTCGCTCAGCTGTGTCAAACTCTTTGTGACCCCATGGACTGTAGCCCAGCAGGTTCCTCTGTCTATGGGATTCTTCAGGCAAGAATCCTAGAGTGGATAGCGGGGATTTTTCCAACCCAGGAAGGAAGCCAGGTCTCTTGCACTGCAGGCAGATTCTTTATCACCTGAGCTAACACACTAAATGATATGGCAGCTGTTCATTCACTCACTCAAAACACATTTTTTGATGAGTGGTGAGCTATGCTGGGCACTGGGGTACAATGGTGGATGACCGGACAGGCACTGGTCTTTACCATCATCACTTCTGTATTTGGTTACTGCTCCAACTGTAGTCTGTTACACTGTTAACACTATCTTAATTTTAAAAACAGGTTCTATCTGAACAGCCCTCACCATTCCTGGGCTATACAGTTGCCAGAGTGATCCTTTCAGAAGGTACTTCAGAAAATTGCTTTCTTCTCTTCAATCCTCCAATGGCTTCTCATTTCACTTAAGGTAAATGCTAAAGATCTAAAAATGGCTGCAGAGCCTTAAGGGATCAGGCTCCCTGCTGTGTCTCAGACCTCATCTCCTACAACACTCCCCCCTCAACTCTGCTCTGACCAGGAGAGCCTTTTGCTCATCTCCAAGGCTAAGGCTGTTCTCCCTCTGCCTGGATAGTCTCTCCTCAGATATCCCGATGGCTCACTCCCTCACAGGTGCCCGCATAAGCGCCATTCTCAGCGACGCCGGACCCGAAGACTCAGTCTGCTCAGTGGCCATCCTCAGCTTCCCACCCACACCCCATCTGAGTCACCCCGCTTCACTTCTCTCCACAGCATGTGCTGCCATCTGACTACATGCTGGTTTGTTTCTTATCTGTCTCATCCTTTGAGAATGTAGACTTCCAGATGGCAGACAGTGTGTCTGTTTGGGTCACCATTTTGTCTTTTGTGCTTAAAACAGCGCCTGTCATACAGTTAATTGTATGTTTGAAGGAATGAATACGTTTCAATCTGTGGTTCAAAGGGTGGGGTTTTTGTTTTTTTGTTTTTTTTTTTTTTAACCTTATATTGACACCACTCAGAGAATCACTGTCAGGTGGTTTTTGACAGGAGTTCTTGCTGGGTTATATTGCATTAAAACCAAGAGTTGAGATTGTCAACATTAGGTAAATGATTGTTCTTATAAACAGGTAAAATGGTTTGGAGGGGGTGGAGGAGACAGTGGAGGCATGAAGATGTGCTGGGTGGCTGTCTTGATATTCCAGACTAGCTATAAAAAGTGCCTCGGCTACGGCAATACAAAGGGGAAGGGGGGGCATATTTTTAAAGTAGAGTCAACTAGATTTGACATATGACAAACACTGGAAGAAGGATTGGGAGTAAGGAAAAGGAAAGGCCTTAGAAAATGACTAAGAAGCTGAGGACCTGTGAAATCAGATGAGTGAAAAAGAGTGAAAAGGAGACCAAGGAGGAAAAGATGATTGATTTGATTTTCACATGTTGACCTGAAAGTTCTGTCTAAGGTGAGCTTCACAGAGCATCACGGAAGTGTTGCTTTGGAAGTCATTTCCAAAGAGGTGACATCTGACACCGCAGAAGTAGAGAAGCTCTCAGGTGCAGTGCTGATGGACAAGGGATGAGGCGATAATCTAAGCATGTCTTTGGAAAGCCAGTCAGTGAGGGACATGGTAACGAAGAATAGTGTCACTGTGGTAAGAGGACAAAGAGCGATCAACATTCTGGAGGTCAAGGGAAAAGGATTTCTGAGAAAAAGGGACAGAGGGTCAAGAACCACAAGGACTTCAGGAGGCCAAGGACCAAGCCAACAACAGCACAGAGGTCTTAACACACCAGAAACAACCACATGGTCACCCAGTGACACAGAGAAAGGAGTTTCTTCAGAGAAGTGGGGGTAGAATCTGAATTACAGGAGTTCATTAGCAAGCATGGAAAGAACCGGAAATGTCTGCAGACTGTTTAAAATTTTTGATGGCAAAACGAAGGGCAAAGATTGACCATCAGAACAGAGGGAGCAGAAAGAACTTATATAGGTACTGTTTTCAATTTTTTTCCTATTATTTAGCACATTTCATTGCACTTAATTTTCACAAAAAACCACAAAGAGAGATAAATACTCCCATGTTACAGAGTAACTGCTCACTTGCCATACCTATTAAGTGATAAAGTTAGAACTGAAATTCAGGCATGAGTGTAAGATCTAAGCTGCTTCCTTGATCCCCCACTATGATTTCAGAGGGTGTACGTGAGATTAAATAGATGCTGTTTATGAATAAAAGGGCTACTAGACTATGTTTTTTTAAATATATAAAATGTAAATCTTATTAAGGCATTAGTATAATCACATAAAGAATATTTGGAAAATAGTCTTTGGATGGAGTAAAAATTGCTCCTAATACTTCCACCATCACCACCAGCAGCACAATACTATTGTTCAGTCATTTTAGGTATATTTCCTTTGTGTGTTTTTCTAGGAACATATTTATATACATATAGTCACA
Organism: Aepyceros melampus; assembly: GCA_006408695.1. NCBI lineage: Eukaryota > Metazoa > Chordata > Mammalia > Artiodactyla > Bovidae > Aepyceros > Aepyceros melampus. The sequence goes on along the minus strand of SJXQ01013083.1, from coordinate 149,734 downwards.
CATAAATGCGTGCACTATATATACTGCTTCTTTATATACCTACTTTTGAGGGAGAGTATCATGGAACCCGAGCCCCACCACTTATTTGTGACCTTGGACAGCTGTTTATCTCCTATGCTTCATTTTCCTCATGTTCAAATGAAAATATTAATAATAATAATTACTCTTTATGGGTTATTGGGAGGATTAAAATTGATAATATATGCAAAGCACTTAAAGCACTTAAAATACACTTTGCCAAACATTTTTCACTTTATTACATAGTCTTCAGAACCATAATTTTTGTTTGACACATAATATCTTATTGAATTGACATACAAGTGTTACTTATCTGGTCTCCTACTTTTGAACATTTAAACTGCTTCTAATTCTCCATGATTATAGACAACCATGTGGTGAGCAAATCAGTACTTATGGTCCTTTCCATATGTACGATGCTGTCTCCAGAGCAGAATAGCAGAAGTAGGATTACTAGATAAAATGCCTGAATTATGGCTTTTGATTCAAACTGTTAAATTGTGCCCTAGAAAGAATGTTTTTGAGATAGAGGCATTTTCTAGGCCAAGAGAAATGAGCTAGTGGTGTGGAAGCAATGAAAAGTGCATGAGTGAGTGAGTGAGTGTGTGTATGTTTGCACACTTACAAGAGGTGGAGAGATGGATGCAGAAAACATAATTTTCAAGGATATTTAATCTCAGATTTCAGAAAAACGTTTATCATTTGAGCAGGTAAGAAAATGGGTAGAGATCTAGAGAAATTCTGAAGCAGGAAAGAGGGAAATCACTGAAATACAAGCTTGCTGTCTTAGCTGTTCAAAGACAAATTAGGGCACAAGCTTTCCATCAGAAAGAGGCTCAAGAGCACAGATGTGAGCTGGTGGTGTAAGAAGAGAGCAGAAGGCTCTGACCACAGCAATCATTAGAGATACTCAATGCCACTCACTACCACTAATTTCCGAGTGCGGAACTATCTGCAATCTCTCGGTCTCTACTGCTCATGACAGTTCAAAAGGGAGAAGGACAAGGAAAAGTACACAGTTTCCACTCTAGAGATTCTTAATCTGCAAGATGCTCTTTTTAGGTCTCTTTGGCTGTGTTATGGGCTGGCGAGATCACTGTAAAATTACCACTCAAACTCTTCAGATCCTCTCCTCTCATTTTCTCTGGAAAATGCTTTGCTCCCATATCCCATCAAAACTGCTCTTACTGGGTGATCTCCAGCTTGCTAATTCCAATGGCTAAACTCTCACTGTTCTACTTGGTTAACCATCTGACCTTCTTTCCAGCTAGAGATACCCAGTTCACTTGGCTTCCAAAACATCAAACACACCCCATTTTCTCCTTTTTTGCTGCTGTCTCCTTCTTAAGTCTCCTCTACTAATACCCTGTTATCTCCCCATCCTTTACATGTTAGGCCTCAGGGCTCACGGTCCCTGAGGTCACTTCCCTTGTCTGCTCAAACTCACACCCTTGATTACTTCATCTAGTATACTGATTTAAAATACTCTGGGTTCATTCCTTGGCCAGGGAACTAGATCCCACATGCCACAACTAAGAGTTCCAATGATGCAATGAAGATCAAAGATCTTGCATGCCACAGCTAAGACAGAGAATAGCCAAACAAACAAACTCAAAAGACATGTCCAACGTTGAACCATGAAACTATCTCCCAAACTTCTCTCTTCTCCATCTCAGTAAATTGGTGTTGCAAACCTTCTAGTTGCTCAGGCCAAAAACCTTAGTGTTATCTTTCATACTACACAAGTAATATCAGGAAATCTTGTTAATTCTATCTTCAAAGTATATCCAGAAAGCATCTATTACCTCATGATGACTGCAATACAGTACTCTAGGAGAACATTTTAGTCAATGTAAACAATGTCCCCTACAGCAGTGCCCTGGGCAGCCTGCAAGGCAATATGCGCAGGCTTGAGGATCACCTTAGTTCATGCCATCATCAGCGCACACCTAGATTATTGCAATAGTTTCCTAACCAGTTTCTCTGCTTCTGCCCTTGGCTGCGTCCTGTCTATTCTCAACACAGTGGTGAAACCAAATTTCAGTAAGTCACATCAGCGCTCTGCCTAGAACCCTCATATGGATTCTCATCTCACCCAGATTAAAGGCAGAGTTTTTACAATGTTCTATGAGGCCCTACTTAATTTGTTCTCTCCTCACCTTCCATTATCTTTTTCACTGTCCTCATTCTCTCTAACCATAATGGTATCTTTGCAGTTTCTTGAACATTTCAAATAAGTGATTTTCTGGGCGTCTCTAAACCTGCTGTGGTGGTATGGTTTGTTTCTGTATTTCCTCTAGATCTTTACACTCAAATATCAAATTCTTGGAAGGCCATCTCTAAAAACTCTATTTAAAATGGCAACCCCTGCCCATTTATAATTTCTAGTCTCATTTTTTGCTGTATTTTTCTAACTAATAGTTATCACTATGTCATATATTTTATGGTTTACTTTTTTGTCTTGATTTTGTCTGTTTTCCCCACTAGAATGTAAGCTCCATGAAGGCAGTGATTTTTGCCTGTTTGTCTCACAGATGTATCCCCAGATTCTGAAATATTTCCTGGCACAGAGAAGGTATACTATTACATATGTTTTCCAGAAACAAAAGTTTAGTCACTGTATAAAGAACTTGTAAAGGAATGAGAGAAGGTTTTGGAGGAGAGAGGGGGAAAGTAAAAATAGAAGTTTAAAAGTAAGTAGGAAGTTAAGAAGCACAACCTCACTTTCAGGGTGTGGTCTAAACAGCAGTCACTGTCATGTTCCCTGGCTACTTGCTTTGTGGTTACCTGAAAAGATGAGATTTAACATTAATGGAATATGAGGGTCAGGAAATATCTTTGAGAATATCCTCACTTCATAGATGAGAAAGTTTTGCTTCTGTCTGAGTTGTGTTGGCAGGGCTTTAAATTATTCATTGCGACAAAGACACGTTCCACTTAGCTCACTTATGTTAACATGTGACCTGCACAATCCTGGAATGTGGAAACTGGCAGCTAAGGTAGGGACAAGTCCTTTCATAGCAAAAAAAAACAAAAAAAACAAAAAAAACACACACACACAGAATGGAATTAAGCTCTCTCATCCAAATGTTTTTAAACATCAATTGTGTCCACAGTTTTAGCAATCACACATGTATTCTAAGGAGTAAATATACTTTTCCAGTTTCATTAGCTACTACTACTTAGCTAATTTAAGATACTATTCCTGGTGGAAAAACATTGATGAAAACAAATCATGGGCCAAATAAAGAGCTAACGGAGTTAGTATCATTTAGTTTATTAAAAATTTTACTTTTCCTTCAAATAATAATTTAGTGTTAAAAACCATTTAATGTATAATGGTTCCAAAGCTTGCATGCATGCTAAGTTGCTTCAGTCATATCCAACTCTTCGTGATATCATGGACTATAGCCCACCAGGATCCTCTATCCATGGGATTCTCCAGGTGAGAATACTGGAGTGGGCTACCACAGCCTCCTCTAGGGGGTCTTCCAGACCCAGGGATCAAACCTGTATCTCTTATGTCTCCTGCACTGGCAGATGGGCTCTTTACCACTAGTACCACCTGGGAAGCTGCATTTGTAGAACGGTGTCAGACACCAGTCTGAGCTGGGTGACTGTGTTTACTCTAGTTGATCAGTTTGCTTCCAGAAACAGGGCATCAAGACATCTGGGGGGAATAGAGTAAACATGCTTTCCCCAGATTTGCATTCATGCATATTTTCTTTAAGGAATAAAACTGGGAATTTTCTCTGAGCACAGGCAGAAATTTACAATGGGAAAATAGGTGGCCCATGAGTTTTGTTAAATTTATAGAAAACCCAGCATGGAAGTAAAAACTGTTGAGATAAACCAGAACAGAGGCTTTAAACACTGTGAGAGAATGGATATTACCTATTTTTATTAGGGACTCCAGTTCATGTTATAAAATTCAGCTTCAGTTTTTTTGGGGGGATTAAATTTCTGAAAGCTAAAGGAAATCAGAAGACAGATTTTGGCTCTCACTTTTCAAAGAAACTGAACATACACAATAAAGGATGATGCACATTTATAGTTAAACTGGATAAATACTGAGTTATTGACTAAACTCACTTGCATAACATATATATCAAATTCACGAACCAGCATTTAGGTCTGAGGTAACTATTTAGGAGATTAACTTGCTTCTGATTAATATAGGGGAAAAAAACTAGAGTATAGCTTTGAAATTAAATTTCTGAACACAAAGGGATTTCGAACACAAAGACAGTTGATCCTATTTCCATAAGTATTTTTCTTTTACCTCACTTTAAACTCATTAATTTTTTATATTCATATAGATAAGAACAGATAAAATGGAGGAAAATAAGGAAAAATGCTTTGATAATTTTATTCTAAAAATAAAGTTTAAAAATGCTCAAAAGAATGAGATAAAAGACCAATTTCAATAACATAGAAATCAAAGTTTGTGCTGTTTCTGCTTCCTTTGGCAAAATACAGTGCTTTGTGAACTTGATTTTTATAGTTATTAAAAAGAAATAAAAGTGTGTATACTTAGTACCTCTAAGGTCTCTTTCAGAACTCATGTCCTATAATTCTGTGAAACTCGAGCTTGACATTAATTTTTATTTTTTACAAAGCAAAGAGATGTGGTATTTCCTAACTGGCTACAAGTAAAAATTTTATAGAATCATGCACTTACCACAAGACCATCTTGATTTTCACTGAGCTCAGAAAGTTTGGAACTGGATTTCTGACGTTTAGGTTTACCCCTTTCTCCAATATAACCAGAAGTATTTTCATATAATTTTTCCACTTCACAAGCGTTCAACATACATTCATCAAGACTGCTGAAGCCAGAAGGAATATTTCCTTTGTTGAGAAGTCCCCTTGAATTGAAAAGAAATTAGCTTCATTTTACTTTAAAGGCAAAAAGGACGTTTTAATGACACTGCATCTTGCAGAAAGAAGAGTGCCTGGAAATTCCATGTTTCATCTTTAATAAAAATCTGAGCAGAGTGCTACTCCTGAGACTGCTTGGTGCCAAATGTATCAGATTAAAAGAGAAATTATTCCTAAAGGCAAACTGGCGAGGGCTGTGTTTCTACCAATGAAAAGCTTTTGTATTTGTACCGAAAGTAATCTGTATTCAAAACCAGGGGAATTGTGCAAACTTGCAAAGACATTTTCCATTATTCATTGGTTTTATATACATACATACATACACATACATGGATCTTATAAATTAATATATTAAGAAAAATCTGAAAAGGAAATAATCTTTTTCTCCAGAATGGGACACTGATTTTCTCCAACTGAAGAAGACATTTTATCACGGTATAAATGTATTAATACCTAAATCTGACTATATTAGATGATCCTGGTAAAAATGATATAACAAGAACTATGGAATACAAAGAAAGCATTTCAATTGAAATATGGATTTGTTACTTCCCAGTACCAGTTTCTGAATGTAAGCTTATAACTAGCGTTCCTTCATGACTTAGTTTTAGAAGTTTTAACTACAGAATTTAATTCATTTAATGCTATTGAAATACTTCCCTTAAGCATTTTAACATTCTCTTTTAAGAGGTTTTTCACGAAATTAAAGTACTTGGCAAAATGTCTGTCTTTTACTACATCACAGAACAAATTAATCCATCAGTGCAGCACCATTTCGGAGAAGGCAATGGCACCCCACTCCAGTCCTCTTGCCTGGAAAATCCCATGGACAGAGGAGCCTGGTGGGCTGCAGTCCATGGGGTTGCAAAGTGTCAGACACAATTGAGCGACTTTACTTTCACTTTTCACTTTCATGCCTTGGAGAAGGAAATGGCCTGGAGAATCCCAGGGATGGCGAAGCCTGGTGGGCTGCCGTCTATGGGGTCGCACAGAGTCGGACACAACTGAAGTGACAGCTGCAGCAGCAGCAGCAGCACCATTTGGTCAGGTACAAGTGAATGAGACTTACTCTCTGTCATGGTGTGACCTTAAAGGTACTTCCCTGCACCCAGAGATTATCATACTAAATGAAGTTAAGTCAGAAGAGAAAGACAGATACCACATGATATCACTCACGTGTGGAATCTGCAATACAGCACAGATGAACCTAACTACAAAACAGAAAGAGAATCATGGACAGAGAAGACAGATTGGTGGTTGCCAAGGGGACGGGAGGGAGGGGTGAGTGGGAGTTAGGGGCTGGCAGACGCAAACTGCCGCGTATAGAATGGATAGACAAGGTGCCACGGTACAGCGCTGGCAACTACATTCGATATCCTGGGATAAAGCACAATGGAAAGAATATAAAAGCGAATGTATATATGTGTGTAACTGAATCACTTGCTGTACAGCAGAAATACATAAACTGTAAATCAACTATAATTCAATTTTAAAAATATATAAAGATAACTCCTAACCACCCCAAACTGTATTTGAAATAAGTGAGCTCCGAAGCGTAAAAATAAATGAACATATTTTACTATCAATCATATCCCCAAATAAAACAGAGTAAATTAAATACTTATTCTGTAATTTAAATTCATATCCTGTCTTAGGCTATCATGGAGGTAAAATTATGAATTAAATATTGTCATAATATTTTCACCATTACACTATCTTGGTGATTTTTAATACTCCATATGTAATCTAGCCTTATTTTATACCTTTAATGTACAAATATGTACATTTAGTAAAATTATATAAAAGATGTATGTTACACTTATAAGAAATATTCCAAGTACAAAATAAAAGAACACATGAGGAAAAGTTGCTAAGGACTAACATCCAGGCACATATACAAACACTCTTAAATCTCTCTCAAATTCACAATGAGTTTACTGTAATATTTATAATATTTAACTATGCCTCTTTGTTTTTATATTTTCTTAATTCCTGAGGTATAATTCCAATTATAATTTTTTAATGGAGGAATTGTTAGGTTTGAAGCTGTGGGAGTTGGTGATGGACAGGGAAGCCTGGCGTGCTGCAGTCCATGGGGTCACAAAGAGTCAGACACAACTGAGGCACTGAACTGAACTGAAGGACTAAACTGTGTCCCCCCCACCGCCTCCTCAGTTCATGTGAGGAAGCCCTACCTGCCAGTGTGACAGGGCCTCTGAGGAGGTAATTAAGGTTGCATGAGGTCATGACGGTGGGGACTTAATCCAAGAGGACAGGCATCCTTATAAGAAGAGGCAGACACCAGAGAGCACAGAGGAAAGGCCGTGTGAGGACACGCACCGAGCAGGCACTGTCAGCGAGGCAGCAAGGCCTCCACAAGCACCCGCCCATCAGCACCTTGATCTCGGACTTCGACCTCTTGAACTGTGAGAAAATGCACTCCTGTTGTTTAAGTCTGTGGTACTTTGTTATGGCAGCTTGAGCAGATTAATAAAAAAGCTAAAATTTATTTTTAGAAACTAAAGGACCAAGTTTATTTTCTAATCTTTTTGAATAGTGAATGAATGACTGGAATAAATCCTGTTTAAATAAATATTCCCAAATCTAGTTGTGCAGTTGTGCTTAGGTGGAAATCCTGCTGTCCTCAAAGGATGTTCTTTGCTCTTGTGTGAGTTGGTCCCTGGGCGACCCTGAGGAACACAGGAGCACGATCCTTCGAGTAATATCCCGACTCCCACACCTGCTGTCACCGCAATTTAATCTCAACTTAGATCCTGGTAGCCTCTCACTCTCACTCTCCACATCTCAGGTTTTCTTTTTTCAGAGTTTCCTCCTTCCACTACATGCATGCACATGTAATGTTCTGGCAATACTCAACTTTTTAATATTCTAAGATAGCATGATTTTTAGTTTGCAATAGGAATTTAATATCATATTTATATAATAAAAATGGGTATAATTTTTTAGTTCGTTGTGTTTTAGAAAATTGAAATCATTTTCAATAGCCATGCTTTACTTTTTAAAAAATATTTATTACAAAACTTTCAAACATAGAAAAATACAGGGACTATCACCATGAACTTCCTTCTATCCACCACCAAGATTCAACAATATTTTCATGCTCCTGGCAGATGGTCAATTTTTAAATGAGAATTAAATTGAGCTCTCTCACATAATGAATATATTCCTTAAACTTTTACATTTTTAGTGTAATAAATAATAATATAAGCCTGATCATGTTTCCTTATGAACTGAGACAAATAAGAAATCATCTACAATAAAGTATTCTAGTCTGTCTTGTGCATTGCTTATTTAAAAAAATGTCATAATGGTATTAGTACAGACTTTATTGATTCTCCAACCTCAACCTGAAACATGGGGATATTTTTCTAAATGGTTGCAGGCAAAATAACATATCATGGATTTTTCAAAACATTTAAAACCATTCCATATTCAAAACTATTCAATAGTTTTGAATAGAAGATAGTGAAGTGTAGCTTTAATTCTTCCTAATTTTTTAAGCAAAATTTGACAGAAATCTTAGATAATGAATTATGTATAAGCGAACACTGAGAAAAACATACTTGCTATAGGTTATAGTAATGATTCTTAACATTTTCAAATCTGACACCATGTAAGTGTATCTCTTGGGACATAAGGAAGAGGCCCTTGGGTCGGGGGCAAAAGTAGCAGAGCTAGAGCTCTGAGAGATAGGGCCTTGTTCCTCCAAAGCCGTGGAGAGCTCAGAGCAGCCATTCAGTACTGGCTGAAAGCTAAAGGAGAAGGACTCTCAAGACATAATAGTGACCAGGGTGACAGGTTAGGAGGGGCCTTATGACCAGGAGGGTGAGGCTAACAAGGAGCATGGAAAGGGGACTTCTGATCGCCCAGACCACATACTAAGGAAATGAATCAGGGGAGACTGTAAGTTTCTTCTGCCATCAACAGTTTGCACACCAAGATTCTCTCACTCAACACACAGTTGACCATGATGAGTGAGAAGGATGAGCAATAAAGAAACTCCAGAGGAGGAAAAAGCTAGAGCTTCATGGACACCTCTTCAGATTGTCAGGGGAAGCACACGACTGAAACTGCCCACCCTGGCCAGGCACCATGGTAACCATCTGCATGAGTTGTTTTAGGACAGGAGGTCTTGGTAGGGAACACAGAACTAATAAGCCACCACCAACCGGAAGAGTTCAGGAAAGGTCAAAAGGAGACGCCACATGTCTGACCATCTCCCAGAATCCTCTCTAGCATCCATCTTGGCTGAACAAGGCTTGCACTACCAGGAAGGACTCTGAGTCAGAATGATTGGCTAAAGACAACCCGGAAACTAATCCCATTACCATAAAACCCGAGACTGCAAGCCAAGCCACGTGGCAGAGCTGTTCTCCTGGGTTCCCTTACCCTACTGCTCTCCACCCGGATGCCCTTTTCCAATGTCTCTTGCTTTGTCAGCACTGTGTCTCCTCAGACAATTCATTTCCGAGTGTTAGACAAGAGCCTGGTTTCGGGCTCTGGAAGGGGTCCCCCTTTCTGCAACAAGATGGTTAGTTAGTCTCTGCCATTCTCCATCTCCTTTTGTTCCCTTGATGTTGACAGTGGAGAACAATCAAGGTAACTTCTATGGAAACATCCTCACATGTGGGAAACTGTATTTAAATTATGCAGGAGTGGTTATGCTCTGTTTCATATTTCTCTTCCTGTCTAGCACCCTGTTCACTTTTGACTTTACCCCTGCCATGGTCCTCCCTGGTCCACCCAATGCCCCTACCACCACCAGGACTACTGCCCAGCTTTGTGCTAACATGCTCCTCTCTGGCCCAACAACAAGGGTGGAAAGCATGATGTCGTGACACACTAGGGATTTTAAAAATGCAGTGCTGTTGCATACAGTGTGGCAAAAAATAAAGCAAAGACTAAGAACAGTGTTAAATGAATAACTGGTGCTTCCTGAATAACACAATATAGGCAGTATACAAACTAATTATATTCCTAAACATTTTCTATAAAGCTTACTCAGTAACTAATTTTAAATTTAAATATGTCCTATATTATAATTTTCCTATTTTCTAAAAGGAAATGTTATAGCACCCCCTCCTACCCACCAGCTCCAAAACAAATGTTTTTTAAAAAGTGTTGTTTATTGTCACATGAAAAGTCAGTGGGTTACATAACTGATACTTTTTCATTTTAAAAAATATATTTGCTAAAATAGCTCTTAAATATCTCAATAATGTGCATGTGCAGCATGGAATTTAGTTGTACTATTTATATCTTTCTTTAAGCAAAGATAAGTTTCTTTTCCCCATAAACATTTTGACATAGATTATGAGTCCAGGTGAAAAAGAATGTGGGGAACTAGGGTTTGGTTTAGTCTTTGACATTTTAGTATATGTGCTGCCGAAGCAAGCACAGTCTTTGACATTTAATAAGAAGTACAAAATAACTTTATAGAGACTAAATGATACAGTAGGCAAAACTTCAGGAAAAATATAATATAGTCTATTATATATAAATTTATTTTCTTTAATTTAAATCATGATTATTCAATAACATGAATGGTAATTATTCATTTGTATTTTATCAAATCTTTTAATGGAGAAAAGAGTTTATTGTAATACTTTTCCTGAAATTCATGCTAAGAGAATGCTTTAAAATGAGCCATTGTAATAATAAAGAACTCAAGCATTTCCTCTTTTGTTAGACTTGAGCTCAGCCTTTCTTATACTAAAACATAATCAACTGTCAGAGCATTCCAGTGATGTTCTGGTATTTAATCAGGTCAATATAAGTAGAGGAATCTGCTGGCTCATAAGAAAATCTAACAGCAAGCTGAATGTTGTCTAACAAGGAAAAAAACCACCTCTAGACAGGCATCTGGCAATTTTCTCCTCCAGTGGTGCAGGATCCTTCTAAATAAGATATGGACGAGAAAGCCATGAAATGTATTAAATCAGAGGTAGCTTCCTATCACATACGAAACATCCAGATGAAAAATCCTCTTTTGTTAGACTTGAGCTCAGCCTTTCTTATACTAAAACATAATCAACTGTCAGAGCATTCCAGTGATGTTCTGGTATTTAATCAGGTCAATATAAGTAGAGGAATCTGCTGGCTCATAAGAAAATCTAACAGCAAGCTGAATGTTGTCTAACAAGGAAAAAAACCACCTCTAGACAGGCATCTGGCAATTTTCTCCTCCAGTGGTGCAGGATCCTTCTAAATAAGATATGGACGAGAAAGCCATGAAATGTATTAAATCAGAGGTAGCTTCCTATCACATACGAAACATCCAGATGAAAATGAAATATTTATTCAATCATGTGTGAATTTCCAAATGTTAACTAAGCTTAGAAGGGTCAAAATGAAAACTTTTAAAGTTTTAACCTGAATACTGAGAGTGCTATAACAATCATGAATTCGGACATGTATCGTGTATTTTTAAAAGAAGAGAGCAAATGTAAACAAGAGTATCAATGCCAACTCACACATCTCTGCTGTGTCGAATTTCATCCTGCTCGTTGGCCTGGCGTCGTCGCTGTTTGGTGGATGTGGAGGAAGATGATGATGCCCCAGATCCCGAGTCCTCTGAACTTTGGCCTCCAGAGCTATTAACTTCAAAAAGATGTTGTTCTACAGCTGACCGGATGGTTCTTTCTAAGAGCCTGGTTAAAAAAAAAAAAACAATAACTGTGTTTAAAAATACGGTCCCATACATAGAGAACAGACTGGTAGCTGCCAAGCGGGGAGGAGGCTGGGGGAGGGATGGACTGGGAGGTTGGGGTTAACAGATACAAGCTTTAAAATACAGAATGGATAAACAACAAGGTCCTTCTGTATAGCACAGAGACTATATTCAGCATCCTATGATAAACCATAGTGGAAAACAATATTTAAAAAAGAATGAATCACTTTCCTATACAATCATAAATTAACACAAATTGTAAGTCAACCATTCTTCAATGAAAAGTCCCCATAATATTGGAAATATCAGCATTTCCAATGGAATATCTACTACCACTTCATGAGCAAAGACAGTATGAGGAATTAATCCTCCAATATTTGCACTGTGAATGAGAAACAAAACTAAATGGAACATATTCTACCAATCAGATAATTGTGTTTTCCATCTTTGTGGGTACAGAATTACTGAAATTCTCACAGCAGATCCAGCAACAATTATAGGAGGCATTCAGGAAATAAGGATCATTTAATACAAGGCAGAATGAGGAAAGATTTTTTTTCCTCAAGGAATAATAATGAACCTATTCTTACAAAGACAAGTACCTTCCAGATTTCATACCAGTTCTGCAGGGGAAGACAGTATGACTTACAAAGCAAATTGGCACAAATAATTTTATGATTCCTACTATTTGAATCTCTTGAAGATAAAATTACATAGAAAATAATGCTATTAAAAAAGAACAACTCACCAGAGCAATTACTCTTAATAACAGAAGGGTAAAATTTTCTGAATCTCTATTTAGTTAAATTGTGATATAAATTGATTGAAACTGTATTCATACAAACATCCCAATATGATTGAAAATGTATTCATGCAAACATCCCAATATATACTACTGAAGAGAGAAGGACAGATTTATTTTATTCGGCTTGAAGAAAACAGGTAAGCACAGGGGCTGACAAAAGTGATAATAAGACAGATACGGTATCATTTTTAAAGCTGTATAGTCTTGCAATGTGTCTAAACTCTTATCACTTCATTATTTAATTCTGAATAAGTAGGCATGAAGAAGTCTAAATGGACAGTCCTCAAAGTGTGTTTTCCTTCACTTGAAAAAAGAATCACATCCAAACTCAACAAATTATTGAGTTGGACTTGTTGCCATCACTAATTTGCTTCCTTTTCTGTGTCCATTAAATATGTGTATAGCTTTTGTATACACACTTCAATAAAGCTGTTAAAATAAAAAAACGTATTTTCAAATGGTCAGATTGAGAATACATTTAGTTAAACAAAATAAGTTTTGAAAATTTAACAATTTAAGAACTTTTAGATTTTCCAAAGGTAGTTTTATAATAGACTTATAGTAATTTCATTAAAACTATTTTAAGACAACGAGCAAGTGTGGTCTGACTTGGGCATAAGAACTTTAATATCTTGAACTCCACATCCCAACAATTTGACATGATCTAACAGTGGTACCTAGGAATCTAAATAAATTAATATATACAAACATACCAAAGCCACACCTTTCCCAAACACTATACAAGTCACATAAGAAGTAAAAGTTGTTAGGAAACAAACAGGCAAGAATACATCTGTCTTGGCATAACTCTAGAATCTCTTTAAAATTCATAAAGATAAGAGAGATCAAATCTGCCCTCTGATTGCTTCCCTGTCTAATAAGGAGGAGAAAAAAAATCCCAAATCATCCAGGCAAGAGCACTGGAGTGGATAACTACTCCCTTCTTCAGGGGATCTTCCCATCCCTGGGGTCAAACCCTGGTTTCCTGCACTGCAGGCAGATTCTTTACCATCTGACCCACCAGGGAAGCCCTATTAGATCCAAATTTATACTAATTAGTGCTGCTTCTGATTCTTTTCTCTTCCTCCTTATCATACCACCTGATATCACACCACTCCTCCTCCCCCTGATCTTTGCTGATGAAGATGCTCCAAATGGCCCACTCAGGCCCCAGCAGTGTCACACAGCTGAAGCACAGTGAAGAATGTGGTCGGAGTAGTAGGTGGGGGTAGATAACTGGAATTCAGATTGTCATGACTAGTGGAATTAAGTGTGACTTATGATTATACAGTGGAAGTGAGAAATAGATTTAAGGGTCTAGATCTGATAGAGTTCCTGATGAACTATGGAATGAGGTTCGTGACATTGTACAGGAGACAGGGATCAAGACCATCCCCACAGAAAAGAAATGCAAAAAGGCAAAATGGCTGTCTGGGGAGGCCTTACAAATAGCTGTGAAAAGAAGAGAAGCAAAAAGCAAAGGAGAAAAGGAAAATATAAGCATCTGAATGCAGAGTTCCAAAGAATAGCAAGAAGAGATAAGAAAGCCTTCTTCAGCAATCAATGTAAAGAAATAGAGGAAAAGAACAGAATGGGAAAGACTAGAGATCTCTTCAAGAAAATTAGAGATACCAAGAGAACATTTCATGCAAGGATGGGCTCGATAAAGGACAGAAATGGTCTGGACCTAACAGAAGCAGAAGATATTAAGAAGAGGTGGCAAGAATACACGGAAGAACTGTACAAAAAAGATCTTCATGACCCAGATAATCATGATGATGTGTTGACTAATCTAGAGCCAGACATCTTGGAATGTGAAGTCAAGTGGGCCTTAGAAAGCATCACTACGAACAAAGCTAGTGGAGGTGATGGAATTCCCGTTGAGCTGTTTCAAATCCTGAAAGATGATGCTGTGAAAGTGCTGCACTCAATTTGCCAGCAAATCTGGAAAACTCAGCAGTGGCCACAGGACTGGAAAAGGTCAGTTTTCATCCCAATTCCAAAGAAAGGCAATGCCAAAGAATGCTCCAACTACCGCACAATTGCACTCATCTCACATGCTAGTAAAGTAATGCTCAAAATTCTCCAAGCCAGACTTCAGCAATATGTGAACCGTGAACTCCCTGATGTTCAAGCTGGTTTTAGAAAAGGCAGAGGAACCAGAGATCAAATTGCCAACATCCGCTGGATCATGGAAAAAGCAAGAGAGTTCCAGAAAAACATCTATTTCTGCTTTATTGACTATGCCAAAGCCTTTGACTGTGTGGATCACAGTAAACTGTGGAAAATTCTGAAAGAGATGGGAATACCAGACCACCTGACCTGCCTCTTGAGAAATCTGTATGCAGGTCAGGAAGCAACAGTTAGAACTGGACATGGAACAACAGACTGGTTCCAAATAGGAAAAGGAGTACGTCAAGGCTGTATATTGTCACCCTGCTTATTTAACTTATATGCAGAGTACATCATGAGAAATGCTGGACTGGAAGAAACACAAGCTGGAATCAAGATTGCTGGGAGAAATATCAATAATCTCAGATATGCAGATGACACCACCCTTATGGCAGAAAGTGAGGAGGAGCTAAAAAGCCTCTTGTTGAAAGTGAAAGAGGAGAGTGAAAAAGTTGGCTTAAAGCTCAACATTCAGAAAACGAAGATCATGGCATCTGGCCCCATCACTTCATGGGAAATAGATGGGGAAACAGTAGAAACAGTGTCAGACTTTGTTTTTTTGGGCTCCAAAATCACTGCAGATGGTGACTGCAGCCATGAAATTAAAAAGCGCTTACTCCTTGGAAGAAAAGTTATGACCAACCTAGATAGTATATTCAAAAGCAGGGACATTACTTTGCCGACTAAGGGCCGTCTAGTCAAGGCTGTGGTTTTTCCTGTGGTCATGTATGGATGTGAGAGTTGGACTGTGAAGAAGGCTGAGCGCAGAAGAATTGATGCTTTTGAACTGTGGTGTTGGAGAAGACTCTTGAGAGTCCCTTGGACTGCAAGGAGATCCAACCAGTCCATTCTGAGGGAGATCAACCCTGGGATTTCCTTGGAAGGAATGATGCTAAAACTGAAGCTCCAGTACTTTGGCCACCTTATGCGAAGAGTTGACTCATTGGAAAAGACCCTGATGCTGGGAGGGATTGGGGGCAGGAGAAGGGGATGACCGAGGATGAGATGGCTGGATGGCATCATGGACTCAATGGACGTGAGTCTGAGTGAACTCTGGGAGTTGGTGATGGACAGGGAGGCCTGGCGTGCTGCGACTCATGGGGTCACAAAGAGTCGGACACGATTGTGTGACTGAACTGAACTGAGTAGAATTAAAAGGAAAAAGACATGCAATGGACGTAATTATTAACAGCAGACCACTGCCACTGCCCAGAGGAAAAAGGACTTGTTGCCATCACTAACTTCCTTCCTTTTCTGTATTCTATCGGCCTGGGAAGTCCCCAACACAGGGCCCAAGGCTTATTTAACCTCAGATACCTAACGCTATGCTTAGTGTACTGCAGGTGGTCAATAAATGGAGGCTGATTAAAACAGATAAAGGAAGAAGTAAAATGTACTTTCACCTTTATTGGCAAGACACTTCTTAAATCACAAAGACTGCTTTGCACATAGTAACTGACTAACATTATTTTGACTGAAATAAAGAAAATCTCAGAAATTCACATGGCCAAGCTCTCTCCAGTCCCACGCCCACACAGAAACTCAAATAGGAACATTTCTTATTTAGCCTTTTCCTCTGGGTAGTCAAAAAATCATCACTGGTTATGTACTATATTAATCTTCCAATGCAGCACACCATTAGAATAGCTTTTTTTTTTTTTTACTGCTTAGGAAGTGAAAGGAGGGGAAAAAAGCCCAATCTGGACCACTTACTCTCCAGTTGTTGACACACTGCTGACTTGGGATACATGGGCACTGCTGAAAGAGAAGCAAAAGAAAGGAAGTCAGATTAAGCAGAGGACCAGAGCCTGTGAACCAAATTTATGAGGGGAACCTGGGCTGCAAGCATTAGCCAGGCCCTGAGCAACCCTCATGTGACATTTTATCACCCACTGACAGACGCTGGTTTCTCCTGTCTCTAGATTAGAGATGGCCCTGGGTGGTTAGTTCCAAACAGCATTTTTTTTCTCCATTTTAAGATGTCCATAACAGAGAGTTTCAAAAGTGATCTTGGAAAAACTATCTCTACCTCTCAGACTACTGCCATGGTCCTAAGTCCAGGGTCTTCTCATTTTCCGAAATGTTAATTGCAGCTGACTGCTTTTCTGTTTCTAGCACCGCCCCCCCCAGCCCAAGTCCATCTCTCCTGCCCATTGCCTTCAGACCTACAGACAGGAGCATCTTCTTAAAACTGCTCTAAACATTGGGCAGGGGTCATGGGGGGCCAGAGAACAGGGAACAAACACTGTTTCCTCCAGGACTCTACCTGAGCCTCCTCTTCTGCCTAAGTTCCTCACGATGGAAGAACACCTCGAGTTCCATAAGTTTCATCTTAACGCCTAATTTATAGCCCTTCTATCGAGCATTTATAAACTTCCTCAATTTTCTTATTGTCTCCAAATCCTGAATTCTTTGAAAGTATTGAAAAGTAGTCAAAGAAAAAAAAATAGTCTATATAAAATGGAACAGTGAAATGATAGAATACTGATTTGTACCCTAGCACAGGAGGGTGCAGGCTGGTGTCTGTTCTATCTGCACCAGGGGCAATACTTTCTCACATTCTGTCCTGTAGTGCTTACTTGCATTGTAAATCAAGATTCAAAAGTATCAGATTAAAAAAAGATCTTTTGTGCATGCCAAACTACTGTTTTGCCTAACAAATCTAATAGTTCTCCCACTTTCAATTCCCTCTTTGTAAAAGACACCTGAAGACAATACAAACTAGCAAAATCAATATTCATGGCTGCCTTTCAATCATTCCAGGCATTATTTATACTACAGAATTTTCAGCATATGATGTGTTGCTTCTTCCATATACGTCTCATCTCTTTCCATTTAGAATCTAAGTGCCTCAAGGGACTCTATAACAATTTCTCACTTTCTTTCATGACACTATGTACCACCAGCACCATACCCAACACAGTAGTCATTATCCTAGAGGTGATCAACAGACACTCACTCTTCAGCCTCAGAGAATCTCTTTTGCTAAAGCTGTAGCTCTTTGTCATGGCCACAGACCACAGCCAAATCCCAGAAAACCGGCACAAAAAATTCTATTGTGTAGTTATGAGAAACTTATGAGAAGAATCTTCGTTAATAAATGAATGAATGAACAAACATACCCTAATGATTACTGAGTGCTATGTTTCAGACATTGTGCTAAGTATTGTTTACACAGCTTGTCTCATTTACTGTTTACAATAACCCCATGAAGTAGGTAGGTACAGTTGTTTTCTTTTCCCTATTTTCAAACAAAGAGGTTAGAAAGGTTAAGTAACTCATTCATAGTCATGGAGTCAAGAAGTAGATGAGCTGGAATTTGAACCAAAAGAGTTTTAGCTTAAGAGTCTAAGCTCCTAATCACTACACTAGACTTTCAATCCATCACTCACTAGAAGAAACACTCACTAGAGTCATCTTCATATCTGGAGGCATGGACTTAGGTATTTAACTTTGCTTTTAATTACAACGATTTCGGTCTCACAATGTCTGCTATTCACAGAGGTTTCCAGGTTACATAACCAATATAAATCCTTCGCTGCTCTCTGTCCTCAGCTGGAATGGGCAGTCCTGACTTTTGATGCTTTGTGGCTCACCCTCTGTAAATTAAACACTGTATAATTTACTCCTGTACTCCACTTCTCATGCAGTTACACAACCTTGCTTTTGGGAGCAGTGGCCAATGCGAATAATGACTCTGGGAGAACCTAGAGGAGGGAAAAGAATATAGATCTGCTAAGATACTAAAAGCGTGACAAGCATGTAAGTACAGTCAGCCAGTCAGTCAGCCATGCCATCTCAGAAGGAAGATAACATTTCCTTTCCTTCCTTCTATACACTTTTGATCTGATCTTTTTGCTTACTTAAGCACACAGTGATATTTTTATATTTCTTTTTGGTGAGCAGGAAGGAGAAGATGAAAAACTATGGGGAAGAAACAGAGAAGGGAATGACAACAAACGGGACCAGGTTCTGAGACTCGTAACTCTCTTGAGTAGGTGCTTCGCCAACTCTAACGTGCATCAGCATCACCTGGGATCCTGTTCACACACAGGTTCTGATTTAGTAAGTCTAGGTGGAGGGAAGGCGAAGCTGGGATTTTGCATTTTTAACAAATTCCCCAGTGATCATGATGCTGTTGATTTGTGGAAGACATTGATTAGCAAGATTCCAGATCCTTACAACTAAAATTCATTAAAACTTCAATGATCTAGATATCACAACCACTATTTTGTTTAATTAAAAAATTTTTTATTGAAGGATAATTGCTTTATAGAATTTTGCTGTTTTCTGTCAAACCTCAACATGAATCAGCCATAGGTATACATATAGGCTTTTGAAACTCCCTCCTCATCTCACCCCTCTAGGATGATACAGCGCCCCTGTTTGAGTTTCCTGAGCCATACAGTAAATTCCCGTTGGTTATCTATTTTACACATGGTAATGTATTTTTAAACATTCTAAGTGCTTTAGATACGATTTGGAAAACTTACTCTGTTAATAAAAGGCCATACATCAAAATTTTCCTCAGAGCTTAAAGAAAAATAACCGAGTCATCTAAATCAGTTTTAAAGAACCTTTCTCAGGATGCAAAATAAATGAAGAAATCAATAATGACTTAGTAATTAAATCATATTGATTTTTGTTAATACACTTCTCTTAGGTCAAATTTATAAAAATTTATATTTTTGTGTTTCTTTAATAGGCCTTTGGAATTTTTGATATTACTTAACGTGTCCATACTTCCAGGCTTTTTTAAAACAGAATTTTTCTAAAGAAAGTATTCTGAAAAGAGAATGTTTTCCACTGGGAATCAGAAAAGAGAGGTTTCGGTCCTGAATCTGTAGTTAATTAGCGGCAATCATAGTCAGATTATTGGTTAGCTTGGCTGCTTTTGGGATGGTTTCTTCATACAGAAAGTGAAAGCCTTGGCTAGTGATCTCTGTGATTTTCTTCGAGCTATAAAAGTTAATAAGATGATCTGTTTCCAGTTTATTGCCCCAAAGTCTAAAACATTACAAAAGGCTATAACTGCATATTTAGTTTTATGACAGTGTCAGTCACAGTTAAGGTTTATCAGATTCCAAAATGGCTTTGGTCAGGTATCCAATCACGTCTACAGTTTCTGTGGGATATGCTTAACAAGTTATGAAGAGCAAGATTTCTAAGAATATTAATGTCAGAAATAGGGACTGTTTTCATTGTTATAACTGGCTCATGGAGATAATTTTAAGACACTAACAAAAAGGCAATAAGCAAATAAGCTAAAGTGAAAGACTTCCATCTACATGCAGCTTGTTTTTTATCTCCTGCAGACAGCTAAGAATAATTAATTTTTTTGAGAGCCCTTGACTGATTTGCTAAGAAAATCTCTTATTTATGCAATATAAATACTTGAATATGGAAGATTTCACTTCCTAATGTTGATGAATGAATTATTCAAAACTAAAAAAGTAAGGACATGTGCAAATCCAGCATTATGGTCAATTTCATTACCCAAGTGTACTTAAGTGATAATGCAAGTCAAAGTTCTCCTAGTATGGTCATTCAAAACAGATAGTAAGTATACTCGAAATATATTCTATGACATAGTTAAATATATTTATTTATTTCTATTAGCAAAATATTGAGAAATGATTATACTCAGCAATATTAGTCTATAAAATTTACATGTGATAAGATGCACAGAACGTTTGTTGACAAGTGATTCATTAATTAGATCTCTTGACTTGAAATAAAGAAAACTTCCAAATCTACTGAAACCAGACATCTTGAACAAGCAGGTGTTCTCTTTTTCTGTCTGTCCTTTAACTTCACTATGTTCTCTTTTCTAGGGTGTGTAAAAGCCTGCCCATAAAATACTGTTTTAATGGGAACCATTAGGTCTAACAGAATTATCCTTTTCCTCTAGAAGATAATACTTACATTCTCTCAATTTTTTTTTAATGAGTAAGAATTTAAAAGACAATTATGTGATGTTTGTTTCAACTTAAGGATGAAGATCCTGTAACTAGTCATCAAAATAAAATGCAACTTTTAATTTGCTTATTTAGTAGAATACAGAATTCTTAGTATCATCTGAAAAAACTAAAAGTTGATACACAGTATCAATATCATAAGATAATTACAGCATTATTTCCTTGTAATTGTATAATGGATTTCTAAATTATTTCCATGATTTTAATTCAATTTTCTACAGTGTCTTATATTAAAACAAATACACCCAATCCTCAATATTTATTCCCTTTGCTTTAACTTTTAGTTACGATTATCATATGCAGAAATTTAAAGTAGCATTTATAGATGATTTAGATTTGACAAAAATCACATCACTATTTTGTGTTATAGGATTTTTTAAAAGCTTCATTTAAAAAAAATTATATACTGTGCATACAGTACAGAACATAAGCTGAAAATATACTACTGAGTCACTGGATGTGACTCAGGAAAAGGAAAATATTTATCCTCACATATTTTTATGGAAACACACTTAACCTATTCCTTTAAATTTTAGGGCTGATTTGAAGGAAAAAATTATTCTTCAATTCAAATTTTGACTCTCTATTAAGTATTTTCTAATATTAAATGGAGCCATCAAAATGTCAAAATACCTTTTGTACAGCTTCTGCCAGGCCCTAATTATTGGGGTTTTCCATTTTATATATTTAGCATGTTTTATATAAAAAGAAATTAAGAGTCTTTTCTTTTTTTAGTTTATAGACTAAGGTCTTTATAAAGCAAAATTAAGAAATAAAAAGAGAGGTCATTATATATTCTATACCCATTTACAGATGAGGAAACTGACATTCCAAGAAGTTCAGTACCTCACTCAACTTTACACAGCTCTGATTCCATCTCATGTAATGGGCTTTAGACATGTCCTTAATAAGAATATAATCCTTAGTCTCAAATAATGCTACTATTCACATAAATCTTTGACTACACATCTATTTATTTTCTTAGAGTTAAAACAGACTACTAAAAGTACTTTTTGGATTCGTACGGCAATTTTCTTCTCAAAATTTATGCATTCCAGAAAACTTTTAATTTCATCTACTTTCATGCTTATTAGCATAAAATGGCATGAAGTATTCTACAATCTTTCAAAAACTACCATATCCCTCACAGCAAACTTCATTTCTGATTACTAGTATTGTTCAGTTTTCTTTTTTTCCACGTTTACCAGAGGTTTTCTATTTTATTCTTTTCATTTTTATCTTTACTCTCAAAGAACAAGTTCTTGGATGCAAGTTTCAGTTCTGCTTTTTCTGTTTTATTATTATTAAATCCTTTCAGGTTTCTAAGAGGTTGCTTTTCTTCCTTTTTGTAACTTCTTATTCTGAAGGTGTAGCTGCTCATTTATTTTCAATCTTTTTAAGAAGGTACCTCTTAAAAAGTACATTTCCCCTTTTTTTCCCAAGCAGTTTGTACGTAAAGTTTTTATTTCCTATTGGAAATTCTTCCTCCCTTTAGGAGAGTTTTCGTGGGCTGATTGGAAACTTTTTGTTATTAATTACACTGTAGTTAGAAGATATGACTGCTAGTATTTGTACTTTTCAAGAATCTTTAGGGATAGCTGAGTAATTTCTTAGGAAGCAGCAGAAATGCCTAAGCTTATTTGTAGGTTGCAAAGTTTAGTGAATGTGATGCTCCTTTATTTTTTTATTTTTATTTTTTTTTGTTTTTTTTTTCCTTATTTTAAATCTTACTAATTTTACTGAATTCTCAGTGCTGTTATAAATTTTGTTTGTTATAGACATATAGTGGTATGTATAAGTTTGATACTTCAAATGTGTTTGTATGTTTATCTCTGTTAAGAGTTTAAATTTATATGACTTACCACAATATTGTAAAGTAATTAGACTCCAATTAAAATAAATTAATTAAAAAATAAAACAATTATATGATGATGCAAAGTTATTTTATACATACTCATTATTTATAACCTTTATATTTTTAGTATGAGTTTTACCCAATAAAGTAAGTCTAGGTTTGTCCTATTTAATGGATTTGGCTTTAAACTCTAGTTGTTTTGATATCAATATTACTGTTTTCTTTCTATTCATGTTTATCAAATAAATCCTATATTATTAATCTTCCTGTGCTATTTTGTTTTAGGTGTAACTCTTCTGAACAAAACATAGTTCAAGTAGTCATTTAAAAACAGCATTTTTAGCTATTATCAAAGCATTTAATATATTTACACTGAAATATTTGTTACAGCGTTGCATTTTGATTTATGTTTTATAATTTTGGAGCTCTCTTTTCCTTTGATTTCTGTCTCTGCTCTTCTGAGGTGATTGGGGATATAGGAGTCCTATGCACAATTCTAGTTGTCTCTCATACCCACACATCTATAACTATCAAAACTGAAACAAAAACCCAAACAACAATCAACCAGAAAAGCCCCCTACAACTCCTGACTCCTGCTTTTACTCTCCAACCTTCCATGCAAGAAATTGAGAATTTCATCACTGTCTTTGGTCCTCCACTAATGATTATAATTAGGTTTCTACTTCTTAATTAAAAAATATTTTTTTTAGATTCACCTCACATTTAGCTAGGTATATAATAAATAATAAAATGTCTCTTGTTTAGTCATGCCCAACCCTTTACAATCCCATGGACTGTATAGACGCCAGGCTCCTCTGTTCATGGGATTTCCCAGACAAGAATACTGGACTGGATTGCCATTCCCTTCTCCAGGGGATCCTCCAGAACCAGGAATTGAACCTGGGTCTCCTGCATTGCAGGCAGATTCTTTACCAGCTGAACCACCAGGGAAGCTGGTAACTGGGTATATATTGACACTGATTTCCACTTCTATTAATAGAAGTACCTACACTTCTTACGGGTTTGATCCCTGGGTCAGGAAGATTCCCTGGAGAAGTAAATGGCAACTGCCTGTCAAATTCCATGGGCAGAGGAACCTGGAGGGCTACAGTCTGTGGGGTTGTGAAGAGTCAGATATTGCTGAGCCTAAACAGATATATTTCCAATAATAGAAGTATATATTAACTTATATTTCTATTAGTATGGTTTCCTTCTTAGAATCACAATTTTCAGGTTGGCTTTCCAATCTCTGATTTTCATATCTAACATAATTTCTCTCATAGTTTTTTTTTTTTCTTTATCCTTTTCTTCATTTTGGAAGAACTTCTCAAGTTTCTCTCTCATCATGAACTTGATTTATTTCAAATACTCTCTGCTCTTTACTGCCTTCCAAAGTTTTAAAAATATCTGCAAATACATTTCTAGGCTACCCTTTCCCTCATTTCAGCTGTTCTTCTGTATCTCTAGCCGTTTAATTCTAAACTTATTCTCCCCTTACAGGTTCCTACTTGGGTTTCAAAGAGGTTGGTTATATCCTTGAGCATTTTTGAGAATAGCAGTAGCAAATACTACTTCCCAAGTTTTCCTCTGAATCATACAAAAAGCAATTCTCTGAAATCTGTTTCTACTCTGAGTCCTCAGAGCAAATCATCCTTTCCCTTAGTTTATAATTTCTCTTAATAGGTCCCAAATAGTTCTTTCTGCTTAGTGATTCATAAGGGGAAACAATCAACTCAGGCAGAACCCTTATCAAAAACCTGGCTGGGCATATTGTTCTGAGTTTACTTCACTGTTCCTTGGCTATGGGCAGATGCCTCCTCTTGAATTCAAGAGCCAGGATATGAGTCTACCCTTGGACAATCTACAATGCATATTTGAGTGGACTTGCTGTTTGGACTTGTCCCATTTATGATTAAGCCGGAGAATCAGAAACAAATTTGTACCTTGTCTTTGAGCAGTGTACACTTGAAAGAATGCATTAAATCCAATAATCTCCCTTTCTCAAATGCCTTTGTTAGGTAACTGAGCACCTCAGAGGGATGCCCCTTCCTCTCTCTCGTTTTGTGGACTTGATGTTCTAGTCTCTAAATAGGAGATGAAAAAGAATACACAACTCAGATCTGGATGGTTCAGAAAATAAGTTTGTGTTCAGCTGGGGGAAATGTCACTTGCTTTTCTGGTCAGCAGTAAACACTGGAAGGAATCCAAGTCAGTGTTTTTGCCTTCCTTCTCTCTTTGTGGTCACTGTGTTGTTCAGATGGTGCAATATAAAGCTCGCAAGGCCAGAGAATATTTCTCAGTCCATCCACATTGATGGTGTGATCTTTGACAAATGTTTTTCCTCTTTATCATTGTTATAACACTGTCTCTAGTTTTGGTCTTTATATTTAGGTTGGTGCAAAAGTAATTGCGGTTTCGCACTGTTGAACTTTGTTGTTTGATATTGGAATGCATTCTTAAATGTGGTTATGTTATACATCATTTTAATGTGTATTTATTGCTTTATATTATTTGTAATGACTTATTTGCTTCGTTTTATATTTATTTTAGACCAGGAAATGATGCTAGACAAAAAGGAAATTCAAGCAATTTTCTTGTTTGAGTACAAAATAGGTCATAGAGCAGCAGAGACAACTCGCAACATCAACATTTGGCCAAGGAACTGCTACTGAATGTATAATGCAGTGGTGGTTCAAGAAGTTTTGCAAAGGAGACAAGACACTTGAAGATGAGGAGTGTAGTGGCTGGTCATCAGAAGCTGACAACGACCGACTGAGAGCATACACAGAACTACACAGAAAAGATCTTAATGACCTGGATAATCACGATGGTGTGATCACTCACCTAGGCCAGACATCCTGGAGTGTGAAATCAAATGGGTCTTAGGAAGCATCACTATGAACAAAGCTAGTGGAAGCGATGGAATTTCAGCTGAGCTATTTCAGATCCTAAAAGATGATGCTGTGGAAGTGCTACACTCAATATGCCAGCAAATTTAAGAAACTCAGCAGTGGCCACAGGACTGGAAAAGGTCAGTTTTCATTCCAATCCCAAAGAAGGGCAATGCCAAACAATGTTCAAAGTACCACACATTTGAACTCTTTTCACATGCTAGCAAGGTAATGCTCAAAATCCTTCAAGCTAGGCTTCAATAGTATGTGAATTGAGAACTTTCAGATGCACAAGCTAGATTTCAAAAAGGCAGAGGAACCAGAGATCAAACTGCCAACATCCATTGCATCAGAGAAAAAGCACGAGAATTCCAGAAAAACATCTATTTCCGCTCCATTGACTACGCTAAAGCCTATGACTGTGTGGATCACAACAAATTGTGGAAAATTCTTGAGGAGATGGGAATACTTGACCTGACAAGCCTGTATGCATGTCAAGAAGCAACAGTCAGAACCAGACATGGAACAACGGACTGCTTGGAAATTGGCAAAGGAATACGTCAAAGCATTATATTATCACCTTACTTATTTAACTTATATGCAGAGTACATCATGGGAAATGTCAAGTTGGATCAATCACAAGCAGGAATCAAGACTGCCAGGAGAAATATCAAAAACCTCAGATATGCAGATGATACCACTCTAACGGCAGAAAGTGAAGATGAACTAAAGAGCCTCCTGATAAAGATGGAAGAGGAGAGTGAAAAAGCTGGCTTAAAACTCAGCATTCAAAAAATTAAAATCATGGCATCTGGTTCTTTCACTTCATGGCAAATAGGAAAATAATGGAAACAGTGACACACTTTATTTCCTTGGGTTCCAACATCACTGCAGATGATGACTGCAGCCATGAAATTAAAAGATGGTTGCTCCTTGGAAGAAAAGCTATGACAAACCTAGACAACATATTCAAAAGCAGGATATCACTTTGCCAATAAAAGTCTATCTAGTCAAAGGTATGGTTTTTCCAGTAGTCATGTATGGATGTGAGAGCTGGACCATAAAGAAGGCTGAGCATTGAAGAACTGGTGCTTTTGAACTGTGGTGTTGGAGAAGACTCTTGAGAGTCCCTTGGAGTGCAAGGAGATCTAACTAATCAATCCTAAAGAAAATCAACCCGGAATGTTCATTGGAAGGACTGATGTTGAAGCTCCAGTACTTTGGCCACCTAGTGAAGAGCCAACTCACTAGATAAGACCCTGATGCTGGGAAAGATTAAAGGCAGGGGGATAAGGGGACATCAGAGGATGAGATGGTTGGATGGCATCACTAACTCAATAGGCATGAGTTTGAGCAAACTCCAGGGGATAGGGAGAGACAGAAAAGCCTGGCATGCTGCAGTCCATGGGGTCTCAAAGATTCATTCACGACTGAGGGACTGAACAATAACAATCGAGAGCATCACTGAAGCTGAGCCTCTTACAATTACATGACAAGTTGCCGAAGGACTCAATGTTGACCATTCTATGGTCATTCGGCATTTGAAGTAAACTGGAAAGATGGAAAAACTCAATAAGTTGGTGCCTTATGAGCTGACCGAAAATCGAAAGAATTGTCATTTTGAAGTGTTGTCTTCTCTTATTCTATGCAACAACAATGAACCATTTCTCGATTGGATTGTGACATGCAATGAAAAGGGGATTTTATATGACAACTGGCAATGACCAGCTCAATGGTTGGACCAAGAAGAAGCTCCAAAGCATTTCCCAAAGCCAAACTTGTACCAAAAAATATCATGGTCACTGTCTGGTAGTTTGCTGCCGTTCTGATCCACTACAGCTTTCTGAATCCCAGCGAAACCACTACATCTGAGAAGTACGCTCAGCAAATTGATGAGATACACTGAAAACTGCAATGCCCACAGCTGACACTGGCCAACAGAAAGGGCCCAATTCTTCTGCACAACAATCCCCCACTGCAAGCTGCACAAGTAACACATCAAAGTTGAACAAATTGGTCTATGAAGTTTTACCTCATCTGCCATGTTCACCTGACCTTTTGCCTACCAATACCACTTTATGCATCTCGAAAACTTTCTGCAGGGAACATGCTTCCACAACCAGAAGGATGCAGAAAATGATTTCCAAGAGTTCACAGAATCATGGATTTTTATGCTACAGCAATAAACAAACTTATTTCCCATTGGCAAAAATGTGTTAATTGTAATGGTTCCTATTTTAATTAATAAAGATATCCTTGAGCCTAGTTATAATGATTTAAAATCCACAGTCCTAAACGGCAATTACATTTGCACCATCCTAATATAAATGTTCTCAAGGATAATCCATATTGTGCATGTGTCAAAAGTTCCTTCCTTTTTAAAGGCTGAATAATACTCCACTGTAAGGATATTCTGCACTTTGTTTATCCATGAACTCACTGGGGAACATTTGGTTATCTTCTACCTTTTGGCTATTGTGAATACTACTACTATGACTATGAGTGCACACACATCAGTTTTGGACCTCACTTTCACTTCTTTTGAGTATATACCCAGAAACGGAACCACTGGGTCATATGGTAATTCTAAGTTCAATTTTTTGAGGAGTCACCATAACTAATTTCAATAGTGGCTGTACTATTTTACACTTCAACCAGGAATGCACATGTGTTTCAGTTTCTTGTCATCTTCACCAACACTGGCTATTATTATTTTTTTATAGTAGCCATCCTAATGGGTATGAAGTGGCATCTCCCTGTAGATTTGATTTGTATTCTGCTGATGATTGGGGGCTTCCCTGATAGCTCACTTGGTAAAGAATCTGCTTGCAATGCAGGAGACCCCACTTCGATTCCTGGGTTGGAAAGATCCACTGGAAAAGGGAAAGGCTACCCACTTCAGTATTCTTGGGCTTCCCTTGTGGCTCAGCTGGTAAAGAATCTGCCTGCAGTGAGGGAAACCTGGGTTCAATCCTTGGGTTGGGAAGATCCCCTGGAGAAGGGAAAGACTACTCACTCCAATATTTGGCCTGGAGAATTCCATGGACTTGATAGTCCATGGGGTTGCAAAGAGTCGGGCACGACTGAGCGACTTTCACTTTTACTTTGCTGATGATTAATGTTGTGGAGCAACTTTTCATGTGATGATTGACCATTTGTGTATGTTCTTCAGAGAAATACCTATTCAAGTCTTTAACCCATTTTCTAATTTGGTTATTTTTGTTGCTGAGTTTTAAGAGTTCTCTATCTGTTCTAGATATTAATTCCTTATCAGAGACATAATTTGCAAATATTTCCTCCCATTTTGTGAGTTGCCTCTTTATTCTGTTGACAATGTGGTTTTTTAAATCACAAAATTAAAAAAATTTAAAGAAGTCCAATTTCTCAATTTTTTTCCTTTTTTCCTGTGCCTTTGGAGTTACATCTAAGAAATCATTGCCAAATTCAATATCATGTAGCTTTTGGCCAATGTTTTCTTCTAAGAATTGTATAGTTTTAACTCTTACATGAAGATCTTTGATCTACTTTGAGTTAATATTTGTATATAGTGTTAGGTAAGGGTTCAACTTGATGCTTTTGCATGTGGATATTCAGTTTTCTCAGAACTATTCTTTGAAAAGACTACTCTATGGCACTTTTTGAAAATATGAAAAACCAGTCCTCTTGAGACTCAGGGTCTTGGCCAGTGTGATCCTGGCATCTCTAATGAGTTCCACATACTTCATACTATAAAGATAATATTATTAAAGAACAGAAAAATAACAAATGCTGACAAGAATGTGAAAAAACAGTGCTCTTGTATATTACTAGTGGAAATGTACTTAAAAATGCTTAAGGTGGTAAAATTTATATTATGTGTATTTTATATTATGTGAAGCCTTCTCTAGCAATCAATGTAAAGAAATAGAGGAAAAGAACAGAATGGGAAAGACTAGAGATCTCTTCAAGAAAATTAGAGATACCAAGAGAACATTTCATGCAAGGATGGGCTCGATAAAGGACAGAAATGGTCTGGACCTAACAGAAGCAGAAGATATTAAGAAGAGTGGCAAGAATACACGGAAGAACTGTACAAAAAAGATCTTCATGACCCAGGATAATCATGATGATGTGTTGACTAATCTAGAGCCAGACATCTTGGAATGTGAAGTCAAGTGGGCCTTAGAAAGCATCACGACGAACAAAGCTAGTGGAGGTGATGGAATTCCCGTTGAGCTGTTTCAAATCCTGAAAGATGATGCTGTGAAAGTGCTGCACTCAATTTGCCAGCAAATCTGGAAAACTCAGCAGTGGCCACAGGACTGGAAAAGGTCAGTTTTCATCCCAATTCCAAAGAAAGGCAATGCCAAAGAATGCTCCAACTACCGCACAATTGCACTCATCTCACATGCTAGTAAAGTAATGCTCAAAATTCTCCAAGCCAGACTTCAGCAATATGTGAACCGTGAACTCCCTGATGTTCAAGCTGGTTTTAGAAAAGGCAGAGGAACCAGAGATCAAATTGCCAACATCCGCTGGATCATGGAAAAAGCAAGAGAGTTCCAGAAAAACATCTATTTCTGCTTTATTGATTATGCCAAAGCCTTTGACTGTGTGGATCACAGTAAACTGTGGAAAATTCTGAAAGAGATGGGAATACCAGACCACTTGACCTGCCTCTTGAGAAATCTGTATGCAGGTCAGGAAGCAACAGTTAGAACTGGACATGGAACAACAGACTGGTTCCAAATAGGAAAAGGAGTACGTCAAGGCTGTATATTGTCACCCTGCTTATTTAACTTATATGCAGAGTACATCATGAGAAATGCTGGACTGGAAGAAACACAAGCTGGAATCAAGATTGCTGGGAGAAATATCAATAATCTCAGATATGCAGATGACACCACCCTTATGGCAGAAAGTGAGGAGGAGCTAAAAAGCCTCTTGTTGAAAGTGAAAGAGGAGAGTGGAAAAGTTGGCTTAAAGCTCAACATTCAGAAAACGAAGATCATGGCATCTGGCCCCATCACTTCATGGGAAATAGATGGGGAAACAGTAGAAACAGTGTCAGACTTTGTTTTTTTGGGCTCCAAAATCACTGCAGATGGTGACTGCAGCCATGAAATTAAAAGGCGCTTACTCCTTGGAAGAAAAGTTATGACCAACCTAGATAGTATATTCAAAAGCAGAGACATTACTTTGCCGACTAAGGTCCGTCTAGTCAAGGCTATGGTTTTTCCTGTGGTCATGTATGGATGTGAGAGTTGGACTGTGAAGAAGGCTGAGCGCAGAAGAATTGATGCTTTTGAACTGTGGTGTTGGAGAAGACTCTTGAGAGTCCCTTGGACTGCAAGGAGATCCAACCAGTCCATTCTGAAGGAGATCAACCCTGGGATTTCTTTGGAAGGAATGATGCTAAAACTGAAGCTCCAGTACTTTGGCCACCTTATGCGAAGAGTTGACTCATTGGAAAAGACCCTGATGCTGGGAGGGATTGGGGGCAGGAGGAGAAAGGGACGACTGAGGATGGGATGGCTGGATGGCATCACAGACTCAATGGACGTGAGTCTGAGTGAACTCCGGGAGTTGGTGATGGACAGGGAGGCCTGGCGTGCTGCGATTCATGGGGTCGCAAAGAGTCGGACACGACTGCGCAACTGAACTGAACTGAACTATCACAATTAAAAACTTTTAAATTGTTAAAATGGCAGATTTTATTTCCATTTTACCACCAAGAAAAAAAAGAAAAAGCTTCATAAGCAGAGGTGATGTACTTCAATTTAGAGATACTGTTCTAGTCAAAAAGGACAAGGAAAAGACAATTTTAAG
Source organism: Aepyceros melampus (assembly GCA_006408695.1). NCBI lineage: Eukaryota > Metazoa > Chordata > Mammalia > Artiodactyla > Bovidae > Aepyceros > Aepyceros melampus. The sequence goes on along the minus strand of SJXQ01013083.1, from coordinate 118,635 downwards.
TATACAGTTGAGAGAGAGAGAAGTTGCTTAGTCGTGTCCGACTCTTTGCGACCCCATGGACTGTAGCCCACCAGGCTCCTCGGTCCATGGGATTTTCCAGGCATGAATACTGGAGTGGGTTGCCATTTCCTTCTCCAGGGCATCTTCCTGACCCAGGGATCGAACCCGGGTCTCCCGCATTGTAGGCAGACGCTTCACTGTCCCTGGGTCTAAAGACACCCAAAATACCTAGCTGACTTTATCATCTTGGGTAAAACATCAAGCAGATAATTAAATAAACAGCCTGCTTATTTGTTCTACCTTCTAGTTAGTAACCTGAAATAGGCGTATGAACAAATACAATGTCTGGTAATACACTTCTCCAAGTTATCACATTGGATAATAATGATAATTTTAAGCATTATATTATGCTTAGAAAAATAAACTATTAAGAATTTAATAAATATTAACACATACACCACCCCCCCCTACAAAATCATAAACGCAGAAATTCTAGCACAGGGGTCTGGAAAAGTAACCCCCAGGAAGCTGTCTGTTGCTGTTCAGTCACTAAGCTGTGTTTGATCCTTTTTTTTTTTTTGCAACCCCATGGACTGTAGCCTACCAGGCTCCTCTGTGGGTTGCCATTTCCTTCCCCAGGGGTTCATCTTGACCCGGGGATCAAACCCATGTATCCTGCATTGGCAGGCGGATTCTTTATCATTATCAACCCAGGAAGCTCAATAATAAGAACTTTTTACCTTAAAATGATAATTTAGAAAACATGTATTATGCTTAAGGAGAAAATTAAATGATTAAAAATTTAATAAATGTTACTTCCCCAAATCACAAACATTGAAATTCTAGCATAGCACAAGATGTTTGGAAAAGTAATCCCCCAGAAGCTATTAAAGGTGAGTTAGAAAGAAGTTTTCTGCATATCAAGATAAGAGTGGTATAATTTCCAGATCTCATCCAGTGTCTATTTAAATCTGAATTTATCCAAAGCTAAATTTTTTTCTTCAACATAAATTCTGCAGTTAAAAGACTTTCATAAAATTGATGGTTCCTAGAATCAAGGAATAAAAACAAAATCCTAAATATTGAGTTTGTATACCAAACAACTAGTTTAGAAATAAATCTAACTGATGTTCCTGATTCAGGAAAACAAGAAAACATCTGAAATTCTGAAATTGACCCTAAGCAACTCCAAATCTGCTAAAACAGTAATTTAGCTTCAATTTGCACTATGAGTATTAAAACTAGGGCTGAAATTGATAACTGTTAATTTAAGGGTTTTAGTGAAGCACAATATGAGAAGGGGAGAGGAGAGGAGGATAAAGATGCTAAAAAACAAGTGTTAGGTAAGTGAGGAGCCAACATTTAGAGGCCAGGTGAGCTGTTTAGATCCCACTGCATAAGACTGGTTATAGGTATGCAGTCTTTGAAACATATAGTCAGGGTTTTGCTAAGGCACAGGCAAAGATGGGTTCTAGGTATGTGCATAATCCAGGAATTTGTAAAAGAGAAGGAATTCATGGATCAAATTGGGTGGGTTGGGATGAAGACAGGACCTGACCATAGCCCCTGAGGAAGGTGAAGGTAGTGAAGGGAGATGCAAGCAGGTACAGATGAGGAGGAGCAGAAAGTGGAGATCAAGAACTCTGCTCCTAGTGGAAATGACCAGAGAAATCAAAACCTGGGCTTGTGTGGACGCTGAAGACTTCAATAAATAGAACTACCAACAGATCCCAATCAGATCTCAGTGGACATTACCAAAAGAATTCAAACAACAGGCTGCAAGTGGCCCAGAGAACACCCACTCCAAGTTGCTTTTACACTCATCTGAGCAGTTGAGGTAAGGGCTCCTTTTCTGGATTCCAGCCTAGACTAGGAAATAAGTCAGGGTACGGAAGTCTTTGCCAAGTATGTTCTGTACCTTTAGTGTACGAGTCTGTTTATTTTGCAGCAGTCTCACTGAGGGTTTGGCATAGACTGTCCCTTTCTTTCATTTCCTTAATCACTTCAACAGGGCAGGTAATCTCTAATAAGCACCTGGGGAACAATGACACCTACTGTTTGAGCTACTGTAGCTGCAATTAAAAAAAAAAAAAAAATCACTGCAGATGGTGATTGCCACCATGAAATTAAAACACTCTTGCTCCTTGAAAAGAAAGCTAGGACAAACTTAGACAGCACATTGAAAAGCAGAGACATCATTTTGCCAACAAAGGTCCATATAGTAAAAACTATGGTTTTTCTGGTAGTCACATACGGATTTGAGAGTTGGACCATAAAGAAGGCTCAGTGTTGAAGAATTGATGCTTTCAAACCGTGATGCTAGAGAAGAGTCGTGACAGTCCCTTGGACTGCAAGGAGATCAAACCAGTCAATCCTAAAGGAAATGAATCCTGAATACTCATTGGAAGGACTGATGCTGAAGCTCCAATACTTTGGCCACGTGATGCAAAGTGCTGACTCATTGGAAAAGACACTGATGCTGGGAAAGATTGAAGGCAGGAGGAGAAGGGGACAGCAGAACATGAGATGGTTATATAGCATCAATTCAAGGACATGAATTTGAGCAAACTCGAGGGGACACTGGAGGACAAAGGAGCCTGGAGTGCTGTAGTCCATGGGGTCGCAAAGAGTCAGACAGGACTTAGCAAGTGAATAACAAAAAGTTGCAATAAACTTGCCACAAGGGACAGTGACAGGGGTAGATTTGTAGCTACTGTTTCTTTCTTTGGAAAAAAAGGACAAATGCTTCTATGGTGAGTTAGGTTAGGCTGGTGAAGTACTGGAGTTAGACAAGACAATTCTTACCAGAGAAAATTATTAACCCAGAATGAGAATATCTGAGTGTATGTCTATTTATAAAAGCCCTACCCTACTACAGAAAGGCTTGAAGACAATGGAAATGTCCAGTAGATTAACAAGCGGTTTAACCATGATTGTTAAAAGAGCAATTGCAGAAACTGCAGTTCTACAAGGTGAAAGGTAGAGCAAGGTAACAAATGAAATGGCCCCTCTCATTCTCTGTCCCTGTATTCCATCACCTTCCTCCAGCCACAGGGAAGTCCTGGAACCTCCACTAGTGCACTACAGCCTCTCAATCTGCTCTTCATTTCTACTCTAGATTCTTTCTTGTTGTAGATAATGCATCTTGTGTCCACTGCAATGGCTGAATGCCAATCTAATCTCTTGTATCTGAGTTCCTTTATGGATCATCTATTCTCCTTCCTCTGGAATGGGAGGCCTGCTTTGCTCTTATCTTCCCTCTGTTCTGACCTGGTCTACCTGAAGACTGCCCACTCCCAAACTTGCAGCCACTGAGATTTGCTGTTCTACTTCATGTTAGACTTTTCAGAACAAACCACCAAATGGACTATCCAACCATTAAATACCTATCTCCACTACTGGGCTGCTTGTGGTTGAACCAACTTTTGGTGAATACACATCTTAGATGTATCTCATCTCTTGATTTAGCCTTCTCCTCCTCTGAAAAAGTTGACCAGTCAATACTGTTGATATACAATATTTAGTATTCAATACCCCTAGCCAGGGAAGACATCTTTCTACAACTACCATCATGCTTTACTTTTTAAAGGCACAGAAAAAATTATTTTGGATTTAAAAGAGCCAATTTTGTTTTTCAACATGTTAACAAATCTTTATGAAATTCATTAGTCATATAATAATGCCCCTTTCCTAACACTGAAGCAAAAGGATTGTAATAAAGTGGGAGAGAAAGGAATGGAAGACAGGACGCTAGAAAAATTTATTTAAATATATTTAAAGCATTTAAGCATTCATTTGCTCTTACTTGAGGTAGTACCAAACAAAGTGCATTGATTTATAAATTAAATTATCAATGGACATGTTAATGGTTCTAGTCCAAAAATCTAGAAGAACCTAATCATAATTAACAATCACATAACATTTTTTCTACTTGAATTCTGTATGCTAGAATAACCCAGGAAAAGTCAGCCTCAAACCAGCCATGAAAATAATTTGGAAAACAAGACTCATGTTTTATCAACAGATTCTTCCTGTTTCATGTCAAGTAGGCAAAAAACAATCTAAATTAGCTGGTACCAATCTAATTCTTACATAATTTCTAAGATTACCATGTAGTGTTTTTCAGCAAAGGAAGCCACATTTGAAAATTTTAATTTTGGGCCAAATAATTGCTAGTTTTGCATTTATGAAGTAGCTCCACTTAGTTTAAATTCCCTTCATGTGAAAAGAATGCCTGTTGGTAACATTTCCTTTTTCTACAACTTTACCTCTACTGTAAATGTGGGTAGAATGCATGTCCTCCACCCCACTTCCATCATATTTTAGTTTTTATTACTCTAAATATTTAAAGGTCAAATAGGGTCTATCATGAGTTCAATACATATGTTAACTTTCTTTACATTCTTTTGCTTTCATTTTGGCACTACAGAATTTCTTTTTCAAGACTACAGTATTACTCTAGGTAATTACAAAACTTACACTATAAAACACAATAATATGTATCTGAGGACTTATGATTTTTATAAGCCCATTTTCCCCACCTGCTTTTTAAAAGAGTGGTAAAAAATAAAATTCAATACTATGCAAAACAGGATTGATGCTACCCAGGGTAATAAAAATAAGACAAATCAGAAAATAGTTCTCATTAGTCATCAGGATCTGGTGCTACAGTCTCCCGTACTGTATAGAATTAATTTCCATTAATATACAATAATCATTTGCTTGATATTACTGTGTATATTTACATAATGAATACTAGCATCCCTGTGTACTCAGCAACTTCCTCATATGTTTATAGCAATTGCACAGTCAAGACAGCTCAGAAACCAGAATGTGCTGGTTTGGCTGGCAGGAAACCAGAATGAATCAAATGGACCACCATGCTGTCTCAAACTGATACCCCGAATGTTCCCTCTCTTGCCGCAAAGTGACTATGCAACATGCTTCAAGTCTCTAAAGGGCAGAACACTACTGTAAACCAGTTACTTGGCCAAGCCTGATGTCCTACGACACATTTCAGAACTATGATGGTTGAATTAAAATCTAACTCTAAGACTATTGCAACAAATCAGATTCAAAAACAAACAAAATATGGATGTCATAGCCTCACACTTTTTAAAAAGTAGAATTCAAAATTGAGGAAAAGTTAAAGAAAACTTCAGCAATTTAAACTTGAATTTATACATTCATATTTTTTTCCAATATATTTTTTCTTTTTTTAAATTTTATTTTACAATAATGTATTGGTTTTGCCATATATAAACATGAATCTGCCACGGGTGTACACGTGTTCCCAATCCTGAATCAAATATATTTTCTAAGCCTTTGAAGTAAGTAGGTAGTGAGGAAAGAAATGCAAAAGTAAGAAAAACCTGGCTCTAGGTCATTACCTAAATGAAGTGGTTCACTGATAATCACATCAATACAAAAACTTTTTAGTCTGGAGGGAAGTGATCTCATCTAACATCTACTTTGATGTAAACTTACCTGTTTCAAGAGTTATCATTCTGACTTCGTAAACTTTAGAAAATAACCGAACTCCATGAACTTCCTGAATATTAGTTTCATACTTTACTACCATATAGAAAATGATCCGACATCACCCAAGACTACTCAGCAAGCGAGCCTTAGGCTCAGAGCCCTCCCTACTTGCACATATGTGTAGAACGGAGTTTTAAAATTTAGGTTACAGCCTGATCATTAGGCAGACTTTAAAATTAAAATGGCTACTTTGACATCTTTGAATTTAAAACCAAATATCTTATTTTAGTCTTTTTAGCTATATTAAAACTTTTTTAAGATTTCTTAAACAAAAGAGAGAAAAATATAGCATGAACATTATGGTAAGGGATTCTAATAAGCTTAGTCTGGCTACATGACAGAATATTTTACTGAAAAGAATTCATGTAGACAAAACCAAAGAATTCTTAACCTTCCCCCAATTCCCTGTAACAGACCAATAAAAATCAAATAAATACCTCAAATAGAAAGGTGACATAGGTCTTTCATCTTCCTGCGAACTAAAAGGAAAATGAAATTTGAATTAATTTCTCTTGACATCAAAACATCTCAATTTTACTAAAACTCTATTCCCCCTATCAAAAATTTTGTTTTGACACATTTAATCTCACCATCGAGTAAAGTTAGCAGAGTACACTCTACCTTGGACCCAGCCAAGACCAATTACTTCTTCAAGGGAGATCAAGAGAGGTTTCTTTCAAGATTAGCCTAAGGCGAAAGTAATTTACATCATACTTTCAAGAGGAAGTGTTTAACTACCTTATTCTAAAAGCCCAAGCCCATATATTACACAAACTCTTAAAGTGATTACAAACTCAATTATCTCAATAAAGTTAATTACAGCTTATTAACATGATATGAAAATAAGAGAGTCAACAAAATATTCCTAAGTGTATGATGCTCTAGCAATGCCCAGGCACCAGTACACAACACTCTTGCTCTTTGCCTTCTGCAGCCACACCCAAGGTATTAATGAAGGTAAGTAACAAGAAAGGACACAAATGAAACTACTATAAAAATAGTTTAAGTTCCTCAAACAACACAGAAACAACATGAAGCTTAATATAAAGTATTTAATTAAAAATATAAAATGTATACTACAGTGAAATATTTTTCTTTCTTTTACCTGCTTTTCTCTTTTGATAAATGACCTCAAAACAAATGAGTCTCTCCCCTTCAGGTCTACTAGAGTGGTCTTTGAACTTTTTTGATTATGCACTTGTGCAAAATTTGCTTTTAAGTAGCCATTCCCCTGAATATATGACTAGGTATCTATGTTAAATGTGTTCAACATTCAACAAAAAAAGTATAAATATATTAGATAAAGTTAATCTAATACAATTAATCTTCTTGTACCCTTGTGGTACACGACAAACATCACTGATGAAAAGAGAAAAGTTTTCTTCATAATGTTATCTTGGCAATCACCAAAAATCTTATTACAAGTTGTAGTATAACAGACACACACACACAAATCTTATTACAAGTTATAGTGTAACACACACACACATACACACACACACCCCCATTAACCCTGCCCTGGAAGTAGAAAAGGTCTGGCTACAAGATGACATATAAAAAATGACATTATTTTTCACTCTCTCATGATTTTGATTTCCAATGTCAATATCACTTAGGAATCTTAGTGTTTATCTTGTCAAAGATTTTGCTGTTTGTAATTGATTGTGCCAGTTCTTCTCAAGTGAAAGGTAAATGGACAGATCAGCTTTATTCTTGACTCTAATATTGATAGGCTGAGGGCAAGGCTTGATGAGTTACAGACACTAACACCTGGGAAATCTGGTGTCTTGGGAAGAAACCCCTGGAGCTGTGCTTTACAGGAGTGATTACTTTAAGCCAGACCAACACAAGGGATTTACATATTTGACATCAAAATAGTCCTTGAAAACACTTAACAAATTATAAACATGTTAGAATTGGGTTTGTTTCTTAACCAAGGGTTTGGTGTCAAAAACAGTAAGTATAACTGCTGCTGCTGCTGCTAAGTCGCTTCAGTCGTGTCCGACATTGTACAATCCCACAGGCGGCAGCCCACTGGGCTCCGCCGTCCCTGGGATTCTCCAGGCAAGAATACTGGAGTGGGTTGCCACTTCCTTCTCCAATGCATGAAAGTGAAAGTGAAAGTGAAGTCGCTCAGTTATGTCCAACTCTTAGCGACCCCATGGACTGCAGCCCATATTATGCAAAAGATAGGAACATGTGAGCAGTGTACTAAACACATTTTTGCCTACACCAGATCCTTAACTCTAACATGTAACAAATATTAAAGAAAATTAACAAAGTTTCTTTAGTAAACATTCAGTTAACAATATGGTTGGTTTTCTTAAAATTCAGAAGTGCCTTGGGAGATAATTTAATGATGCAGAGTTCTGAACATAGTTGTTCATGTGCTTTGGCTAATATTTTGTGTGCATGCATGAAAATGTCCTTGTAGTCAACAGAGGCAATCAAAATCAAATTTCTTCCTTTACATCTTCTCTCCTTCATACATCTATTCATCAGTGAGGCACTATCTTGTGCTTAACATTAATTATCTCATGTAAATCCTCACAAAAACTTCCCTGGTACTTGCCCCTCTCTTGAGAACAGCAGGCTCAGAGCAGGCACATAACTTATCCAGGTCACACGGCTGCTGCTGCTAAGTCGCTTCAGTCATGTCCGATTTTGTGTTACCCCATAGACGGCAGCCCACCAGGCTCCCCTGTCCCTGGGATTCTCCAGGCAAGAACACTGGAATGGGTTGCCATTTCCTTCTCCAATGCATGAAAGTAAAAAGTGAAAGTGAAGTCACTCAGTTGTGTCCGACTCTTCAAGACCCCATGGACTGCAGCCTACCAGGCTCCTCCGTCCTTGGGATTTTCCAGGCAAGAGTACTGGAGTGGGGTGCCACTGCCTTCTCCCAGGTCACACAGTTAGTGACATGCAAACAACAAACATAGTTTTTGCCTTCAATTTTAATTTATCAAAATATGGTGGGATGAATGTCCTCATTCTGGCATAATATCTTGTGGACTTTATAAGCTCCGTGCCATGCTTCTGAGTATAGCAACTCTACACCAACCTTAGTCAAAGTCCACTCATAATGCTTTATGCCTGATAGCACGTACAAGGTGAGTAATTTGTTAAAATGTGTTGGTATATGTCAAGAATGCCTCTTCACAGAAACATGAGTTTTCAAATCATGAGCAATTTTAAATTATTTTTTGGAGTATAATTGCTTTACAATGTTGTATTAGTTTCTGCTGTACAAAAAAGTGAATCAGCTATATGTATACATATATCCCCTCTTTGTATTTCCTTCCCATGTAGGTCACCACAGTGCTTCCCTGGTGGCTCAGCTGGTAAAAAGTGTCTGCCTGCAATGCAGGAGACCTAAGTTTGATCCCTGGGCAGGGAAGATCTAGAGAAAGAAATGGCGATCTACTCCAGAATTCTTGCTTGGAAAATTCAATGGACAAAGGAGCCTGGCAGGCTACGGTCCATGGGTTCACAAGACTGAGCGACTAAACCTACCGAGGTCACCACAGAGCACTGAGTGTAGTTCCCTGTTCTATACACTAGGTTCTCGTTAGTTATCTATTTTATCATAGCAGTGTACATATATCAATACCCATCTCCTAATTCATCCCCCCCTTTCCCTCCCCCGTCCCATCCATATGTCCGCTCCCTACATTCACGTCTCTATTTTTTCAGCCTGCATTTGCACAGGGTAAATTTGTCAATGAAAGACAAAATCAGAACTTCTTAATTTGGATATGTCCTTAAATTTTGAGCAGTGTTTAAGCACTGTTATTTCAATGAAATGAACCAGACTCAGTATTAACTCAGTATTAGGTTTGCTTAGTCAGTAGCAGTCAATGGGACAGCAATCTATGCACAGTACCCAAGAATAAAAATAAAATTTGAAAAGAAAATGAGGAAGATAATTAATTTTGATAGTTAATTAGCCTATTTTTATTTTCCCTTTCATAAAAGTAATGTAATCTTGACTACAGTATAAATTCTGAAACAACTAAAGCATTGATTTCAGATAAAGTCTATTAATTCTAAAAATCAATTTTATGCACAGATTTTAAAAGCAAGTTCAAGGAAAAATGGCCAAGGACAAGTCTTCTAATCGAACAGAGAAAATAGACTTTTCCACAAAATTTACACATTGGATGTAAAACATTTGAAAAGATCACCATTTCTACCTCTGTGCAAAAGGAATATTGGACTATTATTATATGCCCTCAAGCACCTATTTATAGTTATTTATGCCTGTTGCTAGCTTTACATCCATCTCAGACATGTCCAGTGATGCTGAGTTGTAATTTTTTGCCTAAATTTTCGATTGAGAATCAATTCAGACATACTTTCAGTTTTTAAAAATAAGCACATGTACTGTGAATAAAAAGGGGAGTGTGTGTCATGAAATGAAGCCAATGACAAACTGTAACAACTTGGAATTCATTCAATTTCTTCCTTGGTTACTAGTAAAAATGCCATATTTTAATTATTTCTTGTTTGCCGACTCTGAATAATAGCCAAGTTTAAGCAGCCAATTGCTTTGCTTTTTTTAAAAATTCAAACACATTGAGAGATTTGAGCAATCATCTCATGTTCATCAGGCCATTGAGTGCTTAATGTCCTTAGACATGTGGTGTTATATTCTCTCACAACAGCTGCCTGTGGGAAGGACATTTATCAAATAGACCCAAGTAATAGTCCAAACCTAAGAAGCTACAGCTGAGAAGGGCAATAACAAAGACAGAAGGGTTTTAGTGGGGGCCTATCTAACTTACCTTTTTTACATTTAATTTTTAGTTTATCTTGGAGTATAATTGACTTACAATGTTGTATGAGTTTCAGGTGTACAGTAAAGTGATTCATTTATACATATACATATATCCTTTATTTTTCAGATTCTTTCCCATAAAGATCATTACAAAATATTGAGTAGAGTTTCCTGTGCTATACTAACTTACCTTTTCATGTGACTCAACATTGGTAAATGCACATAAATGGATGACATCTAGACTTACGATCTCTTCCTGAGCTGCACTCATTTCTAAACTGAAGCCACAGAGTGCAATGCCTATCGATTTAATTACACAGCAAGCTAACTGAAACTGCGAAAAGCGTGGTGCTTTCTACGCCTAAGAAAAAGCAAGTACTGTTGGGAGAATTCCCAGACTGAGGTTTCAGAATGGACCCTCAATTACTGGATCAAACCACCATTCCATTCAATTCCCTTTTGAACTGTCACGATAAATGTTCCAATTAGTCCAACTTACTAATTGGTTAATGTGGCTGGCTACCTCCAAAATTAACATAATCTGCATATTTAGCTACACACTTTAACTACATTTTCAAATGATTTGAGCTAGACGAAACAGTTTGTAAGTGTTCCTTGGGTATTGAAAAGTACAGCAAAATAGGTAAGGATTAGTTCCATTCATTGAAAAACCAGAAAAAAAAAGTCTACTGGGGCTTAAAAAACAAAAATAGCCAAAGGAGGAGAAAAGGGGAGGGACAAGTGAAAAGACAAAATTTTAAGTATTAAGTAAACATTTTCTCTGGAATTCAGGTTTTCCCCTCATGTTGCAACAAATGTGCTAAATGGAAGAATTTTCTTAGGTGAAATTTCTTCAAGGATAATGAGGTGAGTGAAAATTAGCACATTTTCGTTTCTTCCTTCTTCTGCAAAAAATAAAGTGCCATACTTGCGCTTTTTTGATTTATCCACAGTCTCAGGCATTAGCATTTATAACCCCCAGTTATAGCATTTATAACCCTCCATTTGGGGTGTGATGGAACAGCTGGTGTTTTGGCGCTCAGATTTTTGGTTCCGCTCCATTCAGGAACACAGTAGAAAACATTCTCCCTGTTACTTTTGGAAAACAAATGCCAAGAGTTTTCAGATCAACTTCTGGCAAACTGTTTGCCCCTGTAAGTTCAGGGGGACATTTTTATAGATATATCTACACTTCTTTATTATAAACCCAAGCAACTTCACTTACAGTTTTATTATTTGTATGCTGTTAACTAAGAAAGCAACACCTAACCGCCAGGAGAAATAAAAACAAACCACTTAACTTCAAGAGCAAATAGGTTTTCCTGACCAGTGGGTAAATGCAAAGAGCTGAAACTGTTAATGTTCACAAGACTAGAACTAGCTTCGTTTAGCGAACACGAAGAGGTATTATGCTTTGGAAGCAAAACAACAAAAGGCTTCCAAAAATTTGCAACCTTCCCCCCAATAAGGTAAGGAAATAATTCAATTATTTTCTTGATTGCTTAGTATAAATTTGAAATATATTGTTTGGGGCTGAACAGTATCTCCTCAAAAACAGTATCCCCTAACCCGAAGGAACTCAGGATATGATCATGTTTGAAAATAGTCTTTACAGAGGTGATCAAGTTAAAGTTACCGTAATGGGCTCTAACTCATATAACCAGCACCTTATAGAGCAGACAGAGGTGGATACACACACAGGTAGCACACCGTGTGAACACTGGAATTGTGTTGCCACCAACCAAAAACTCCTGGAAGCAAGGAGAGAGGCTAGGGACAACTCATCTCCCAGTGTCTTTTGAGGGAGCCTGGCCCTGCCAACACGTTAATTTGGGATTTCTGGCCTCTAGAACAATGAGACAATAAATTTCTGTTATTCTCAGCTACCCTGTTTGTGGTGTTTTGTCACAGCCGTGCTAGGAAACTAACAATTCTACTAAAAATATTTTCCCTCCCAAATCCAGAATTAAGAACTTGCCTAACAAAAGTGTCTCCATCTTACACATAGGTTGTACTCTGGAATTTCATTTGTAGGAAGGCTAAGACTAGAATCAGTTTCCCACACTGACATGGGGATTTGACTTCCAGGCCTGTACTAACCTCTCATTCAAATAAAGTATCCTCAATAAGCACTCCAGAGTCAGTGTTTTGAAAAACTTTGCCCATGATCCAGTTAGAAACACATTTTACATTGTGACAGTATGCACACACATAAAAGACACACATTTCATAGCATTATTCTTACTTTGGATATTTTCTATTTTGTCATATTTCACTTACATAAAATTATATAAAACACTGGTCACAATCCGCTAAATTGGTTTTATGACCAAAAGGTCATGGCCCACAGTTGAAAAATGCTATGCTAAAAACACATCTCCCTGGCTTGAGGCATAATTAATACACAATGAATGCTGCTGAATTAAGATCTACATTCTCATAGGACAGAAGCAAACACTCTTTTCTTCTCTGCCCCACTGTCAGAATCAGCTCTGGGCCAAAAAAAGTACAGATTTTGTTGAGCCTGGATCACAGAGAAAATCAGAGAGAAAGCAGGTCCAGATACACCTAGCAATATAGATGTGAGAAAGTCGTTCTAGGTGAGCATGGGGGAGCTGATAGAGGATTTCCAGGTCTCTTCAATATTCTTTTCCTGCTTATACCACAGGATGGTGTCAAGAAGGAGACTCAGGGACCCACGGTCTTTTTTGATTTTGCCTTCCTTACTGACCTGGGCTTCCCAGGTTGGGCTAGTGGTAAAGAATCTACCTGCCAATGCAAAAGACACAAAAGATGTGAGTTCAATTTATTGGTTGGAAAGATTCCCTGGGGTAGGAAATGGCTACCCACTCCAGCATTCTTGCCTAGAAAATTCCATGGGCAGAGGAGCCTGGCAGTCTACAGTCCATGGGGTCGAAAACAGTCAGACACAACTGAGAGCCTCTAGAGATTACTAACGGCCATGACATTCTTTATCACCTATATTCTGTCTCTTCGATTCAAAGAACTAGTATGCTTGGAAGGAACTAGGGAGCATCTTACTCTATTTCTGTCCCTCTACCCAGCTAGTTCTATCCCTGGATGCCTTTGTAATGAACACTGTTCAATCTCTAGGGAACTGGAGGGGACTGGTGAGGGTGTGTGCCTGTCAGCAACAGGACATAAAGCTTTTAAGCAGGGAGGGGAGGGGCTGCTTTACCTTCTGTCTCTTTTGCATCTTTTCCTACAGTGGGAAAGTCAAAGGAAACTATTACTACCTGTGGACTGGCTGACACAGCCCAGTCTCACGCCTCACTTTACAGGGGATCTTGGCTGGAGATGTGTTTAGAAGTCACCAGAGTCCTCATTCCTGTTATAATCATTTCAGTTGCATTAACAGCCAACTGCTCTCCTTAAAAAAAAATCCCTCACCCCCACTCATGGTCGGTCACCAAACTGCACTGATTCTATCTCAAAAAGAGACAAATCTCTGAATCTGACCTTTCCTTTCCATTTCCACTGCTTTAGTCCATCACAGTGGCAATCCTCATTTTCCCCTGCCACCCAGACCAGTTTATCCTTAATACTCCCATCAGATTTGTCTTCCTAACCTGAAAGCCTCTCCTGTTTCCTCTTTGTCTTTGGGGTGAAGTCCAGATGTCCGAACCTGGCACACAAGGGAAGTGAGCTTCCATCAACCTCGCACTGCACTTTCGTAACCCTGTCTGTACGTGCTGTTCCCTCTGTCTTGAATGCTTCCGGCACTTCTCTCTCTGTCTGGTAAATACTTCATCTCTCAGCTCAAATGTCATCTAATCTGGGAAGCCATCTCCATCACCCTGGAGAGGGGAGCAACTTCTCCATGCAGGTTCCCAGACACTCTGTCCACAGCCATAAACCAGTGCCCAGCACATGATGCCAGAGATTCCAGAGTTTGGAAGCTGGCCTCACCTCCTGGACTGGTCTTTATCTTTGTCCCCCACAGCACCTAGCAAGGTACCCAGAACATTCTGGGTGTTCCGTCAGTGGCTGAGGAATAAAATGAGCATCACTCAGAGCATGCTGAGAGCTGACATGACCATGTGATTATGCATTTTGAAAACATACACCATTTATAATTTGAAAAATTAAGTTTCCCAACTGGATGCATTCTCAGATAGCTGTATGTTGATTATTTTAAGTTATCTTGTTCCCTGTTATTCCAAACTTAATGGAACTGCAACTGTGCCATAAGCTTTCTCCCACCCTTATTTAGAGAATTTATTTTCTCCCACTGCACAGTTAGAGGTGGGAGTGCTGCCATTGTGCCAGTAATGTAAACACTATACTTTCTGTAGGGTACTGTGAACCCAGAAAAGGATATGTTCGGGCAAGGCAATGTTTGAATACGGGCTTGGCACATACTCTATCTGTTTGTTCTGGCTTGAGAGCAGGAAAAGAAAATTTTTTCACTTCATTGCAAACCCAAAGCTTTGTGTGGAGCTTAAAGAAATTTTTGGTTTAGTCACAAAACTTTTTCAAGGCAGCTGGGAGTTTTCATTTGTCTCTGAGATTCTTGTTCAGCAAAGTGCTGTTTATCATTATTATAGATATAGCAAGATCGCCTTTGGGAGGCAGTAATTTAGAATGTAATATACAGTAAGTTTCTTTTTTGAGTGGGTTGATATTAATGGATAAGAGGATATTTTTAAAACATTAGCAAATACATTGAAATATTTCCTAATCTTTGGCTCTGAAACAAAAGCAAAGGAATAGGTGATACCTGCAAAAGGGAAGAGTAAACTTTTTTTTTTCCACTAACTTCTTTCAATTATTGCCCTGGTAGCTCAGACGGTAAAGAATCTGCCTGCAGTGCAGGAGACCTGGGTTCAATCCCTGGGTTGGGAAGATCCCTTGGAGAAGGGAATGGCTACCCACTCTAGTATTATTGCCTGGAGAATCCCAAGGACAGAGGAGCCTGGAAGGCTAAAGCCCATGGGGTTGCAAAGAGTCAGACACAACTTAGCAACTAATACTTTTCACTTTACAACCATTCTTAATGGCTTCCTATAACAAGGTGCCACAGATGGGGTGGCTTCAACAACAGAAACACTGACTTCTCACATTTCCAGAGATTGGAAGCCTGAGATCAAGGTGCCAGCATGGTCAGGTTCTGCTGAGAGCTCTCTCTGGCTTGCAGACTGCCATCTTCTTGCTGTACCTCCACCTGGATGGGGTTGGTGGATGGGCAGATTGTCCTCTGGTACCTTTATCTCCTCGTAAGGGCACCAATCCTATCGTGGGAGCCCAGCCTCCATGAGCTCATGCAAACCTAATTATTCCCAAAGGTCCCACTTTAACATACCATCACCCTAGGGACTAAAGCTCCAGTATATGAATTTGAATAGTTATATCATTTACAAAGAACTATAGTATTCTTTAACTACAAAATTTCCCCACTAAGTAAGTTTGTTAGGCATTATCACCCCCACGTTATAGGTGAAGAAAATGACTTGCCCAAATTCACATGGCTAACTCACTGTCAGTGTCTGGATATTGGATAAGTTTCTTGTAAGTAAGTAAGTAAAGTCACTCAGTCGTGTCCGACTCTTTGTGACCCCATGGACTGTAGCCCACCAGGCTCCTCAGTCCATGAGATTCTCCAAGCAAGAATACTGGAGTGGGTTGCCATTTCCTTCTCCAGGGGATCTTCCCGACCCAGGGATCGAACCCGGGTCTCCCGCATTGGAGGCAGACGCTTTAACCTCTGAGCCACCAGGGACAGCAAGTTTACTCTCTTTTCATTGCTTTCCCCACTGTTTTCTGCTGACTCTCTAGTACCTCTCCTTTTTTTCCCAGTAGTTTAGATAGGGTGATCTCTGTAAAATTTAAGAATAACCGTCACTTTAATTCACGCTAGCTTCTTGGTTTGGGGTAAACAGCAAATATTTAGACTTCAGAGCCACTGCAACCATCTCATGACAGCAGAGCCCATGGAGGTCTCCCTTGTTCTCACTCATTCTCATTACTACCAAATGCAGACCACACTGGTGATGAAATCGAAGTTCAGATACTCAGCCTCGGAAGGGTTAACCCAGACTGGAGGTAAGGCAACTTTTAACTTCCTCTGAGACTGAGGTGGGTCATAGAAGGGAAGGTTGGGGAGGTTGAGTGCTATCAAAGTGCAAACAAGTTTGCAACAGCATGAGTTTTCAGATAAATTAACCTAAGGCGTCACCACCACAAACAGTAGAGGGCTCTCTAACATCACACAGGAGATTCACAAGCTGGCCCATTATTGCCGGGGTTGTTCCTTGGTTAAGTTCCCCATCATCCCAAGTTACCAACGTTTACTTGTTTGCAAAAGAATATTCCAAAAACCAATACTTAGAAAGGCCAGATGGACTCTGTTGATAAGAGGTTCAGTGAAATTTTCCCATGCTGGATCACTAATATATGTTAATTAATACTGTTGCTATAAGTCTTAAAGAGCCATTGCAATTTGCAATTTGGTATATTTCACCATCATGAAATAAATATTCAATAATGTATATTCAATAACGTATATTGAATATCATATTTGCTTGATGAAGTAATGAAAAGAGAGTTATACTGACATTACTCATCTCAGTTTCCCATTTTTATAAATAAATCAAATGGAAAAAGGAATGTGGAAGCAGATGACAATGCATTAAAATCAAAGGAATCTAGATTAGTCATTAGTGCACTTAACTTTATCTTCCATCATTAGTTTCTGTGTCCATAAGATGAGTTAGCGACTATCTGAAAGTTAATCTAGCAAATCAAAACACTGCTGTGAAGTTGAGAGCTTTATCATGGACTTAAGAGTGAGTGAAGACTATTTCTTAGCCTATTGAAATCTTCTACATATAAAATGGAGATCCTCACCAAAGATCCACAATATCCAAGGAAAAAAATACAATGGAATATGAATCACGAAAGGAGCTCGGGTATAAGTAAAGTCTAGAGTCTAATAAACTACCTCTTTAGTGATAGAAAGTAAATTTGTTGTTGTTTAGTCGCTAAGTCTTGTCTGATTCTTTTGCGACCCCATGGACTGTAGCCTTCCAGGCTCCTCTGTCCAGAAGATTTTCCAGGCAAGAATACTGAAGTAGATTGCCACTTCTTTCTCCAGGGGATCTTCCCAACCAAGGAACTGAACTCGCATCTCCTGCACTGGTAGGCGAATTCTTTACTACTGAGTTCACCAGGTGAGCATCTTTAGCACTGAACCACCAGGTAAACCCTGAAGGTAAATTTAGTACCTGAGAAAAAACTTGTTTCAATTCTTTATATAGTTTCTCTACTTAATTCTGATATTATTCTATTTCCTTGGAAGCACTTTTTTTAGCTGGCAAGAATATCAATACAATGCTATACAGCACAAATATTTTAGTATTTCTAAAAATAACTAGAATAATTTAACCATCTCAGTAGGTGTATTATAAGATCTATCATTAGTTTAAGTCATTTTGAAGTGAACTTTAAGAACTGAGTTCTTTACAGAGGATCAAATTTTAAACATTCAGCCTTTGCAGTTTTTCTAAAAATGGTGAGCTTCAACACAGTCACTTCCATCCGGAGAAAGTCTGCAAATTATGTTAAGTTATAAACAGATAGTAAAATACATTAAAGAGAACCAAAGTATTTTACTTTATTCTTAGCCTTCAATCTGTTATTCTCATCTTAGTTACTGATTAGCAGTAACAAATTTATCTTCTATACACTTTCACAACATGCTAAGAAAGGTTAAAAAGTCTCTCATGGGAATTATAAGCTAAGTAGACATAGGGGAACAAACATGCCCTCTAAAAAGATCATACACTTCTATGAGGTTAAATAAAACATAGGGGAATATTATCCATGCAGGTACATCTCTATTATTATGTTAATTATAATGTCCATCACCAAATTCACCACATGTATTGTAATTGTCTGGTAATGTGCCTGCGTCCTCACTAGTATGTGAGCTCTCTGAAGCAGAACTGTGTCTTCATTCCTTTATTATCACTGGCAATACAGAGTAGTATTCGGTCATAGAGAAAACATTAAAAAACACTGTAAGTATCTGTTGTTTTAATAGGTAACACTGACCGTCTAGTAAATGAAAACATCAATTAAGACAAAGACACTTCACATAAGGTCCTGATATTCAATATGTTATTTGTGGATGTTGAGTAGTATAGTGTTAGTATCTTATATATACCTGCTGTCAATGGCTTTATATAAGTTATAATCATTAACTAGAATTTAGATCAGAGTTTCTCTGTGTGGACCATGTGTACCATATTTACTTTCAGGAAGCTTGTTAAAATGTTGATACTTCCCTGTCACACCCAGATTCAGATTCAGTAAGTCTAGGGAAAGAGAGGAGCAACAAGACACTGATTTTAAAATAAGTTCCCCAGGTAATTCTCATGCAGCTAAAGTATGAGAAGCACTGAGCTCTCTGCTCAATACAAACATGAGTGAGCATGAGTTTCTCTTAACTGGTATTTAAAGTTTTCCCTCATCCACTGTTAATTCAATTTCTAGCCCCTCGGTGTTCTTAAATAGAATGGAGCAACACATTCAGCCCACAACTCAAGACTGCAACTTTCCTCTCCAAGCAGGATAACAGTGGGGGTGGCTGGCAACAGTCATCTCTACTAGAGATCACAGAAATCCTTAGCCAAAGACACTGTATTGGGCTTGGAAGAAGCAATTATGTGTAGGAACCAGAAAGCTTTCTACACAAGCGCTTAACTTCCCTTAACAAAGAGAACCACACAAGCCTACCTGTTCCTTGCCTTCAAGATGTGTTTGATCACAGGCAGGCACAGGCTGAAGTGAGGATTGCAAGTCAACCAAATTAAATCCGCAGACATAGGGAGACAGTGAATAAAGTGATCAGCAATCTTGAATGCAAATTCACATTATTCCTCTTACATAAGTTTATTTATAAGGACTAATAATTTAGGACTAAGGACTAATAATTTTAGAAGAAATTACACTGATTCTATTTTAGCTTTCATCAACTTAACTCCCTAAACAATATTTTAGCAGAATACAGGTCTATTTTCTTAACAGTTATTATATCATTGCACAGCTTATTACAGAGTTCAGTTCTAGAAAGGATGTGCTTAAGACACTTAAGAACCGATACCATTATAAGAAAGAAATAAGCCCCCAGCTTTAAAGCTGGAAGCCACATCAAGAGTCCAAAAATTGTACATTAGTTTTTAAGTCTTCAAAATGCATGCCCTTCCCACTGAATTAATATAGACAAATTTCAGATCTATCCATCGATCGCTTTTTGCTCCCTTGGGTTATCAATTTTAGAAAAGGAATTCCAGGGACATCCGCATCAAGTTCCATTACAGTGCAGTTCTCATCACAGCGAAAGAAAAACACTTATACCGTTTTATCTCACAGGGTACATCTGCAGGAACCATTTTGCAAATGAACACTCAACTTTGGTTTACCTTATTTCCATATTACAACATGACTGTCTGGTAAAATGGTTTTTAAAAAAGAAATTCATTTTTTGTCTAGGTTGTCCTCTTATGGATAAACCGTATTTACTATGTGACTTTTAAAATCACTTCCATTAATAAAACTCTCTATAGTTTTCTTAGAGGAAGCTTTACATAGAATCAAATGTCACTGCATGTATAGCAGTTGTAGCTGAAACAGTATAACATGATTGGCAAAAGAAATTCTAAAAATCCTAAAACATGACCTTGGGCAACTGAGGATTTATTCCAAGCCTCATTTTCTAGTTGTGAAACTGGAGGGCTGGACTCTGTCACCTCAGAGGTGACTTCTAGCTTTAACATTCCGGGACATCTTATTCACTTAATTTACCAACAGTGATCTTTTTGACATGCCTTTTGTTTAAATTTACTTTTCTCTGCTTTAGTATAACTCCTCTACCCCACCCCCCAATCCATATTACAATCATTAATGAACAAAACAGAGCCTTGTGCTCAATCATTCTTACAGAGCAGTTTGTTTAAAGGTGTCTTCTGTGTAATAAACCTATCTAGAATTATTCATGGGGAAATAATGTCCTTAGCATCTATGTCCATGTATTATAAAGTACTTATTGATAGAAAATCCTTGTCTAGATATAAAATTCAATGCAGAGGGCTCCTAAAATGCATTTTTAAAAGGTCTTTCCCCTGTCGCCATCCTTCAAAATGAGATTAGAGCTCACCGCAGCGTCATAACATCGCTTAGAAACTCATTCAGTTTCTAATTCAGTTTTAATAAACCTGCTCAATATATTCTTCAGTTTCTGGTTTTTTTTTTTTTTAGATGTCAAAGCTATTTTCTTGTATTTATTTTAATTCTTCTTCACCGAACAGTGAAGAAGATAAGAAGTTGGGCATAAGTGTCAGCATAAGCAGCAATATGTTTACATTTTTCTGGTTTTGAGTTTGCAGCAGATTACTGAAAGATGCCAAGTATTGGCAAAGTTATATAGTTTTACACCACTCAGAAAATATGGAAGAAAAAACCCAAATAGGAAAGAATACTACCTTTGCAGAGGCATGATTTCACAAGCCATCCTTGTCTGGAAATTGGCAAGGGACCCTCACAACTGTCTCTTCCGCGCCTAGTGGGGGCGTCTGTGCGGGGACCGGCTGCTCACAGCGGCTGGGCAGGCTGGGGGCGGGAGGTTGCACCTCACCACCAGAGAAGCAGCTTGCTCTGCACTCTGCCAGCGTCCGCGGCTCTCTGCCTCCAAACTTCTCCAAGCAGTGCTATTCGATCGCTGCCTCTCTTAATTTCCACCGCAGTCCACTTTGACCTTTGTTCCAGGGAAGCAGCTGAACCACCCAGCCAATCAGAGGAGCAACTGCTGCAGGGCTTAAAGGCGCTGCTTCTTTTGCGGCGGCTGCTGCTCCTCCCCTGGCTCCTCAGCGGGCTTGCCTAATTCTGGTAACACGAAACTTTCCTCGGAGCCCTTCCACAGACGGGCTTGTCAGTCTGGGGAAACAACCAATAACTGCGGCAAGAGCAGTCCCTTGACCTCTCAGTACTGAGACTGCCAACAAGGAAATCCATTTGTAAAGGAAAGGCATTGCCTCTGAAACTGAAGGTTTCTGTGACAGAAGGCATAAGCTGCGTCCTGTCTCTTTTCTTCTTAAAAAAGAACAAAGAAAAAAATCAAACCACTAACACTGAAAGGCGTAATACTCTTCTAGAAGGCACGCAGGCACTCTTCTAGACCCCTGCCCTACCCGTATTTATTTCCTGCTGATGTTTACATTGCGGTGGCTACTAGTCACTGGTGACATCTCCCAAGGCACGTAGCTCTCATTTCTGGGGAGAACACGCGTCCTAAGACTGACTGCTCAGGGTCTCAAGGGATCAATGTGACTATTTCTCATGGAAATATTTCAACTTATTATTTCTGCATTTTATCCTTATAAAATTGAACGTGTTTATTTAAATACCCATTTTCCTCTAAGAATATCACCAGCATATTTTTGGTAGGTTGGTTATTTATTGATTTTTTTTTTTTTTTTTACAGGTAACACCAAATCAATTTCTCATAAGGGCTGCTAAATGCCTGTTAGTTACCTAACTTTCCTTTATTTTCCTCTTCAGTGGGGAATACTAATGTGTTGTTTTAGGAACATAACTGTTAATCCATAGGTTTCAAACACTGCAGAACAAACTAGAAATATATTTTATTAAGCTTTCCTTCACAGCATAGGATTTGCTGAGAGTTACAACAAAGCCCAGAGCATCGCTTTTAGCACAAGGCAGAGGGCCAGAGTCCACAACATTCAGAAACAGAGGGGGCTTGTATGACCAAAAAGGTATCCTTCTCCACTGCAGTTTTCCCCAGATTTCTTACAGATCACTCGTAATTCTGAATTTAGAACACAGAGCCCTACTGTAAGCATCCACTCTCCTTTGCTATACCTACTAATAAAAATATTCACTGTCTGACTAAATACTCTGTCATATTTATGACGATAGATTAGTTATCCTAAAATTTATATTCAGACATTATGATAGAATAACTAAAATCAGCCATTTAAAACAATGGAAGTTTTAAGTGTTTTAAAGTAAATTCAGAACTTACTTTTATTGAAGGTATCAGTATAGTGTTTTGATTCTAGACTTAGAAATTCTAATCATTCTCCAGTAACAATAACCTTGTTTTATGTATTTCTTAAGTTTCTTACCTTTCAAAAATGCATCTTTATATCTTGCTTAAGTGTTAAGCAAGGGTATGTGTCCAGTAAATGAAGTGTCATTTCTGGAGATAGGAAATCACTGTTACATATATCATGATATCATTTCACTGAGAAGTAAACTTGGTACTAGAAAATGAAGCAATTTGGAAACTTCACCTGGAAAGTTAGTGGCAGAACAGAAACTGGTTTCAGGATTGCTCAGGTCTGCTTCAGATCTCTGCTGTACAGCATAGTGCTTAGCCTATTCTACATGAGTTTTTAAAATATTTCACAGGATAACATATTTTTAGAAATAGTTAAAATTCAGGTGATAGAAACAATATCTTCTCTTTTAATTTTATGAATACATCAGTACTATATGGCTAAAAGAGACATGAGACCAATAATAAAGGACCCAGCATTACAAAAAATATATTAAATCATATAATAATTTACATTCAATACATACTAGATGTAAAATACTGAATAGGAACATTCAAATGTTAACATCTGATCCACATACATTTCCTGATAATTAAATCTTCCTGTCAACATCCCTCTAACATGCCATATTACTAGTGAGATGTCAGAGGTCATTTCTGAAAATCACCTAACACTATAACTCAGTAATTACCTGCCCTTTCAAGTCTCCATTATTTATTTATAATAATCCCTCCTTTCACTTTTGGTTGATTTTCAGGGCATGACTAGATGACCATTTTTGAATTTACACTTGGACTGGAGCTCCTCCTTTCAAACCACATCAGAGTCCTGGATCACTGGGATAGCTTTGTTATTCCACGTCCCACATCCTCATGTCAATTCTTCATTGTCAGGTGGCAGAAGCTCCACTCTCTGAACCCTGCCAGTGACAGTTTCTCAAACCTGGACTCCCGGACCACATTTCCTCCCACGCCCTACGAGGTGCACCTCTCATGACCAGCATACCGCGGCCACCCCCATTCCTCCTCCTCCTCCTGAGCTCTCTCTTCAGCTCCACCTGTTTGTCCACATCTGCGGAGGACAACCTGCACCCAAACTGACGAGCACACAACTTTTAAAAAAGATGCATTGCTGGCTGTCCTTAGCATTCAGTTTTTCCAAAACAGGTTCACTAGCATCCTCTTCTTCTTCACCCTGTATACATCCTGCCAGCTGGGTGACCTACTGCCAGGCTGCTAAACGTTGCAAAAGAAAGTCACAGAACCCTGGCAACTGGGTAGATTAAAAAGTCCTATTTAATCTTGGTCTGAACCTCAGTACTATGTGTCAAGCTTGTAGCTGTCTTTGATTTCTGACAGCATTCCCAAAGAAACTGCTGCTGATTTCCAATACTACATATCTGAACCTCTCTTATGTCACTAAGTACTTTGCTTCCTAAATTTACAAAGAAAGTCAAGATCATCAAATATGAGTGAATTCCTTTGGTCTCTTTTGCATTAAGTGTTGAAGTACCACCACCAACACCTAACACACACACACACACACGCCCCTTGCTTGGTTCTTTTTGATGTCTTCCTAGTCTAGGGGAACACAACACACACACAAGACTCAAACTTATCCATATATTGAATCTCATCATTTTCTCTTCTCCCCAATCTTAAGTCTGTCCCCAGTCCGACAGGCACCCTAGCGAGTGCCCTCAGCCTTGAAAGCTTTTCTCAGCATTCCTACCCTCTGGTGACGCAATGCCTTTTTTGCCTTCCCTTCCTACTGACAGGCTGCCCAAAGCCTACTTCTGCTCCTCCCACTTCCCCCAAAATTACTCCTCTGCCTCACACCGATGTACTTCAGACTTCACCACATTTCTGAAACTGCTTTTGAAGCCACCAGTGCTCTTTTGGTCACTAAATCTAAATGCCTTGTCTTAGATCTCTTTCTCCTCTTAACTTTTACAGAAACACACACCTTCAGTTTTCTGAAAGTCTTTGGTTCTCTGTGATCTTTCCTGGGCATTCTCCAAGGGTCCTGATTATTCCATCCTCCTTTTATTTCATCTGTCTTCCCTCCTCTTACACCCTTTCCGCCTCATCTTCCAGCCCCACATCTTTCAATACAGGCACTCCATTAGAGTTTAATAAAGTGCACTCTGGAATTACGCTCCTAGGGATTGGATTCCAGCTCTACCACAGACAGGCAGCGTAAACTTGGGCCAGCTGTTTAAAAGCTCTGAAGTTGCTCTGAGGAATAAATGAGATCATGCATATAAAACATGTAAAATAGTTCCTGGCAAATAAGTGCTCAATAATTATTGGTATTATCACCCTAATCAACACGTTCAAAGCTTCATATTATCTGATTCCCCAAATTCTCCTCTTCCTGGCCCCTCTTGTTAATGATGTTATGATTCTCTCTGTGAATCAGACTCAGAGCATGAGTCATCTTTACTCCTCCCTTTCCTCTCCTTAACCAAATCTGTTGATTGTTCTGTCATGTCTCTTTACTCATGGGTCTTGGTCATCTACAGTATCATGATAACCTTCAAGATGATCTTTCTGCCTCCATTCATTCTAGTTCCAGTGAATACATTTCACTATTAGAGTGAATTTCCTACTGTGTTGTGAACTGGATACTCATTGCCCTTCTCAGAAGCTTTAGGAGCTCCCAGCTACCTTTTAAATGAACTCCAATTCTTTTAATATGATGATTAAGACTGCTGATTAACCTCAATACTCTCCTCCAGATCAGCTGCTTATATCACTTAAGGAACCCAATCCAGATTTACCTGGACACCATTTTCAAATCTGTTCTGAACTTACCTATGCCAAACATTTACCCTTTGTCTAGACTATTTTCCCATGCCATTTTCTCTGGCAAAATTCTGTGCACTCTCAGAATTACGCAAGATGAAACAAATCTCTTACCCATTTTAACTCAGACAGCCCTTTGCCCACCACAATGTTTCATTAATATTTGAATTTAAATATTTTCTCCCTATTGGAAAGAAAGTTCTCCAGGTAAGAACTGTATTTTTCCTGCAGCCATTACACAGAACAGACATTCAATAGTGCTGAATGAATGAGTGAACTAATATATCAATCTCTCTTCAGAGTCTGAGCATAGCTCCTTTGATTAGATTTTCACTTATCAAGCAATGTTTCTACCTACATTTTAAACATTTCCAATTTTAGGCCTTTTTTTTTTTTTTTTTTTTGTAAGTCACTCAGTCATGGCCGACTCTTTGCAACCCCATGAATTATAGCCTGCCAGGCTTCTCTGTCTATGGAATTCTCTGGGCAAGAACACTGGAGTGGGTAGCCTTTCCCTTCTCCAGGTTTGCATCAGAGATAAAGTAGACACCTCTTTTAGATTCAAATGAAGGTTAATGATAACCAATAACTAGTTAAAGAAATAAACTAGTGGGGTTATACACCGGTGTGCAACTCCAGAGATGCATAAAGTAAGATTCTATCCAAAACTTTCAAAATCTTTTAAGCACTTTACATTACCCAATCTCTCCCAAGCTGTCTATTTCCTTTTCTACATTTCAGCTGGCTTGCAGACTTCTAATTTTCTTACATAACTTCTTCAGCAGATTCCAAGTGTTTGGCAATAGGTTTGTTTGCACTTGTGATATCAAAGCAACAACTGCTCCAAAAATGATGTGGCTTCATTTGTTTTAATTTCAACATCAATTTGAAGCAACTGAAGAACTGAGAACATTTCTTGGCCGCATTATTTGGTTTTCATATGTTGTTTTAACATCAGATTGATTTGTTTCCTAAGAAAAAATATGTTGAAATAATTTCTTTCTTACAGGTTTGGTAAGAAAGTGCTTCCCAGGCAAGGTTTCTTCCTCATATTTTTATCAATCTTTATAAACTGCACTAAGGAGCAAAACCTTCCACAAGATGCTCACGTAGTATTCAAAAATGGTAACAACAGGAGTTTTTGTAATTATGAAGCCAGGATTTTTAGGGTACATATAATTTAGATACCCTGGTACCATAGCACAGGATTCTGACTAAACTTGCTCTCCAGCAATCGGGGTGAGAACACTAGTGAAGTCCAGGGCTCATCAGCAGATAGGATTATTATCGACCACAGCCAGTGTCAAAAATAAAGGCGAGAAGGGAGAAGAAACTGAAGGGGTGGTGCATGAAGGTCATCAGCATGCACTGAGAAGTTATGGTCTGTTCATTTTAATAGACGTGGAAATGAAGAAGTTATCTTCAGCACGCAGATGGTAAGTGCCTGATATGAAGCTGGCATCTGAATGCCACAGCATTTCCACGATATGAAAGCTTTTAAAGATGATAAAGCATTATATTTACTCATCAATAACACACATTATCAACTGGCTACAGGAAAGAAAGAATCCTTTCTTCTGGTCTGAGTTTTATATTTAGATGAGTGCAAATATATTAAATAAGGGCTCAGTGGTAAACAATCCTCCTGCAATGCAGGAGACGCAGGGTCAATCCCTGAGTCGGGAAGATCCCTTGCAGAAGGAAACAGCAACATAGTCCAGTATTTTTGCCTGGGAAATCCCATGGATAGAGCAGCCTGGAAGCCTACAGTCCCTGGAGTCACAAGAGAGCTGGACATGACTTAGTTACTAAGCAATAACAACATACAGTCTAATAATGGCTGTCTGAAACAAGACAGACAGGGGACCAGAACAAACCTCTTTTGCTACTCTGAGTCGACAGAGTATGGGGGCGGGGGGGGGAGGGAGTGTATGTGTGTGTGTGTTGTGTAATGGTAGAAGACAGCTTTGTTGCAGTAGGTGCAGAAGTGGTTGGCATGGGGTGTTGAAGGGAAGAGGAAGAAACAGAAAAGATGGAAAATTAAACTTTAAATTGTATTCTCAATTGTATTCCTCTAAGAAATAAATACATGGAAATGACAGGTAGACTATCAACTGTTTTTATGTTAAAAAAAAAACCTACAGCATTTCTTAACTCAAAGAATGATTATAAAGCCTCATAAAAGATTTATTTTAGAAAGCAAAACAGTGACATTTAAAACAGGTTCATGCTAATAGGAATAAGGAATTTCTAGTTAGGTAAACTAATTTTCTTTAGTTACAGCGGAAACAAAGATGCTTGCTTTACTTAAGGCCCAAATAAAAAATAATTAATAAAATCAACATAATTAAAATATTTCATTACTTATTAGAATTGTTTTGTATATAATTAAAGATTGCTGGGAAAAATCCCATGGGGACAGAAATTATGTAATTGTTTTTTCAAAGACAAGCTGCATGCTAAGTCGCTTCAGTTGTGTCTGACTCTTTGCAGCCCTATGGGCTATAGCCGGCCAGGCTCCTCTGTCCATGGAATTCTCCAGGCAAGAATACTGGAGTGGGTCACCATTTCCTCTTCCAGGGGATCTTTCTGACCCAAGAATCGAACCCGCGCCTCCTGCATTGCAGGCAGATTCTTTACCACAGAGCCACAGGAGAAGCCCCTTTTTCTAAAGATACATCTCTTTAATTCTAATGATAGATCTTGCTTTTAAAACGATATATGGAGTTATTGCATTAAAACACACCTGAGGTCTTGGTGGAGCCTACAGTGGCACACACAGTTCACTTATTTGGGTTTTAGGGTCCTTTAGAGCTGCCATAGGGCTGAAAGGCCTCCACAGCTGGAGAGGCACCACTCAGGGTTCCACTTTCCCCCCACTGACACCTTGACTTCACTAACTGGTTCCAGCATTCTCAATACAAGCATCAAAACTTTCAGCAGAAAGACTGTCAAATCAAAAGACAAGTAACTACAGTACCTACTCATGGGGAATATAGCCAATATTGCATAAAAACTGAAAATGGAGTACAATCATTAAAATTGTATAAAAATAAAAAGAAAAAAGACAATTGCAATCTATGGTACATAAATACACAATTATACAGAAATTCATACATAAGCTCTGTTTCTTCTTTTAAAAAGTTAATTTCTTCTAACAACAGAGGGACTGCAATCTCTTCATAAAAAGTGGTTAAAAATAAATTCTTTGAAACAACTTACATAATTGTTCTCCAACTTTCTGGGACAGGGAAAAATCCACATTTTTGCCAGATGGAATCTCAGTTAGTGACCACTGCCAATAAATAAGTGCTTGAGCACATTTTCCTGGAATGGGACTCGCTGGGCATGACTTTCTCCAAATCTCCCTTGGGAGCCCAGATAATAGCGTTTCTGTTCTCACAAAATAAGTCATGCCCCACACAACAGCTGCTACCACACCTGAGATCAGCTGCCTGAGACTGTCCCAGTGACCTTTCACCCTGTTAAATGATATTTCCTGCAGAGGCGAAGCCAACTTCAGCAGGGCTCCCTTTGAGAAATGCCAAAATTATTTACTGTGATATGGTAACTGATTGGTAATCTGCTGATTCTGTATCCCTCAGACATAAACTCTTCATCTTTCTGAGACATAAAATACTAAGCATGAGCAAAAAATCTCTCAATGGCAATACACTAGCTGGTAAATTATTTTATCATAAAGTGGAATGCTTTGCTTTCAAGCAAGCAATAAATGAATAAATGAAAATAGATTAAGAAAGAAAATAAGAGGAAATAGAGATCATTTGTATTACCAATAATAGGTCACATTAAAAAAATCACAGAAATAAAGCAAATTAACATAACAAAAGAGAAACAGACTCACAGAGAACAAATTAGTGGTTACCTGTGGGGAGGGAAAGGGGGGAAGGGCAAAATAGGAGTAGGGGATTAAGATACAAACTGTTAGGTATAAATAAGTTAGGAGGAAATATTATACAGCACAGGGAATATAGCCACTATTTTACAATAACTTTAAATGGAGAATAATCTATAAAGATGTGAATTGCTATACTGTACACTTGAATTGTATAACACTGTAAATCAACTGTACCTCTATAAAAAAAATGAAATAAAAAAATCACAGTAGTGCTGCCCTAAAGTGTCAACATCCCTAGAGCATTTTAAAGGATCTGATTTTAAAAAATTACTTTAAATTCAACACTTCAGAGAACTGACCCACTGCATTAAATAACTGCATATGTATCTTCTTTTTCTAGTGCTATTCATATGTAGAGCATTATTAGAATTCATAAATGAATCCCAAAATTTTTCCCTCGTTGAATTTTAGTATGGAGATATAATTGGACAAAGAAATTTCAAATAAATTAGGGCCTATACATAAAGTTAATAAAAGCAACGGTCTCCTCCAAATAGGCAATGCAGTTAATTCATTATTTAAAAAGAAAAAATGCATTGAAAAGTGAGTTCTAATTCCATAAGTTTCCAAAATGTTGCTTCAGGAAGACAACTCTAAATTGTAAAATAATCCAATTTGAAAAATCGGGAAACAACCTAGTAAAATACGTTTGGACAAATATGAGTACCTCTAGAAATATTAGCCTAGACTTCAAATCACTCTATATGAAACAGATAAATGGTAGAGTGTGGCCAAACCAAATGATAACTGAATGGATACTCTGTCACAAACAGAAGCTTAAATGAGATAATATTGCCTCTCTCATTTATGGTGAGTTCACTACCATCATCTGTTCTTTTCCATGCTCCTTACCCCTCCCCATAGTTAAAATTTTTATGCCTTAATTTCTGAATGGGGGCTTCCCAGGCAGTGCTAGTAGCAAAGAATCTGCCTGCCAGTGCAGGAGATGCCAGAGACACAGGTTCAATCCTGTTCAATCCCTTGGGTTGGCAAAACCCATGGAGTAGGAAATGGCAACCTGCTCCAGAATTCTTGCCTGTAAAATCCCATGGACAGAGGAGCCTGACAGGCTCTAGTCTATGGGGCTGCAAAGAGTCAGACATGACTGACTGCCCTAACACATACACACACACAGAGCTTCTGGATGACAGCTTTCACAGTAGGTAAAAACTGTTATACAGAACTGATCTTCCCAAAACACTATTGTAATATCAAAAAGCTTTAATGGCTTTTCATAGCTTAACAAAGTAAAACTGAAATTCTACTCACACACACAAACTGTGGAAAATTCTTCAAGATATGGCAATACCAGACCACCTTACCTGCCTCCTGAGAAATCTGTATGCAGGTCAACAAGCAACAGTTAGAACCAGATATTGAACAATGGACTCATTCCAAATTGGGAAAGGAGTATGTCAAGGCTGTATATTGTCACCCTGCTTATTTAACTTCTATGCAGAGTACATCATGCGAAATGCTAGACTGAGTAAAGCACAAACTGGAATCAAAATTGCCAGGAGAAATATTAATAACCTCAGATAGGCAGATGACATCATTCTTATGGCAGAAAGCAAAGAGGAACTGAAGAGACTCTTGATGAAAGTGAAAGTTAAGTCGCTCAGTTGTGTCCAACTCTTTGCGACCCCATGGACTGTAGCCTACCAGGCTCTTCCATCCATGGAATTTTCCAAGCAAGAGTACTGGAATGGGTTGCCATTTCCTTCTCCAGGGGATCTTCCCAACCCAGCGATTGAACCTGGGTCTCCACACTGCAGGCATATGCTTTACCATCTGAGCCACCAGGGAAGCCCTGAACGTGAAAGAGGAGAGTGACAAAGCTGGCTTAAAACTCAACATTCAAAAAACAAAGATCATGGCATCTGGTCCCATCACTTCACAGCAAATAGAGAGGGAAACAATGGAAACAGTGAGAGACTTAATTTCTTCGGGCTCACCATCACTGCAGATGGTGACTGCAGCCATGAAATTAAAAGACGCTTACTCCTTGGAAGAAAAGCTATACCAACCTACACAGCATATTCAAAAGCAGAGACATTACTTTGCTGACAAAGGTCCGTCTGGTCAATGGTGTGGTTTTTCCAGTAGTCATGTATGGATGTGAGAGTTGGACCATAAAGAAGGCTGAGTGGCGAGGAATTGATGCTTTTGAACTGTGTTGTTGGAGAAGACTCTTGAGAGTCCTTTGGACTGCAAAGAAATCAAACCAATCAATCCTAAAGGAAATCAACCCTGAATATTCATTGGAAGGACTGATGCTGAAGCTGAAACTCCAATACTTTGGCCACCTGATGCAAAGAACTGACTCACTGGAAAAGATCCCAATGCTTGAAAAGATTGAAGGCAGGAGGAAAAGGGTATGACAAGGATGAGATGGTTGGATGGCATCACTGATTCAATGGACATGAGTTTGAGCAAGCTCCGGGAGTTGGTGATGGACAGGGAAGCCTGGTGTGTTACAGTCCATGGGGTTGCAAAGAGTCGGACATGACTCTGTGACTGAACTGAACTGATTTACACATACAACAGGGCCCTTCTGCTTCTCCATATCCACATTTATTATTACCCTCTCCTTCACATGAATGATGGGTCCAGGTTGGCTGAACTGCACATGGCCACAGATGTGCTCTGCTTTCCATTTGTTCCTGTTCAGGCATTTCTCTTAGCCTGGAATCCCCCTTCTGAACCCATATCCACTCATCCAAATAAAACTCAGCCTGTTTGGGCTTCTCATCACTGCTCTTTCCAATTCCACCACTCAAGGGATTTTATCCTCTTAAATGAGTGAAGCCATAATTGTTAAGTCCAAAGTCAGTTCAGTTGTAGCTCTATATGATTTCTCTAAAATCTAGCAATTTATATCTAACAATCTGTATCTCTCTTGAAACATTCGTCATCCTTTATTTACAACAGACATTATTTCTTATTGCAAGCTATATATTCTATACTCCCACAGAAAATTTAGAAAATACAGAGAAAGAATAATATAAAAGTCAAACACAATCCCATTAGTTACATAAGCATTTTTAATATGATTCTATGTCCTTTCATTTTTCTCTATTTAGATATAATTTATATAATTACATAAAGATGGGACAATGCAAAGTATTTAATGCCAGCAAACCATGTATGTAAAAATGGATGAAATGGTAAATTTTATGTATATTTTACAATAAAAGATAAGGATTATGCAGTATGTACTATTTTATAACATACATTTAATAACCAGTAAAATATTTCTATAACATTTCTACACCTCAAAAATATTTTTATGCTTCTTATATTTCTATCCACAATAAGTTTAATCATTTGATTCAAGTAATGCTTGCTAGATTTTTCCACTATAAAAGAATGTTTTCTTTTTGTAATGAAAAATTATCTGTGAGATGATGATTTGAGACTGAAAATTTAGATGCCATATGTTTGAGCATATACCTCAAAGGTAGAGGCAACAGAATTTGCTGATGAATTGGTTGAGAAAAATAGAGGAATAACAAATTTTTGGCCTCAGTAACTAGGTGAATTGGAGAAGGAAATGGTAACCTTCTTCACTGTTCTTGCCTGGATAACCCCATGGACAGTGGAACCCAGCAGGCTATAGTCCATAGGGTCACAAAGAGTCAGATACAACTTATCGGTTAAACAATAATTTTAAAGTCTACCATGCATTTAGTGGGGCTTCCCAGGTGGTGCTGGTGGTAATGAGCCTGCCTGCCAATGCAGGAGACAAAAGAGACACAGGTTAGCAACCTAAGCCAGTATTCTTGCTTGGAAAATCCCATGGTCAGAGGAGCCTGGTGGGCTATAGTTCATGGGATGGTAAAGACTTGGACACAAGTGAAGCGACTGATCACAACTCGGCGAATGGTACAAATTACTAAGATGGGGGAAAACCTGGGTAGAAATGAGACTGTCTTTTTTTAGGCAGAAGTGTAAATGAGGAGTTTTGCTTTATATAGATTGAGTGTAATATGCTCATTCAATATCCAAGTACATTTATCAGGTAGCCAATAGGCAGGGTTGACTTCATGGGCATATGAAATATGCGTTTCTCATGGATCATGCATACAAAGCCTCATATCTGGTTTTATGCTCTGCTGCTGTCATCTTAAAATTCCTATTTTTTAACAGAGGGTTCCACATTTTCACTTTGCATTGGGGGGTACCCCAAGGTTAAGCAGCTTTTCCTACCAAATGTGTATAATAATTTGGAATATAATTATATTGAGAGGTTGGAGCTGGAAGTATAATTTTGGAGGTCATAGGCCTCAAGATGGTATTCAAAACTGTGGGCCTGGATGAACGTACCCACGATGAGCATAGCTTGAGAAGAGGTCATAAGACTGAGCCTTTCCATGTTCCAACTTTGAGAGGTCTGGAAAAGACAGATTTTGCAAACAGGTCTAATAAAGGGTGCCTAATAAGATCAGAGGAAAATCAGGACAGTGTAGTATTGCAGAAGCAAAGGGAAGAAAGTGCTTCAAAACAGTCATTAGTTCGGTCAAATCCTGCTGAGAGATAAGAGTAAAATGAGAACAGTAGACTGACCTTTGGATTTGGCAAGATGGAGATTGTTGGTGCTCTTGACAAGCACAATTTCAGTGGTGTGTGGGCTGAACAAAGAAATGGGAGGAAAGGCTATGGAGACAGCAAGTACATATAATCCTTTACCAGAGCTCTAAAAATGAAGAGGGATATTGTTCCTAGGGAGGATTAAAAAATACTGAGAGCTATTATAAAATGCTTCTATGCTGATGGGAAAACTCTGGAAGGACGAAATTGATGTCATAGAGAAAGGAAGTGATTATTCTAACTTAGTCCTTGAGTGAGTGAGAGAGAGTGGGCTTCAGCGTTCCAGAACAGGGTTGACCCCAGAGAGGTACAAGTTCAGTTCACCCACTGAGAAAGAAGAGAAGGCAGAGTGTAAGGGTACAGCTATGGATACCCTGGTAGATTGGGGAGGCAGGAGATAACAGTCTTTATTAATTGCTGTGTGAAATAGGACAAAATCTTTGGATTGTGCTGTAACATATAAATCTAAGCCATGCTTATTTCTCTACTAAAGTGAATTCATGTTTTCAGAAAACAAATGTGGTGAGAGAAGAGCTACTATGTTTAGCTTTGTTTTTGTTATTCTAACATCAGACTTAGATGTTTGACAAAGAAACCAAAAAGACAATTTAATGGGAAAGGAATCTTTTCAACAAATGGTGGTGGGGGCAAACGAATATCCACATGTGAAATAATGAAACCGGACCTGTGCTTCACACCATATCTAAAAATTAACTCAAAAGGAATGAAATACCTAAATATAACAGCAAAACTATAAAACTCTTAGAAGAAATCATAGATGTAAATCTTTGTTTTTGGATTAGGCAACAGTTTCTTGGATAGGACATCAAAATCATAAACAACAAAAGAAAAAACAGATTAACTGGGCAATAAAAACAAAAAAACTTTTGTCCTTCGAATGATACTATCAAAAAAGTGAAAACACAACACACAGAATGAGAAAATATTTGAAAGTCAGGTATCTGATAAAGGTTAGTATTCAGAACATATAAAGAATTTTTCCAACTCAACAATAAAATGACAAATAACCCAACTGTTAAAAATGGACAAGGAATTTGAATGGACATTTCTCCAAAGAAGATATACAAATGGCTAACAAACACAGGAAAAAAGTGCTCAACATCATTAGTCATTAGGGAAACACAAGTCAAAACCACAATGAGAGATCATTCCACACCCATCAGAATGATTACCATAAAAAGACAATTACAGGTGTTTGTAAGGATGTGAAGAAACTGGAAACATTGTACACTGCCAATGGGAATGCAAAATGAAGCAGTCACTTTGAGAAATTGCTTATCAGTTCTTCAAGAAATCAAACAGACTTACCATATGATCAAGAAATTCCATCCCTAGGCATACACTCAAGAGAACTGAAAATATGTCCAGAGAAAGACTTGCACTCAAATATTCATACTGGCATTACTGGTAATAGCTCCAAAGTAACGGAGAAGGCAATGGCACCCCACTCCAGTGTTCTTGCCTGGAGAATCCCAGAGACGGGGGAGCCTGCTGGGCTCCATCTATGGGGTCGCACAGAGTCGGACACGACTGAAGCGACTTAGCAGCAGCAGCCCCAAACTAAAAGCAATCCAAATGTCCATCAACTGATGAATTAAAAATGTGGTGTACACATATTAATACAATGGGATATTATTTAAGTCATAAAAGGAATGACATACTGATATTTCATGCATATGAATGAACCTCTAAAGCATATGATAAGTGAAACAAGGTAGATCCAAAAGGGCATGTATTCTGTGATTCTACTTATACGAAATGGCAAGAGTTAATGCGAGCTCCCTAGAGGAGATGAAAATTGACCACTGACCAAGTGGAATAAGGACACTCCAGATAAAGAGAACACATTAAGAAAGATACGAAAGTGTGGAACCACTGGGATATATGGTTAATGTGGTTGCAATGTAACGTGGGTTTAGTAGAATAAAGAACTGTTAAAGAGTAAGTCAGGAAGATAGGATGAGCCAGATTTCTAAAGGCCTTGAATGACTTGACATTTATTCAATGAGAAGTCCTCTTTGCTTTTAAACCTTCTGCATTTCATACCATTGTTAACCACATATAAGTTACCTCACTTAATGGACTAGGAGATGACCCCTGAAGGTTAGAGACTGTTCCCTAGTTCTCTTTGACTTCTCAGAGCCCAGTACAAAATGCAGTACAAAGAATGTGCCCAATAAAAGTTTGTAGACTTTGAATTACTAAAATAATTTCAACTAACACCACAGCAGTCCTGATATACCCTGGTGATTTTCATGCTACTGGGAATGATGTGCAAACCTCATACTAAATTTCTTTACCATTACTTACCTTCCCTTTCACCAACCACTCATACTATATAAATAGAGTTTAGTAAAAAAAAAATATTGGAATTGAAATTTGCATTCTAGTGAAATGCAAAAATTGAATAGAGCAACTGTATTGAGTGGCAGACTTGGTGAATGGATAAATTGCTTTTTTTAATCATCAAAATAACTAGAGAAGTATTAGAGACTTTCATTTTAAATTATGGGAAAAAAGATATTAAAAATACTAGATATATTTAATAGTTATTCAATGTATATAAGAGAGTTTATCTAAGATGACCCTGGAAAATTTATCATGGGAGATAGTGGCAGTAAAGAATAGATTAGGGAACTATCTTTAGAAATAGAGTTAGATTTTTTTTTCTAATACAGCCTGGGACCTCGGGGACATTTCAAACCTACTTTTCTAAAAATCTTTGTTATGAAGGCCAGGGAGTCTGAATACTTCAGAAAATAGTAACTCTGTAAGTGAACTGTGTGGTTAGGCTTACCGCTGGGCTTTTCACAAAGTGGTTTTTAGACTTTCCTTTTCCTCATATGGGACTTATCGCAGGAAACCTTGCAGAGTCAGCAGCACATTTATATTTGGTAGTTTTTCAAATTACACTGCACATGATATGGTTATGAATCTTGTAGCTAAGAATCCCAATTTTATTTCAGCCTTACTTGTCAGTTAAAAATTTGGAAATATTTTTTCCAAGTAGCTGAGAGTGAAACATTCCAGGGAACAGATAGGCATTCAGGAAGTAACTGGAGTGCCCTTTATGAAGTACAAACACAGGACAATTATGGCTGCTTTCTGGGGCTGGCGGGACTTCAGAAATGAAGAAAGTCACAGCTAACTGCCAGAATAGATAAGGGCTGTCTTGAAGGACAATGGGTATAGCGAATATTGTTGAATACTGATTCATTATTAATCATTAGACATCTGAATCTTATGAGATCTATTGTAATGTCACTAAAATATGAAGAATCATTTAGCAAACATCACAAGACACAATTTCTGCCACAAGGGTGGAGAGCTGCACACAGAGGTAATGAGCCTCATAAAACAACAAACTTCTCCTACATAAATAAGCAGCACAGCACTGATAGAAATGCAACATCAGGGCCAGAGGCCCATCCCATGGGAAGACGGCACAGAGAGTTAGTGAGGATGATGAGAGAGTACAGCTGTCTGGAATTCGGTGGCATCTTCAAGAGTGGGCAGTACAGGGTTCCCTTGGGAACCTTTCCAAGGAACACTTTCCAAAGACCACAAGAAAGACAACTGACACATAAAATTCTACCATTTTAGAATCAGACCTCAATCTCAGAGAAGTTTAAGTCGGTCAAGATAAAGATGGTAGAATTTAAATTCAAATTGAGCACCTGTAATAATGTTATAAGAATAATGACTATGGCGGGAGCGGCTAAGTGTATGACTAGTAGGTACTATCATGAATGCAAAAAAAAAACACACAAAAAAAACCAAAACAAAACTAATAAGACTCAGTCCCTGTAATTCAGAAAGTCACAATCAGGTTGAAGAGAGAAGTATAAAGACATGAAAGGTGAAGTAAATTCAGGTAGGAGATAGGTGGGAAATGACTGCAAAACAATCAGAAGACATATTAATCTCAGCCTGTCAACTAACTAGGTCATCTTCAATAATTCACCTAACTCAAAAATACCTGTTAAAGGAACAACCTTTTCAGAATCATGGTTTCTTCATTCAAGGTTCCTTTTCAGACCTGAAATATTTTTACAAGGTCACCTTGTAAAACTGAATTCTATGTAATTTTTTCTAACATTCAGTTCAGTTCAGTCACTCAGTCATGTCTCATGCTTTGTGACCCCATGAATTGCAGCACGCCAGGCCTCCCTGTCCATCACCAACTCCCGGAGTTCACCCAGACTCACGTCCATTGAGTCCATGATGCCATCCAGCCATCTCATCCTCAGTCGTCCCCTTCTCCTCCTGCCCCCAATCCCTCCCAACATCAATGAGTCAACTCTTCGCATGAGGTGGCCAAAGTACTGGAGCTTCAGCTTTAGCATCATTCCTTCCAACGAAATCCCAGGGCTGATCTCCTTCAGAATGGACTGGTTGGATCTCCTTGCAGTCCAAGGGACTCTCAAGAGTCTTCTCCAACACCACAGTTCAAAAGCATCAATTCTTTGGCGCTCAGCCTTCTTTACAGTCCAACTCTCACATCCATACATGACTACTGGAAAAACCATAGCCTTGACTAGACGGACCTTTGTTGGCAAAGTAAATCTCCGCTTTTGAATATGCTATCTAGGTTGGTCGTAACTTCATAACTTTTCTTCCAAGGAGTAAGCGTCTTTTAATTTCATGGCTGCAGTCACCATCTGCAGTGATTTTGGAGCCCAGAAAAATATGTCATGTATATTCATTTATTTAATGGTGTTCTCTAGGTCTTGCATAATTTTGTCACTCTTTTGCATTCTTTTTTTTTTTTTTTGTTCCTACAACTAAAGCTAAATAACCTATTTTCAAGTTGGCTGATTCTTTATTCTTCACAATTGAGTCTGCAGTGTTGAAATTCTCTATCAAAGTTTTGGTTTTGTCATTGGAGTCTTCAGCTCCAGGATTTCTGTTTGACTCCTTTCATGGTTTCTATTTCTCTATTATACTCCTTGATCTATTAAGTACTGTTTTTTAAATTTTATTTATCTACCAATGTTCTCTTGCATCTCAATAAGCTTTTAAAACATAATTTAAAAAATTCTTTTTAGAAAACTTGTCTATTTCCATTTACTTGGTTTGGTTATTGGGGCTTTACTAGTTTCCTTTTGTGATATGTTTGCCTGATTCTGCGTGATCTGTGTAGCCATGTATTAGTATCTGTGCATTTGAAAGAGCAAACACATCTTCTGGTCTTTATAGATCAGTTTTGGCAGGTAAACACATTCTTCTGTTGGGTTCCTGGGCTGACAGAATTGCCTCTGGGATTTCAGTGAAGCAGAATTAAATCCAGGTCATTTCAATTATGGTTTCCTCGGGTATATGGCCAGTAGTGGGATTGCTGGATCATATGGCAGTTTTACTCCTAGTTTTTTAAGGAATCTCCACACTGTTCTCCATAGCGGCTGTATCAGTTTGCATTCTGACCAACAGTGTTAGAGGGTTCCCTTTTCTCCACAGCCTCTTCAGCATTGATTGTAGACTTTTTCATGGTGGCCATTCTGACCAGGGTGCAATGACACCTCATTGTAGTTTTGATTTGTATTTCTCTGAAAATGAGCAACATTGAGCATCTTTTCATGTGTTTCATCCTTGTTAAAACACATCCACTTGTCCTCATTCCATTTTTGTATTTGTATTTTTCAAAACAATATTACTGAGGTGTATTTTACATATCATAAAATCTACCTTTTCAAGTACACAGTTCAATGATTTTTAGTAATTTTACCAAGTGGTGTAGCTATCACCATAAAAGAGTTTCAGAACATTTTCACTACCTTAAATCAGGCCCCTCTAATGGCAACCCACTCCAGTACTCTTCCTTGGAGAATCCTATGGACAGAGGAGCCTGGTGGGCTACAGTGCATGGCGTCGCGAAGAGTCAGACACGACTGAGTGACTTCTCACTTTCATACACTGGAGAAGGAAATGGCAACCCACTCCAGTGTCCTTGCCTGGAGAATCCCAGGGACGGGGGAGCCTGGTGGGCTGCCGTCTATGGGGTCGCACAGAGTTGGACACAACTGATGTGACTTAGCACCAGCAGCAGCAGCAGGCATGTATAGCTAGTCTCCTATACATTCACAGCTCCCTCCTTGCTTCCAGACAATCACAAATCTACCTCTATTTCTATAAATTTGCCTTTTCTGGCCATCTCATATAAAGGGAATTGTACAATATACATACAGTTTCTTGACTCTACACTTTGACTTTACAGAACAAAACTAGAAATTTTTTTTGGCCTTTTAGAAAAATCACACATTCAAGGAAATGCATAACCTTTCAAATAAAACATTACAATAAATATTGTTAAACATCTAAAAGACTAAAAATATTAATCCTCTTAAGTTCTAAAATTAAATTCTGAAAATAATATAGTACAGTGTTAGAAACATGAAAAATGATCATTTATCTATGTCACATGTTGAAATAGATAATAATATAGCTATCCCTGAAATGTTAAATCATTTTAACATCTTAAACTTTACATATACTATGTATTTTTCCTTTCTCTTTTTAGGATGGATGTGTGACTTTCTCTTCCAGAAGAATTTTTAAACAACCTGCTTACTAACATACAAGTTAATACTTAGAGTTTAGTTCTTGTGTAATGACAAAACAAGTACTATTCTTGATATTTTTAAAAGGAGCAAAATAAGATTACTACCATGTAGGAAGGAGAACTGGAATGTTCCAGCCATGCTTAAGGGATGCACCTGTCCAACATCATTTCTTTTTTTTTTTTTTAACATCCTCATTTCTGTGTGTACCTCTGACCTGCCAATTTAAGCACTGTACTTACAACATGGAGAATGATGACATTTATTCTTTCAGAGTTGGCATGTCAGAATAGAGGTTATGCCTTTCAGACTACTGTGAATTTTGTCAATGCAAGAATCTGGATTACCAAAAAAAAAAAAAAGAATTTTTGACAATATTTTAGGAATTGCTGCTCTCAGTTTTAGAAGATATAAATGGACTAGCTAAATGTATTTACTGAATGAAGTGAACCTATCACGAGGCACCTCTGTCTTTGGTTGGGAAGTCAGTATAAAACAGCTCCACTGAGCTCTAACAAAATCCAGAGATAGTTTATTTCTAAGCTTTTCTCATGCCATTCTGAGAGAAAAATTCTATGAAGACCAGAAAAATTATTGTTTTTTATAGGATTGAACTGTGGTGTTGGAGAAGACTCTTGAGAGTCCCTTGGACTGCAAGGAGATCCAACCAGTCCATCCTAAAGGAGATCAGTCCTGAATATTCACTGGAAGGACTGATGCTCATGTTCCAATACTTTGGCACCTGGTGCGAAGAACTGACTCATTTGGAAATACTTTGATGCTGGGAAAGATTGAAGGCAGGAGGAGAGGGGTCAACAGAAGATGAGATGGTTGGATGGCATCACCGACTCAATGGACATGAGTTTGAGTAAACTCTGGGAATTGGTGATGGATAGGGAGGCCTGGAATGCTGCAGTCCATGGGGTTGCAAAGAGTCAGACACAACTGAGCAACTGAACTGAACTGAACATCCTCAAAGCCAGTTTTAGACAATTACAGAAATACATAAAAATGTTATTCATATAAATGAATAAGTTTTCAAGATAGAAGTCAGTCAATAGGCAATAAATGGTGTGAACTCCTCTCTGAACTCTCAAAACATCATATTTTAAAGTGTGTTACTTCCTTATGCTTTTATTTTTACTGCCACTATCTGAAGAGTAGAAAAGTAATGAACTCTTGCTGATAAAAATTCATATTTCTGTTACATCTCAAGAAGCAATGGGGCTATGTTTAAGATTTGAAACTAAGAAGAAAAATGATCAAAGTCAGCCAACCTGGGAAAAACTACTCAACAAGGTCTAAACTCTAAAAATTTCAAGTTATCAAGAACACGCTGCTAGCCAAAAACCAACTCTCAAAGCTCTAGAAATCAAACTTATTGTTGAAAAATCACAGGACACTTTCTCATTCTGGACATTTTAGTACCAAAGGTTCTTTCTTAGTGTTATCTTTGTTGTTAATTGATACTGTAATTTTGTTGAAAATCAAACTGTTACATATAAATATGTTGCAATGATTTTAATAAGTGCAAACAGAATGACTTTATTCACTGCTTTGTAAAGTCAATGAAGCTTATCAGATAGGGCCAACAAAAATATTTTTGCTGAATTGCCTTTTTTTTTCTTTAGTAGGAGCAACTAAAAAATAAATCAATACTATGGAAAGCCCTGATGAAATGCTTCTTGACAATTCTTTGGAAAAAAGTTGGAAAACCTAAATGAATACTGTATTTAGAGAATAAGGGCATGCAATATATTTAATACACAATGCCACACTTGTAGTTAAGACTGAGGTAATCAATAAATTGTTAAGGAGAAAAATGGAAACTTCTCTAAGAAAAAATTTAGAGAAACCTGTGTATGTGTACAAAACACACACACACATTATTTTTTCCTAGTTCAAATTTATGAATTAAACAATAACTTTTTCTAGAAAGCAACTGCAAATGAAAACAGTTCCATAAGTTCATTTTTGAAATAAAAATTGGCACACTATCTATTCTGTTACTACAAAGACATAGGAAGGATTTAAATTTTATTTTCAGTGAAATTTATTGTAATGATTTTTTTAAATTATAGGAATAGACTGTAAGTACAAAAAA
Organism: Aepyceros melampus; assembly: GCA_006408695.1. Taxonomy (NCBI): domain Eukaryota; kingdom Metazoa; phylum Chordata; class Mammalia; order Artiodactyla; family Bovidae; genus Aepyceros; species Aepyceros melampus. Next base: position 76,221 of record SJXQ01013083.1, on the reverse strand, counting down.
GATGAAAAAATTTTTAAAGGAAAAATTCTATATGTTAGGAGTAAATAAGATTCAGACTCCATTTTACCTATTTTAAGAAAATTATATGCCTTTTTCCTCAAGTATATCAATGAAGTTTGCTTTTAGGTTAGCATGCAACCTAATGCTTAAAAGGCAATATTCACAATGTGTTAGTGAGAGTTGGTTCTAGTAACAACTGTGAAATTCCCACTGCAGATAATATTGGCCACTGAACATACTATGAAAAGGCATCCAAAAAATAATTCTTCCAACATTTAATGTGAGGCTAGCATAGACTGACTGACTAAATAACTTGTTTTAATCCAGAAAATAAAATATAACAAACCAGGAACGCTTCTGTGATAAGATCAGAACATTTCCAAAAGTTACAGTAAATTTTAAACAGTTTTACTGATCTGTATCCTGATGACCCTGGAGGCAGATATGTGTAAACACACCTACATATGAGGGTCTTGTACATTAGCACAGATGGCAATACATGGCACATAAACAAAAGAAACATGCTAACCTGGACAGCAACTTGGTAGCATTAGCATCCTCCGCTGAACTCATGTCATCCCAGCAGGATTTTCTCCGACTTAGCTGCAGGCTGACCTGAGGAATGCCCTCAGACAGCTCTGGGTGTGGTACCCCGTGGGTCCAAATAGATCCCTCACTACTGGATTTGCGGATCTAAAACACAAAATTAAAAAAAGAGAGAGAAAGGAATTTTCAAAAACTTTCCAGTTAAGACAGTTTATTTGAATCCATTAATAGTGGATTAACCATACCCCAGAAAAATATCAACTGAGATATAGAAATAAAAATGTGTATAAAACTTCTTTTATAGCAAAGGGTACAGTAAAGGAGAGATACCAATATTTCTGAGGGGAACTTTCAAACCATATATGATCCACACACCTCTTCTGGACTCTCACACCAATTTTCCTCAGGCCTAACGCCTCCTTAGAATAACTATTCTATGTAATGAGAGATTATGAGAGTATATAAGAGGCAACCTAGAAGAAGAAAATAAATAGCTAGAAAGAAGAAGAAGGAAATAAGTTTGAGAACTAGTGAAATAAAGAATTCCAGTGTGGGAAAGTTATCCAAAAATATTCACTATCAACAAGCAAAATACACACCAGTTTGCAAGTTTCCATTGTAATCTTTTGTAGGGCAAAGCATGGTGTAATAAATTTTGAATTAAGGAAATAAATACGATTTACTTTTCTTCTGTCTCTTGAATCATGGACAACACAAATGCCAAATGAATACTCAAGAGTACAGACTTTTTATACCTGAGGTCTCTCTAACCCCAGAAATACTCTCACATTGTCTTAAGTAAGAAAAAAATGAGAATACGATCAATATTCTTTTCCTAAAAATGTGTAAAAATCATGTCAGAATCACAGGACATTTTCAAAAACTTGGATCCATTCTATTTGCTACTCTGGAAGCTCTTTCTCGCCTTGAGGACTGTCTCTTGCTTGTCCATTCACCTAGAATGTCATCTTCTGATCACTGACCAATCACCAACCAAACCAAATCTTAAGTTCCTATGAAGTTGAGATAAGAATCCACTGACCACAGAGCTTCACTAACTACTGTCAGGTCTAAATAACCTTTCCCAATTCTGAGTTCCTGTTAACTGACCACCACACAAACTACACTTCATTGCATGTCATCTTATAGCATAATCTTAGTTATCTCGAGTTTCTAGGTTACATGGTCTCAACCAGATTCCCCTTTCTTCTTTATATTATTTGTGACATTTTTATTGGTCTTCCTTGATGGCTCAATGGTAAAGAATCCTTCTGCCAATGCAGGAGACACAAGTTTGGTCCCTGGGTTGGGAAGATACCATGGAGAAGGAAATGGCAACCCACCCTAGTATTCTTGACTGGGAAATCCCATGGAAAAAGGAGCCTGGCAGGTAGTCCACAGGGTCACAAAAGAGTGGGACATGACTTAGTGACTAAACAACAACATTTTTATTAAAAGGCTAGCAAAGTTTTGAACCCATTAATAAACGTTATTGTCAGACAAACACTCAACTACAAGATATTCCCAAGACACTGAGTGAACAAGAGGATAGGATAACGGACAGTTAAAAAGAGTAACAGGAGAGGAGCTCTGACATATATATACACTACCATGTGCAAAATAGATACCTAGTGGGAACCTGCTGTATAGCACAGGGAGTTCAGCTCAGAGATTTGATGACCTAGAGGGGAGGGATAGGAGTGCGAGCGAGGGAGGGAATACATGTGTACATACAGCTGATTCATGTTGTTGTACAACAGAAATTAGCACAACATTGCGAACAATTATATTCCAATAAAAATTAAATATTAGGCTTAATGTTTAAAAAAATAACATGGGGACAATTATGAACATAAATATTTAATACATTTATACCACTATGAGGATTACATGAAACTAATTTAGCAAAGAGTTACATTTAACACAAAAATAAACACTAAATAAAGCTAGGCTTTACTAGTATAGTTGTTGTGTAATATCTGCCCAAATCTGATGATTACCAGTCAACTCTTCAGTTGCAGTTACCTACAGAATATTCATAAGTTCATGAAAATCAAAGAAAAATTCTAAAAAATTATGAATTAACTATAGCTCATAGTCGTATTAGCCAACAATATGTATTCCAAGAGAAATACTCATGCAAGCAGCAAAAGAATATGAAAAATATAAATACATGTGATTATATTTTTCATATGGGGGCTACTTTTTCGTGTGACTTTTCATAATAAACATGAAATATCAATTAAAAAACACTGAGAAAGTAGTGTATTTTCTCTCAATATTGAAACAAATGTAGGTTCAGTGAAAATTTGGGTTCTAAACTTGATTCAAAAATTTATGCAAAAAAATATTCTAAGGTACAAAAAGGTAACATGCAGCTTACTCCATCTTGCCAGTTCATATTAAAATAGACTCCATAATGAACAGTATGAAAAGGCAAAAAGATAGGACACTGAAAGATGAACTCCCCAGGTTGGTAGGTGCCCAATATGCAACTGGAGATCAGTGAAGAATAACTTCAGAAAGAATGAAGGGATGGAGTCAAAGCAAAAACAAAACCCAGTTGTGAACGGGACTGGTGATAGAAGCAGGGTTTGATGCTGTAAAGAGTAATATTGCATAGGAACCTGGAATGTTAGGTCCATGAATCAAGGCAAATTGGAAGTGGTCAAACAGGAGCTGACAAGAGTGAACATCGACATTCTAGGAATCAGTGAACTAAGATGGACTGGAATGGGTGAATTTAACTCAGCGGACCATTATATCTACTACTGTGGGCAGGAACCCCTTAAAAGAAATGGAGTAGCCATTATAGTCAACAAAAGAGTCTGAAATATAGTCTCAAAAATGGCAGAATGATCTCTGTTTGTTTCCAAGGCAAACCATTCAATATCACGGTAATCCAAGTCTATGCCCTGACCAGTAATGCTGAAGAAGCTGAAGTTGAACAGTTCTATGAAGACCTACAAGACCTTTTAGAACTAACACTCAAAAAAGATGTCCTTTTCCTTATAGGGGGCTGGAATGCAAAAGTAGGAAGTCAAGAAACACTTGGTGTAACAGGCAAATTTGGCTTTGGAGTACAGAATGAAGCAGGGCAAAGGCTAATCGAGTTCTGCCANAATTGGTTTAAAGCTCAACATTCAGAAAACTAAGATCATGGCATCTAGTCCATCACTTCATGGCAAATAGATGGGGAAGCTGTGGAAACAGTGGCTGAATTTATTTTTCTGGGCTTCGAAATCACTGCACATGCTGATTGCAGCCATGAAATTATAAGACACTTACTCCTTGGAAGGAAAGTTATGACCAACCTAGAGAGCATATTGAAAAGCAGAGACATTACTTTGCCAACAAAGGTCCATCTAGTCAAGGCTATGGTTTTTCCAGTGGTGATGTATGGATGTGAGAGTGGACTATAAAGAAAGCTGAACTAGTTTGCATTCCCACCAACAAGCAATAAATGCTGGAGACGGTGTGGAGAAAAGGGAACCCTCTCACACTGTTGGTGGGAATGCAAACTAGTACAGCCACTATGGAGAACAATGTGGAGATTCCTTAAAAAACTGAAAATAGAACTGCCTATGACCCAGCAATCCCACTGCTGGGCATACACACCAAGGAAACCAGAATTGAAAGAGACACCTGTACCCCAATGTTCATCGCAGCATTGCTTATAATAGCCAGGACATGGAAGTAACCTAGATGTCCTTCATCACATGAATGGATAAGAAAGCTGTGGTACATATACACAATGGAATATTTTCCAGCGATTAAAAAGAATACATTTGAATCAGTTCTAATGAGGTGGATGAAACTGGAGCCAATTATACAGAGTGAAGTAAGCCAGAAAGAAAAATACCAATACAGTATAGTAACACATATATATGGAATTTAGAAAGATGGCAATGATAACCTTGTATGTGAGACAGCAAAAGAGACGCAGATGTATAGAACAGACTTTTGGACTCTGTGGGAGAGGGACAGGGTGGGATGATTTGGAAGAATGGCATTGAAACATGTATATTATCATGTAAGAAATGAATCGCCAGTCTAGGTTTGATACGGATACAGGATGCTTGGGGCTGGTGCACTGGGATGACCCAGAGAGATGATATGGGGAGGGTGGTGGGAGGGGGGTTCAGGGTGGGAACTCATGTACTCCTGTGGTGGATTCATGTCACTGTATGCCAAAACTAATACAGTATTGTAAAGTAAAAAAATAAATTCAAAAAATAAATAAATAAAATAAAAAGTAAAAAAAAAAAAAGAAGAAAGCTGAGCACTGAAGAATTGATGGTTTTGAACTGTGGTGTTGGAGAAGACTTTTGAGAGTCCCTTGGACTGCAAGGAGATCCAACCAGTCCATCCTAAAGGAGATCAGTCCTGGGTGTTCACTGGAAGGACTGATGTTGAAGCTGAAACTCCAATACTTTGGCCACCTCATGTGAAGAGCTGACTCATTGGAAAAGACCCTGATGCTGGGAAAGATTGAGGGCAGGAGGAGAAGGGGATGACAGAGGACGAGATGGATGGCATCACTGACTCGATGGAAGTGAGTCTGAGTGAACTCCGGAAGTTGGTGATGGACAGGGAGGCCTGGCGTGCTGCGGTTCATGGAGTCGCAAAGAGTCAGATATGACTGAGTGACTGAAGTGAACAGAACTGAAGGCCATACTAGGATTCAGATACCAGCAACTACACAACAGGGGCGAGGGTGGGTGACATTGCAAACTAGTGAGTAGAAGCCAGAGATGTGAGTAAACATTCTACAGAGCATAGGACAGCCTGCCATGAAAAAGTTATCTGCTCCAAACCATCATTACAGCTGACTTTTAGGAAGCCTGCTTCAGAGGCAACAGGAAGAAGAAATCCATATGGAGGCCATTTCTCTTCGCTTTTCTTCTGGTTGTGTCCTCCCTTTTTATCATGGCATGTTATCATATAACGGGCCAAGATCAGCTCTGAACTTAGCAAGAATGGGTCAAGGAGGCCACACAGCCCTGCCTTATCTATGCAAGAATTGCTAATGACTCAGTGAGGTTCTGGACTTCCCTTGTGGCTCAGCTGGGAAAGAATCTGCCCGCATGTGGGAGACCTGGGTTTGATACCTGGGTTGGGAAGATGCTCTGGAGAAGGGAAAGGCTATCTACTCTAGTATTCTGGCCTGGACAATTCCATGGACTGTATATTCCATGGGGTTGCAAAGAGTTGGATATGACTGAGTGATCTTCACTTTCACTTTCCATGAGGTTCAGGCAAGCCCTGTGGGGCACAGATTTACTGCAAAAAAAATAATAAATGTCTTATTGTAATAAATAGAGTGAATGCCTTTGAAGAGACCCACCTGCAGTTTCAGAGCACGTGACTGCAGTAGAAAAATGGCCAAGGGTTTGGGATACTGACTCGGGTAGACAGCTTTCTTTTTCCATTGAAGATATCCAGGAATTCACACTATTTTTGCTCCTTTATTTTAGTGATCTTTGTGATAACTTTTGTATTTGAAGGTGGAAACTATTAAAGCCCTCCAACCATCTATGAAAAACATTTTGCTAAGAATTCTGCCATTGGCTGTTTGAGATAAGGATCTAGGCATATGCCGCATGATTTATGTGTTCAACTCAAACACTAACAATTCTAAGAATCTTTAGGAAGGCGCACTCTGTGCACGTTGTACTTGTAGGTATGAAAGAATCTAACTAAGAAGTCATTTGTTATGTTAGTATTTGAGATGCCAGGAAAATAGAAACAGAAGAAAAACCTTTGAAAATGTAAAATTAAGAAATATTCTCAGATGCTATTGCTGTTACTGTTACAAATATTTAGTGACACTGTGCTAGCATGGTTCCAAGAGATTTACATAAATTAACCCATTTAATTTTTACAACAACCCAAAGAGGCAGGGACTATTATTATCACCATTTCACAGCTGAGGAAACTGAAGTATACTTTGAGTTGTCTGTCCAGTGAGGAAGTGGCAGAGACACAGTTATAACCCAGAGAGTCAGGGCACAGGGCCTGTGCTTACCACTACCCTATATATTTGTTCATAAGTTAAATGCTAAATTACAAGAAAAAAAGGTATTTTTGGATAAAAGTCACATTATATCCATAATGCAACCCATTTTCCTCTTTTTTAGGGACATTAGTAATTAAAACTTTCTTTAAATTTATCTCTGTGGCATCCACTTAACTATTCTAGCAATATGATCTTAGGGGAAAGAAATCACATATGAGGAAACTATTTGGAAAGTGTGTTCATCATATTTTTATTTATAATATGCTCCAAATAACATCATTCTAAATAGACAAATTACTATAATAGGTAATTATGGCCCATTTATATGATGAAAGAATATTTAGGCATTAAAATATCTACAAAGGTTTAAGGAGACTGTGAAAGTTTTGTTATGATAGATAACACAGTGTGCTATGATATATAAGTGTGAGTTAGCAAATAAAAATGTGTGTAAATGTGTGTGTGTATACACACATACGTATAGGTTTCCCTGGTGGCTCAGTGGTAAAGAATCCACCTGCAATGCATGAACCACAGGAGACACGAGGACACGAGTTTGATCCCTGTGTCAGGAAGATCCCCTGGAGGAGGGCATGGCAACCCGCTCCAGTGTTCTTGCCTGGAGAATTCCCATGAACAGAGAAGTCTGGTGAGCTACAGTCCATAGGGTCGCAGAGTCGGACATGACTGAAGCAACTTAACACAAGCATATATATATATATATATATATATATATATATATACACATATACATACATCCAACAATACTCGTGTTATTTAGGTATACTATATCTAAAATATACATGAAACAAACTTATGGTTACGTAACAAAGGGGATGGTGGAAGGATGGATAAATTAGAAATTTGGGATTAACATACACACACAACTACATATAAAATAGATAACAAGAACTATTGTAAAGCATAGGGAAATCTACTCAATATTTCGTAATAACCTATAAGGCAAAAGAAACTGAAAATGAGTATTTATATATCTGAATCATTTTGCTGTATACCTGAAAGTAACACAAAGTTGTAAATAAACTGTACTAACAAAATTAAAAACAAACAAAAACTAAAACATACACGAATAAATTTCAAAGGTCCAAAACCAATTCTGCCTTAATCAGTACTACAAAGATTTTTAACATGGTCTAATCTTTAAAAACTGAACAAAGAATCCAGTACCTGAAAAACAAGTCTGTGATGCCACAATCTGATTTACCCTGAAACACTGATGTGACTATAAAGAAAAGACATGAAAAAATCACGTGTGTCTTGATATTTATCCATATAAAATCTGTCACCGTGAGGGCACAACAGGGCCCTCTGTGCCATGCGCAGGTGTGGGGTAGGAGCTGTCCGCTCTAAAACCGAGCGATGGCAGGTGAGTTCAGAAACAGGAGGGACTCAGTTTAGTGGATGGGGACCAATCTCTCTGAAACTTGTAGCCCCCTTTCCTTTCACAGGTGACTATTTCCTGATTATTATGCTTCTTCCTAGAAAAGGGATGGGCATGTGAGTCAACTGTAGAAAAATTTATAACAATTTGGCACACTATTATGAAACTGTATGATTAATACCTAATTTTTTAAAGTTTAAGTCTAACAAACTTTAATGTTTTGGTCTTAGGAGTCACTCTAAGCACTGGTCAGGTGCTGTGCTTGAATTTTGGAATGGTAAAGTCTATTCTTTCCATCATCAGGTACTTCAAGAGGAGATTAGAACAGGGCAGAAAATTACACTCAAGGCTCAATGGTGAAGGAAAACTGTGATAGCAGGATGAACACAGAAAAGTTAATATTTAACATTTAGACTTTCTAAATAAAGTTCACTGGACCTTCTCAATATCCTTGACCTTTTCTGTCCTGCACTTGTCATTTGTTGAAAGAGGACAAAGCCTCTTCCTTTTTATTCATATTCATTAAACTTAGCACCTTCAGAATAAGAAACGGTGAAATAAGTACCAGGGAACAGATGTTTTGCTCTAATTTTTTTTTATAAAAGGCATTTTTAGCTTAAACATTTTTTAAAGCCTTCTAAATTAGAAAAAATCTTAAAGCCTTTGATTTTGCTCAAAAATGATTCAAATCTTGCTTTTCAGAAGTGAGACTTATTTATTAACAACAACCATCATTCTCCTGAAAAATAATTTGATCAGTCTTTTATGAGTCAGCTACAGTGCAAGCCTTTTCACACTGTTCATGGGGTTCTCAAGGCAAGAATACTGAAGTGGTTTGCCATTCCCTTCTCCAGTGGACCACGTTTTGTCAGACCACATCATTACTTTGCTGAGAAAGGTCTAGCTAGTCAAAGCTATGGTTTTTCCAGTAGTCATGTATGGATGTGAGAGTTGGACCATAAAGAAAGCTGAGCACCTAAGAACTGATGCTTTTGAACTGTGATGCTGGAGAAGACTGCTGAGAGTTCCTTGGACTGCAAGGAGATCAAACCAGTCAATCCTAAGGGAAATAAATCTTGAATAGTCATTGGAAGGAGTGATGCTAAAGCTGAAGCTCCAATACTCTGGTCACCTGATGCAAAAAACTGACTCACTGGAAAAGACCCTGATGCTGGGAAAGATTGAAGGAAGGAGGAGAAGAGGACAACAGAGGATGAGATGGTTGGATGGCATCATCGACTCAATGAACATGAGCTTGAACAAACTCTGAGAGTTGGTGACGGACAAGGAAGCCTGGCGTGCTACAGTCCATAGGGTCGCAGAGTCGGACACGACTGAACTGAACTGACGGTGCAAGCTAATTAATGTTCCAGGTTTGTTTTTTTTTTTAAGTAAGTTATTAACATGCTTTAGGAAAATTTGCAAGGTAGCTGCTGCACATATCTTTTTTTTCTCTCTTTTTTTTTTTTGGTATAAATAGGTCAATGGTAAAATTATAACTAATTAAAATCTCATCTTGATCTGAATTTTAGAGTGAATCTATACTTGGTAGAAAATCATCTTAACTAAGTTGGTTAGAAAAATTACTCACATGTGAAAAAACAAAAAATTCACAATATAAAAAATTCATCTTGAAATGTAATAGATCAGATTAATTACAGTTTCACAGTGTGGCTCAAGTAAGTAACAAACCTCTTAAGACTTGGTTAACTCTTCTCACACCTCCTCTCTCCTCTGTAAAAGCTACAGGCTACCCAGCAGAATTTTTTGTCTATTTTATTAATTGTTGTTGCCTTGCATCCTAGAGTGGCACTTGGTAAACAGTAGAAGACTGTTAAATATTCCTATAATGAATAAATGAATAACAGAACGAACTGATAGTATCTACCTTTCTTTCACAAATATTGATACCATAAAGCAGATTAACTCCATTGTGTAAGCATTATTCTTATTTTAAAAGTGCCATCTATATTCAGTTTCAAAATTAAGTCAGTTGAAAAAATAGCTATGGTGGGACTTCCCTGGTGGTCCAGTGGCTAAGACTCTGAGCTCTCAGTGCAGAGGGCCCAGGTTCGATCCCTGGTCAGGGAGCTAGATCCCACATGCTACAACTAAGACCCAGAGCAGCCAAATAAATCAATAAAATTAAAAAAAAAAAAGAAAAAAGAAAAAATAGCTATGGTAAAGAAATGGGTAGAATCTAAACTTACAGAGCATGAGGATTATTAATGCAACACCAGGGGTGGGAAACTGCATTTACTTGGACTAAGCAGCCCCGTAGTAGAGCCATCTGGCCTGGGACTTAGGCTCAAGCAAGTCTCATCTTTTGGGGGCTGCTCATAGAGAAATCTGTACATGGCAATAAGGTGAGCCCTCTCACTAGCATCAGTACAGTTCCATCTGCTATTATAAAGTCATTTGTTCAAGTTTCTGACTTTAGGTCTTTCATCAGGAAAAAATTCAGGTGTATAAACTGAGTAGTTTAGGAATTTAAATGTAAGATTTCTACAAATTCTATTAGTAATATAAAAATCTGCTTTGAAAATTTTGATCATTTATCTCTAATCAAAGTCAATGATCAATCAATAGGAATGTTTACCATCCAACCCTAAATGCAATCCTTTGGCCTCAAGTTCTTGTGAACTTAGAGGACAGGATTACACAGGCTGATGGGGCCTTAAAACAAAACGTTCTCTGGATGCTCAGGGATCCAGAGGGATGCTACTGACACTAGCTGGAATGCTAGGAAGCAGTGCTTCTTACCCAGGGGTGCACATAGAATATCCTTTGGAGATTTTAAAAAAGTGGTATACTTGCCAAAATTCATCCTACCACCTCACTTCCCATTCCCACCTCCAACAGATTCTGGACAGGTGAATTTTTAAAAAATCCTTAAAGACCTTTCCCAGCGTCAGGGTCTTTTATGTAAAAAACAAACAAACAACAAAAAGACCACCTAATCCAAACTGACGTAAGATTTTCCTCAAATTCTGCTTAATCAGTGGAGTTATCTCGGAGAGTCCTTCATTGGAAGGACTGATGCTGAAGCTGAAACTCCAATTTGGTCACCTGATGTGAAGAACTGACTCATTTGAAAAGACTCTGATGCTGGGAAAGATTGAGGGCAGGAGGAGAAGGGGACGACAGAGGGTGAGATGGTTGGATGGCATCACCGACTCAATGGACATGGGTTTGAGTGGACTCTGGGGGTTGGTGATGGACAGGGAGGCCTGGTGTGCTGCAGTCCATGGGGTCACAAAGAGTCAGACACGACTGAGTGACTTGAAATGAACTTTACTTATTTCCACTGCATCTAGTACCATCAAACACATTGTGTATCTATTTTCATTAATTTTTTGTCTTTTCCCCCAAGCAGATATAAGTTCCACGAGGGCAGAAACTTTGGTTTGTGTTGCAAACACTGTGGGAAAGAGAGAGAGTGAAGGGAGAGTGAAGGAAGGGCAACCCCCTCCCCCCGCCCTGCTTAAAGAGAAATCCCACTGCTTACTTTTATTGGCCTAAATTTAGTCTCATGGTGACACACAGCTGCCAGGGAAATTAGGGAAGGTGGTCTTATGGCTGTGCATCCGTGTACCCAGCCAAGAAAGAGAAGGAGATTAGATCTTGGGAGGCCACTGGCAGTCTTGACCACAGACCTAAAGAAATAAAGGAAAGTCTCAGAAGAATGTCTGGGGAGGAGCATTTCAGATGCAGAGCAGCGCAAAGATCCTGAGGAGGAAGCATGATTTGCAAGTCTGAGGAATAGCAAGGAGGCCACTGTGGCTGAGGACAAATGAGAGAGAAGTGGCAGGAGCTGCAGTCACTGAAGCAGCAGAGGGCTCAGGTCACGGAGACCTGTGGGCATTTTTGAGACTTCGGTTTTCACCTTGAGGGGGGAAAGACTTTGATAAAGTGTTGAACAGAGAAGATACAGGTCTTTCATTTTAAAAGGATCCTTTCTGCTATATCAAGAAAAGACTGGTTAGAGTGATTAAAGGAGACCAGCTAGGAAGTAACTGAGAAGTTTGTGGATTGGATCAGGGAGACGTTGAGAGAAGACCAGATTCTGGACATGCTTTGAATGTTGAGTCAACAGGATCTGCTGATGCCATGGACAGGAGGAAGGATTCAAGGATGACTCCAAAGGTTTTGGCCTGAGCGTTGGAAAAAAGGAACCGCCATCATGGAGTTGGAAAAGACAGCAGGAGGTACAGATTCTGGGGGTAAATCAGGAGTTTTAGCTCCAGACATGCTAAAATTGAGATGCACATACAATAGACAAGTGGAGATGTCATGGAGACAGTTAGATACCGGAGTTAAGAGGTGAGAGGCTTGAACTGCAAATACAAGTTTGGAAATTACCTGTATATAGATGGTATTCAAAAACCAAGTAATTGGAAGAGAGCACCTCGAGAGTGAATCTACATAGAGAAGGGAAGAAGACTAAGAACTGACCTCCAAAGCACTCCAAGGTTAGACAGACTAAGGAGTGGACACTAAAGTAGAGGGAAAACCAACAGTGTCCTGAAAGGCAAGGGAAAAGGGTCTCAACAAGGAAGGAATAAATTCAGTTACCATATAATCCAGCAATTTGAAAACACTGGTCCACATAAAGACTTGTATGCGAATGCTCACAGCACCATTACTCACTAGAGTCAAAGAATGGAAACAACTCAAATATCCATCACCTGATGAATGGACAACTAAATGTGTATATCCATATAATGGTATATTATTTAGCAGTAAAAAGGGATGAAGCAGTGATATATGCTATAACAGAGATGAATCTTGAAAACATCACATTCAGTGAAAGAAGGCAGAGCAAAGGAAATATACCGGATTATTCCATTTATATAAAATGTCTAGAACACACATATCTGGAGAGACAAAAAGTAAATCACTGGCTACAAGGGACTGAGTGATGGGAAGTGACTGCAAATGACTATGGGGTTACTTTCTGAAGTGATGAAATGTCTGGGAATTGCATACGTATGTGAATACATTAAAAATCATTGAATTGAAAGTTTATAATTAGCTCAGTTGGTAAAGAATCTGCCTGCAATGCAGGAGACCCTGGTTCGATTCCTGGGTCAGGAAGATCCACTGGGGAAGGGATAGGCTACCCACTCCAGTATTCTTGGGCTTCCTTTGTGGCTCAGCTGGTAAAAAATCCACCTGCAATGCGGAAGACCTGGATTTGATCCCTGGGTTGGGAAGATCCCCTGGAGAAGGGAAACACTACCCACTCCAGGATTCTGGCCTGGAGAATTCCATGGACTGTATAGTCCATGGGGTTGCAAAGAGTTGGACACAACTGAGTGACTTTCACTTTCATGTATTATAGTACACAAATTATATCTCAAAAAGTTGTATTGTACATCAAAAAACTACATCTTTAAGAAAGAATGTGTGACCATGTGTATCAAATGCTGCTGACAGGGTGAATAAGATGAAAATTAAGAACTGGCCACTGATTTTTGCAAAATGGCATCATTTGACAAAACCATTTTATTCTGTAGCAGGACAGATTAGGGTGGGTTACAAAGAGAACAGAGAAGAAGTGAAACAGCAAGCTTATATAAGTCATTGAGGACTTCTGTTGTAAGAAATAGCAGAGCAAATGGGTGAAGGTTAAATGATGAGGGGCTTTTTGGAGTCAAAGAAGAGGTTGAAAGTGTTAGTCGCTCAGTCATGTCCGACTCTGCAACTCCATGGACTGTAGCCCACTGGGCTCCTCTGTCCATGGGATCCTCCAAGCAACAGTACGGCAGTGAGTAGCCAGCCATTCCCTTCTCCAGGGGATCTTCCAGACCCAGAGACTAAACCTCAGTCTCCTGCACTGCGGCAGATTCTTTACTATCTGAGCCACCAGAGAAGCTCTCAAAAGGAGAGGTCCTCCCCCACCCCTCCAACTAAGTTTGGAAATAAGGCATATTTCTGCACTAATGGGATTGATTTGGTATAGAGACAAAAAACCTGATGATCCCAGAAAGAAGGAGGGGGTAGAGGGTATGGGATCTTAGCCACAAGGGAGGGCTGCTCTAGGAGAGAAGCAAACAGGGCACATCTCCTGTGAGTGGAAGGAAGGCGAGAGCATGGCACGGGTGCAGAGCGTGGATGAAGGTGAGAACAGGTGGACACTCTCTTTTGATGTTCTCAAATGGAAGTAAGGTCATCATCTGAGAGTGAACAGTCAGAAGGGGGATGTTGTAGGTTAAGGACAAAGGGGAAGGTATACAACAATGTTTAAAAGTGAGTAAAGTGAAAGGACCAGAGAGAGCAGCTGGACTGCCAGCAAAATGAAGGCCCATTTGAGGACGGTAGTCACACATTTAAAGTGAGACATCAGGCCCAGAATTAGTAGACAAAAGGTAACAACAAAGATCAGGGTAGAATTAAATAAACCAGAGGCTAAAAAGACAACTACAAATGAAACTAAGAACTAGATTTTAGAAAAGATAAGCAAAACATAAATTTTTAGCTAGATTCACAATGAAAAAAAGAGAGAGGATTCAAATAAACAGAAGTGAAGGAAGAAGTGTTACAAATGATACTACAGAAATACAAATGATCATAGATTACTAAGAACAGTTATATGCAATTCAACATAATACTACTCCTCCTGCCCTCAATATTTCCCAGCATCAGGGTCTTTTCAAATGAGTCAGCTCTTCGCATCAGGTGGCCAAAGTACTGAGGTTTCAGCTTCAACATCAGTCCTTCCAATGAACACCCAGGACTGATCTCCTTTAGAATGGACTGGTTGGATCTCCTTGCAGTCCGAGGGACTCTCAAGAGTCTTCTCCAACACCACAGTTCAAAAGCATCAATTCTTCGGCGCTCAGCATTCTTTATAGTCCAACTCCACACCCATACATGACTACTGGAAAAACCATAGCCTTGACTAGATGGACCTTTGTTGACAAACTAATGTCTCTGCTTTTTAATATGCTGTCTAGGTTGGTCATAACTTTCCTTCAATTAGACAAAATAAAAGTTAACATATTGTTAATGAAAGTTAACAAATCAAAAAGGAAGAACATTTGCTTGCAAATGACATGGTCTTGTGTATAGGAAACCCTAAAGATACCACCATAAATAACTATTAGAACAGATAGATTCACTTAAAATCAGTATTCAAAAATCTGTTGTGTTTCTGTAACTAATAATAAACTATCAGAAAGTGAAATTAAGAAAATAATTCCATGTATAATTGCATCTAAAGAATAAAATATGTAGGTATAAATTTAACCAAGGAAGTGAAAGACATGTACAATGAACACTGGAAGACAGTGATAAAAGAAACTGAAGAAGAAGCAAATAAATAGAAAGATACTCCATGCTCATGGGTTGGAAAAATTAATACTGTTAAAATGTTCTATATAATGCTCAAAACAATAAACAGATTTAATGCAATTCTTATAAAAATTCCACTTTCATTTTTCACAGAAATAGAATAAATGGTCCTAAAATATGTATGAAAACACATATGACTCCAAAATAGCCAAAGCAATCTTGAGAAGGAAGAACGAAGCTGGAGGCATTGTACTTCCTGATCTCAAACTACATTACAAAGCTACAGTAAATAAAATAATATGGTATTGGCCGAAAAAACAGACTCAGATCAATAGAACAAAATAGAAAACTCAGAAATAAACTCAAGCATCTCTGGTAAATTAACTTATGACAAAGGAGAGAGAAGGATATACAATGGGGAAAGAATAGTATCTTCAGTAAGTGGTGCTGGGAAAACTGAGCAGCCACATAGAAAAGAAACTGGACCACTATCTTACCCCATACACAAGAATAAATTCAAAACACATCAAAAGATTTGAATGTAAGATCTGAAACCATAAAACTCCTAGAAGAAAATAGGAGGTAAGCACATAACATTAATCTTGAAAATGTTTTTTGGATTTGACATCAAAAGCAAAGGCAACAACAACAAAAAAATAGACAAGTAGGAGTATATCAGTCTAAAAAGCTTCTGCATAGCATAGGATTCCAACAAAATAAAAAAGCAACCTACTGAACAGGAAAAATATTTGCAGGTCATGTATCTGATAAGAGGTTAATATCCAAATTATATAAAGAACTCATTCAACAACAGAAAAAAAAAAAATCCAATTAGAAAATGAGGATCTGCATTTTTTCCAAAGAAGACAGATGGTCAACAACATGTACATGAAAAGGTGCTCAGCATCAATCATCATCAGAGAAATACAAATCAAAATCAAAAGTAACATGTCATCTCACATCTGTTAGAATGACTATCATCAAAAAAACAAGAAGTAAGTTTCAAGGATGTGGAAAAAAGGGAACCCTGTGTATTGGTGGTGGGAATGTAAATTGGTACAGCCACTATGGAGAACTGTATGAAGATTTCTCAGGAAACTAAAAAACAGAACTACTATATGACCTAATTCCACTGCTGAGCCTGTATCCAAAGAGAATGAAGTCACTATTTCAAAAAGATACCTTCAAACCCATGTTCACTGTAACATTACTTTTAATATTAATAATTAAGATATGGAAACAATGCAAGTGTCCATTGACAAACACATAAATAAAATGTGATACAGACACACAGAATGAAATGTTATTCAGCCAAAAGAGGGAAACCTTGCCATTTTCACCAAACTGGATGAACCCTTGAGAGCATTATGCTATGTGAAATAAGTTAGACAGAAAGACAAACACTACATGATCTCATTTACACGTGGACTCTAAACAAACAAACAAAAGAAACCCAAAGAAACAGAGGATAGACTGTTGGTTGCCAGAGAAATGGGGAAGCAGGTGGGTGAAATAGGTAAAATTAATTAATGTGGTCAAAGATACAAACTTCCAGGGATACGATAAGTAAGTCCTGAGGATTTTATGTACAACATGCTGACAATAGTTAATAAACTGTGCTGTATGTTTGAATGTTGCTAAAAAGGTAGATTTTAGAAGTTTTTAATCACAAAAAACAAAAAAAGTTGTAACTACGTGTGATGATGGATGTTAATTAAACTTATTGTGGTAATCATTTCATAACACATACAGCTGACTCTTGAACAACAAACACAGAGGATTAGAGATGCTGATGAAAAGTCAAGTTTTACTTTTCCACATGCCCTCTCTATCTGCAGTACTGCATGAGTTATTTGACACACCATGGGTCAGGCAGTACTGTTGTCGGCATTTACTGAGGAAAAAAAAATCCATGGACAGGTGAACCTGAGCAGTTCCACCCTGTGCTGTTCAGGGTCAAACAGCATATACCTCAAATCATAATGCTGTACACCTAAAACTAGTACAGTGTTATGTGTCAACAAGTCTCAACAGAAAAATTAAGTGAAGTGTCAGCTTAGTTTTGTGGGTTTCTCTAGCTCTGCTCAGCTGCTGGGGTAGGCAAGGAGTGAGCAGCCTGCTGATTTCAGAGAGGGTTGAGATTTTAAGGAAGCAGATGTTAGCTTCTTTACCTGCTATCAGTCTCATTACGTGAGTGACACCTGAGTGTATGTCTTTCACACTATTGCCTCCTCTGCCTATAACTTTGACACATAATAGGTAATTAATAAATGTTTAATATGATATTAATGTTTATAATATTGTATATGCATATATTAATATAATAAATAAATGTTCAATATAGTATTTTCTTTCTGAAAACATTTTATAAACTATTTTGTTGATTATTCTCCCTCCCTAAAACACAGCCAATGAATTGGCTAGACAGATTTACTTATAAACTATTTAGGACTACAGTTTTCCCCTACAGGCTCTTTATATTTAAATGGAAAAAAGTAATATTTTCAGAAAGTAGTTACTTTTCAAAAGTAGTCCCTTTTCTGAAAACTAATCAGATGAGTTCACCAAAATACTAATCAAACATAAAATGCCTTCTGATAACATCATGGGTGTCAATATTTTTAACAATATTAGCTATTCTTCTAAGCATAAATATGGAGGCATGTAACCCAACCCAGCCTAGGGGTCTCCAAAAAAATGAGAGTTAACTCCCCAGGGAAAGATACGTATTTGCAGGATACCTGATTCTAAGACTTCTCATACTGTCCAGCAACAGATGAGCTTCCTCCTCTGGAAACTTCTAGTATAATTCTTTCTTCCATGTCTGTGAACAGTAACTATCGAGCGATCTGGTTGTGTTTTTATGATAAATTCGTAATTAAAGGTACATTTTTCAGGGGAGGGAAAGTACCTCCCACATCAAAAACAGTGAAGGAATAGAATATTGCCTTTAAGGCTCTTTCTGAAGGTGCTGTTTTGGTGAGCAGGGCAGCAACTTCTATCTGCACGTATTTGTCAATGTGTGTTCTGAGCATGACTGCCAAAAAATGATTAAAGGGATAAAAAAAAATGCGCTTTGTAGTCCAAGCTTTCTTTAAACAGAGTTCTTACTATAAACAAGGAAAGCTGATGGAATGTTTTGTACTCCTTTTGCCAAACTCTGAAACTAATGAACCCTAATCTGCAAAGCCACCTGGGAATAACAAGATCTAGTCAGTGGAGTTTCTTTCCTTTTGGAAGAAGTTTCCATTATGGCCCAGCTCAGTGCAACAAACTGTAAGACGTCACTGGGTTGTTTGGTTTTAGTAAAATACCTATTCTCAATACATTATAAACCATTTTCATTGTCATAAGTATTTTATTTTACATCATATTCATTTCTGGGGAAGAAACTGGCTTTGAATTCTACATGTTTCTTCCTGTTGCTGGCTGTATGATTTGGGGCAAGTCTACTTTGCAAAGCTGCGCTGCCTCATCTGTGTAATTGAAAACCTACACCTCCTAAGACGTGATGGAAATTAAATGAGATAATTCGCATTCCATTAGCGCTGAGAACAGAATAAGCACATAATAAATGAGAGAAGCAAGAGCTATTAATTTTAACAATTACCAGATATAATAAAGGACTGCAGGACTTGGGACAACATGTCACTATGACAAATTAACCTAGTGATTTAATCTCAGAGAGCATTCTTCAAATTTGACAACAATGCAATTCAATGAGTGTTTATTGAACAATTACAACATTCTGGGCCTCGGGCTAAGTCCTGGCATCATTAGTGATGCTGGCTGCTGTCTTAAAGAAGTGGAGTATCTAGCAGGGAGACAGACACACAGACTCCTACCTCCAGTAATGAGCATAACTGTAGTAAGAGCTAACTGCTATGTTTACTGAATAGGAGGCATAATGTTTAAGCACTGCATGTATAGTTCCCCTTTTTAAATTAAACAACAACCCTATGAATTAGGTATGGTTATTCTCAAGGTGAGAACTGAGATACAGAGAACTTAAACTTGCGAATAATCTGGGATTTGAATTTCTGGCAGTCTCACGAAGGAGCCAGCAATCTTAACTATTATGCCACCCTTCCTCTTATATTTTTAAATACATACAACAGTAACAGATATTTACTGAGCAACTTACCACCTGTAAGTTGAGGGGGAATAAATCAGACCTATTTCTGCACCCTGGAGCTTGTGGCATAGTAGGAAAGACAAATGCTAATCAAACTGCATGAATATATACATATGAACTATGATAAATGTTAGAAAAAACTGTGTTAAGTGAAGTGAAGTGAAGGTCGCTCAGTTGTGTCTGACTCTTTGCAACCCCATGAACTATATATAGTCCATGGAATTCTCCAGGCCAGAATACTGGAGGGGGTAGCTTTTCCCTTCTCCAGGGGATCTTCCCAACCCAGGGATGGAATCCAGGTCTCCCACATTGCAGGCAGATTCTTTCCCAGCTGAGTCACAAGGGAAGCCCAGGAATACTGGAGTGGGTAGCCTATCCCTTTTCCAGCAGATCTTTCTGACCCATGAATTGAACCGGGGTCTCCTGCATTGCAGGCGGGTCTTTTTTTACAACTGAACTATCAGTTCAGTTCAGTTCAGTTGCTCAGTCATGTCCGACTCTTTGCAACCCCATGAATCGCAGCACGCCAGGCCTCCCTGTCCACACCAACTCCCGGAGTTCACTCAGACTCGCATCCATCGAGTCAGTGATGCCATCCAGCAGGATGTATAATATATGCAATATTATTTGAGAATATATACAGGGCACACAATCAACTCTGCTTGAGGCAGATAGTGGTGAGGAGAGAAGGCCTTTCACAGGGTAATAGGAACAGGAACAATGGTACAAAATTAGGAACCTGAAATGCCTGGGCATGGAGCACATACAAAGAAGTGCGGGCAAGAGCTGAAGCTGAAGGACTGTGTTGAAGTCACACTGCTAAAGGCATGTGTACTGTGCTAAAGGGTCTGACTATTATTCAGTACACAGTGTTGAACAAAGCATTTTATAATACTTATTCCAGCTACAATGGTGGAAGAAAGACTTGGGTGATAAACAATGTTGGGCCAAAACTCCTTCAGACACTAACCTTTGCCGATAATTAAATGCCCCAGATTACATTCATATCTTTTTCACATTTTAACTGTGATATTCAGTAGAGTATGTGGAATGAGTAATTTTGGGCTGCCTCCACAATGCTCATATCCCCGCTTCTCCTCTGCCAATGTCCCCAATTTCTATTGGTGTGCCATGGGATTCCCAAGAAGGTGACTTCTCTCCTGGCTTGGGGTGAATCATGTGACCTAGACTGAGTCAATCAGTATATTCCCATTTTCCAGCCACAGTAGTTTATGACGGTGAACCTCAGGAATTTTCCTGGGAATGCTACAACAAAAGGTTCAGGAATTTTCCTGGGAATGCTACAACAAAAGGTTCTCTCTCATTTCAGTGACAAGAGTAATGCAAGGAGAGAATTCTCTATAGGTCTCTCATGTTCCTGCATGTCTTAAACAAAAGCACTGACTGCCTTTGTTCTAAACTGTCTTTTCAAGGTGTCTGTATAATGAACAGTCTTGGAAGATTAGATAGATTTTACATCTGGAACAAAAGCTGGTTTCCTTAAAGCCTTGGAAGTCAGAGATAGCTTCTCCCTCTGGAGTAAAGGGCAGTCATGCTTACTGCCTGTATAAAAGAGTCAGGTTCCCTAAATTCAGAACACTTCTCTGGTAATACAGTTGACTGCTAAGATATCATCCCTCTGAACCTCTTCATTTCACTGTGTGGGAACTGGAGTTTGGGTAGCCAGCATAAAAAAATGCTGCCTATTCTCATTGGAAAAGACCTTGATGTTGGGAAAGATTAAGGGTAGGAGGGGAAGAGGGTGACAGAGGATGGGATGGTTGGATGACATCACTGGACTCAATGGATATGAGTTTGAGCAAACTCTGTCAGATAGTGAAAAACAAGGAAGCTTAGCATGCTGCAGTATATGGAGTCACAAAGAGTTGGACAAGACTTAGTGACTGAACAATAACAACATTGCTACTGCAGGGAATAAGAAGGTGTCCTTCATCTCAAACTTAGGAGTCTCATGTCTCCTAGTAGCAACCATGAAACTGGCAGATTAACTTGAGATCTAGCAAGACACCACCTACACCAAGTGATCAAACTCAGCACCAAATCATGAAACAGACACTATATGCTTCTGGTACACAGTGGAGAGCACACAGCAAAAACGTTACCCTTGACCTAGAAGAAGAAACCGAGATAAAACTAAACTAAGGGACATTCTGTAATAACTCTTGGCAAACTTTTTCTGTACAGGCCCAGATAGTAAACATGTTAGGCTTTGCAGACTATAAAGTCTCTGTTGCAGCTATGCAACTTTCTGTTACGTGAACTGGTGTGGCTGTGTTCAATCAAACTTTATTTACAAAGACAAGTGGGAGGTCTTAACCAAAGAACTGGTTTGCCCACCTTTGTTCTGTCCCATGACAACTGTTCAAGAGTCTTTCAAAAATTTCAAAAATGCCAATATCATGAAAGAAAAAAAAAAAAGGCAAGATGACTGTTCTAGATTAAAGGGATCTAATATTATATATGACAATAAACTCAATGCTGGATCCTTGATCAAGTGGTGGACTTTAAAGTCATTTGGGGCACCATTAAAGAAATTTGAATAAGGACTAAAATTTATCCTATATTTATTTATCAATGTTATGTTTCTTCAGTGCAATAATGGAATTAAGATGTCCTTGGTTTTTATGAGATATATGTTGAAAACATGATGTCTGAAAATTATTTTCAAAAAGGAGAGAGAAAGTAGATGTGGCAAAATGTTAAGAACAAAATAAGCTATCTACTAATCTGTACCCATCAATATTATGGGTCTATAGGTGAAAAACAAACCACAACAGTTAACTGAAAAGAAAACTGATGTCTCAATGGACAATACATAATGGAGATTTTCTGGAAAACCAACTTTTTGAAACTTTAAGGAATATAATTACATTTTATTATACCAATAATCACTTCAAAATTTCCAAACGTAGAAGGTAAGATAGATTTTGCCAGGTATGTTAAAATGCCAACACCAAATTGGTTGTCTTGTCTCCATTTCCTGATCTTGAAAAAATGATTCACAGGCAGTCTTTTAATTTTTTGCTAAGGCCTAATCAATGAGATGATGTTATGCTTGTATTTGCCCTGTCAAAGCCTGTGAATGTTCAGTCAAAACATGTTTTTGTTAGTCTTAGCATTTTTTGAGAGAACCTCTCTACATTTTCCCCAAATAGCCACAACTCTACAAGACTCAAACTAAACTCCCAGCTTTCAAGTAAGTTCCTTTTCTTTTATTTCTCACCTTGATTAAGGCAGAAAATGTCCATTTGAAATGTCCATCTGGAAGAAAATGTCCATCTGGAAGGCATTCATTCCTCTGTTTCCTTGCCTTGTACCAAGTCCTGAGGCTTTTTATCTATTTACTTTCCTTCCCTACCTATCACATTAGTCAGGCCCTTCCCAGTTCTCATTTGGACTGTAGCTTCCTCATGAGTCTCCTCCTTTTTAATTCTCTCTCTCTATTGACCTGATCTTATTCCCTGACAAATCTGTTCTATGGCGTTCTGCTTCCTATAGTCTATAATCCAAACTCTCTGACATCATATAAATTGCAGCAAACTATTTCTGCACGTCCATCTCTTGCCACTTCCCTAGACACACTATATCCCTAAACTGCAAGACTATAAACATGCACGCTCTCTCCTTCCCTTCGTACGTGCTGTTCCTTCTGCAACACACCCTCTTACAATACAAGTTCTATCTTGGTTACTTGGTACCTACACAATTTCTCAATGACTTCAACACAGGCAGAGCAGTGTTGACATTTTCAGCAAAGAATAAATTTTTAAATTATCACACTAGGCTTTCCTTAGTTTTCATATTATTATAGAGGGAAGATTTTGATACCTCATGTATGCACCATATTCCAAGAATATGCTAATGAATCTTAATCTTGTACCTTTGTTCAGACCTCTCCTGAGCTCCAAACCTATATCCAACCATGATCTATTTGGAAGCTTGAGATGCTAACGCAGAAAGCTTGCAGAGCATGCAGCAGATCTGGGGTTCAAACCATCAGGTACACGGTCTCCAGCCAGCTGGTTCCCCAGACCAGGGACCTGAGAGCCATCTTTACCAATTGCCTTTCCTTCACTTCTCACACCAAATCCATCACCCAGTTCTAGTTAGGTCATTAAGAAAGTTCCCAAGTAAGTCCGCCTTCCTCATCTCTAGCCATTCCAGGCTTCCATACGTTATTGCTCAATAACTGCAACTGCTGCTCAACTGATTTTCCTACTCTCATTTTTGCTCTCTCCTGACTTTATTCACCACATAGGAACCAGATTTATATTTTCTAAACATAAATATTGTTGCAGTTTTCTTTATCTAAAGCTTCTCTTGTGACTCAGACAGTGAAGAATCTGCCTGCAATGCAGGAGACCCAGGTTCAATCCCTCAGTCAGGATGATCCCCTGGAGGACGAAACGGCAACCCACTCCAGCATTCTTGCTTGGAGAACTCCGTGGACAGAGGAGCCTGGCAGGCGACAGCTCATGGGGTCAGACACGCCTGAGCGACTGTCACTCTCCAGTGGTTTCTCACTTTGTCTTGGCAAAATGCCCCAATTCTCAACAGCCTACAAAACCCTTCTTCAGCCTCAGGTGAAGGTGCTCCCTGCTGCTCTCAGTGCCTTAGCCTCTCCCCAAGCAGCCTCCATTCAGTTGTCTCTCCCTAGGTCCTTCCTTGCCACATGTTGCTACAATGTTTAAAAATTCTCTACCCCCAACCTCCCATCCTTCTCACCTGCTTTTACTCCTATTTGGTCTCAGAAGAAATGCATCCTCCTTTAAGAGTTCTTCCCTGGATGCATCCCTTTAAAACAGTTACAGGCTGTCAGTGCATGCTATTTTCCTTCCTAGCAACTCATTTAATTTGCAACTAAATATTTGAGAGTTAGTCTCTGTTCCTCACTGGATTGAAAACTCCACTACCAAGTTTAAAATCTAAGTGCTTATCTTCTAGTTCAGTGCCTGTCATAATGTAGACAATTATTATTTTGAAGAAATGAGTAAATGATGTAAGACAAAACAATAGAGGCTAAATGTCTGGTAAAGACAAAGAGAAGCAATAACCAAAATAGACATGACTCAGCATGAAATGACCAAAAGGACTAACCTCAGAAGGTGAGCACAATTCAGAATACGTAAGCAAAATCACTATGGGCCAAGATAAAATAGAACTACTTGCAATAATATGCATAATTGATGTATTTACATTCTCTCTGATTCTGCCAATTTTCAGAACTCAAGATTAAACTGAGACTTTGGCAGTATAAATTTATGCTTCCATCCTGAGCTTGTGATCTAAAGAAACTATTTCTCTATGCTTCTTTCTTCCCTTAGAACAGGTAACATTTATGTCATGAAAATTTACTGTAATGATGAATATTTAAAGGGGAAAATAGTTTGAAAAGTATAGCATTATCATACTGTAATATGAATGAAATGGGAGAATAAAAAACAACTCTGCCTAGTGTCAGACCAGCATCATTTAAAAAAAAATGTAATACAGAATTTTTCTCACTGATGATTCTGTTCTAAAATCTGTTCAGTAGACCATATGCAGATTAACCTTAATATACACTTATGTCTGGTCCCCTCACGTCTTTTATCACAAACCTTCACTGCTAGTGTTTTTATTTTTTATTATTTTTAAATTAATTATTTTTTTAGTTTGTTTTGCTTTACAATACTGTATTCATTTTGCTACACATCGACGTG
>SJXQ01013083.1:29522-50740 GCA_006408695.1 Aepyceros melampus | reverse complement strand
CCCTCTCCCGCCCCACACCCTCTCTCTGGATTATCCCCATGCATCAGTCCCGAGCATCCTGCATCCTGCATCAAACCTGGACTGGTGATTCATTTCACTTATGATCATATCACACATGTCACACTGCCACTCTGCCAACCCATCCCATCCTCTCCCTCTCCTACAGAGTCCAAAAGGCTGTTCCATACATCTGTGTCTCTTCTGCTGTCCCACGTACAGGTTTATCATTACCATCATTCTAAATTCCATATATATGTGTAAGTATACTGTATTGGTGTTTTTCTTTCTGGCTTACTTCACTCTGTATAATCGGCTCCAGCGTCATCCACCTCATTAGAACTGAGCTAGTGTTTTTAATATACAATTAATTCTCATAGCTTCTTAAGAAAGACACTAAGATTGCGACTGAGAGCTAAATGGATAAGTACGTTGAAATGAAAGATACCAAAAGAGGAAATGTAAACAACAGTAAGCCTGTATACAGAAATATGGGATTCCCAGGTGGCACTAGTGGAGAAGAACCCATCTGTCAATGCAGCAGACATGAGAGACACAGGTTCGATCCCTGGGTCAAGAAGATCCACTAGAGGAGGCCATGGCAATCCACTCCAGTATTCTCGCCTGAAGAATCTCATGGACAGGAACCTGTCAAGCTATAGTCCACAGCATTGCAAATAGTCATACATGACTGAAGCCACTTTGCATGCACACAAGTGGAAATACATGGAATTTCATTAGCAATATATGAAGTAAGCAATTTAGAACAGAGTCTTAGTTTTAGTCCTTTTGGCTCATAGACAAAAATTAAGTCATAATACCTAATGCTGATGAGGATGTATGCAATTGGCACTCTCATGTTTTCCAGTGGCTGTGTAAATTTTTATAACTCTTTAGTAAAAATTTAACTTAGCAATAGGTTTTAAGGGCCATAAAAATATTTTTATCTTTTGAACTGGTAAGTCCATGTTTAGCAATATATCCTGAAGACATAATTCTTACTAAGAAATAAACTTTGTGCTGGAAAGTGTTTAACTCACAGTATTTATAATCACTGAAAACCTGAAATATAATATGTGAGAATGATTATCACTGTTATTATGAAGTCTGTACTAACAAAGAAAATGCTTATAAAATATATTAAGGGAAAATAGTAGAAAATAAAATTGCTCATATATTTTTCAAATCCATTCACATATAGTAGGAAAAGAGGCAAAAATTATTTACTAAGATTCTAATAGTGATTATATTAATAGAAGTAGAAAGGGAGGAGCTAGATTTTTGCTATTCTCCTTTACTGTCTTTTTCAATGCAATTTTCCTTTTATAATGAAATTAACAAAAGAAATCTTCAATGGCTCCCCACTATGTTTAATAAGATTAAATTTATGAGTGCCATCTCCTATTCAAGGTCCTCTTCAGTTCACCTCTGCTTTCACTTGAATCTTACTCCCTAATTGCATCCCTCCCTTAACATGTTCCTTCCCAGGCAGTCCAATAGTGCTACTCATTTTAAGTTTACTTAGTTGAGTAGACTTTTTTTTTTTTCTTTTTGAACATTTCCTGACCCACTCTCTGTGGGATGGAGATATATTTTAGGTGATGCAATGTGGAACTTTTAAGAAAAGTTCTCTTCCCATAAAAAGATTGTTTATGAAACCAGTAACCTATTTGATTTGGAAATAGAAAGCTCTATACTAGTATCACTATCACTACACCAGTACTTTTTTTTATTTTGTAGGCAGAAGAGTAATTCATTTTATTTCCAAGGTACCATATATATCAAAATAGGAAGTAAAGTTGCTTCAATTAATCAGTTTAAAGGAGTTGAGTTATATTTCACCTCTAGAATTTTGTTCTCTTAGTCAATATTCATTCCATCAAAATTTTAAGAGGCAAAGCAAACAAACATTCAATATTGATTTTTCAATATAATAACTAGGTAAAGCTAATGACAGGATTATAAGAACTGAGGTAGTATTTAGTGATGGTTTTAATAAACTTCTTTAGCATTTATACTTATTCAATGCCTATAAATTCTGGGTATGAGAGGCCTTAACAAACAAGTATATTTTACATCTGCATCTGATAGTGTGAACAGTAAATAAATATTTATCACATTGAGGAAAAAGTTCAAACTTTGTGGACTAATATGAAACTTAACCTATAATTTTCCATAGCAATACCCACAGTATTGGTAAGGCTGCTGGATTCCTTTCATACGCCTCTAAGGCCTATCTTTACATTGAGAATTATTATTATGGTGAGAGTTTGGTAGGACAGTCTGAGAAAGTCCTGTATCCTAAAAGTTTAGCTGACATATAGAATGGTTTTCAGAATGGCTGATGAGAATATGAAGTCATGTGCAACAGGGCACTTTTACACACAAGACATGTCCAATGTGGATAACTGAGAACAGCTGCTGTCATCATGGAGAAAATTAAAGTCACTACAAAAACAGTTCAGAGCTTTTGCACTTAAGAAGGACTCTAAGTTATGGGTAAAACAATTTTTTAAAAATGAAGAAAAAAGGTAACCACAAGGCCCTGCATGCTCACTCCATGTCCTAGGCAGTACATCAATTACTTAGTAAACTTTAATTCTCACAACTTCTGTGCCATGGAGGCAGAATAATGCAATACACCATGTGGGACTACAGAAACGGGAGAGGGGCTACGAGGGTCAAGAGTTTGGTCTCTAGGTTCAAATATATCTGGCCCTTATTATCCATACAACCTTGGGAAAATTAACTAGCTTCTATTAAGCTTCCATTTTCTCATGTATAAGGAAAGAAGAAAAATGAAGGTATTGGTAAATACTATTAAACTAGTAGTAGAAGTGTTGGTCACTTACTCGTGTCCGACTCTTTTCAATCCCACCAACTGCCTGCCAGTCTCCTCTGTCTATAGGATTCTCCAGGCAAGAATACTGGAGTGGATTGCCATTCCCTTCTCCAGCAGCTTTTTCTGATCCAGGGGTCAAACCCAGGTACCCTGCATTGCAGCCAGATTTTTTTTGCCATCTGAGCTATAGGGAAGTCCTTCATCTATAAAGAAAGAAGAAAAGTGAAGATATTGGTAAATACTGTTAAAGTTTCTTCCAAGCACATAATAGAGTTGTTTTCCTGTTTTCATTGTGGGTGGGTGATGCAATATGATTAGTTCTGACTAAATGAGTTATGACCAGAAGCGAAGAAATATTTTTGAGTCAAGGACAGAGTAGACTGGCAGGCTACAGTCCATGAGGTTGCAAAGAGTTGGACACAACTCTTTGTGACTTAGTATGCACGCTTGCAAGGCATTTAACTGTCAGTGCAAGATCCCACAGGACTCTTTTTCCTCTGGCACCACAATGGCCACGTTGGAGATGGGTTACTCTGCCAGAAAAGATCCTCAAGCAACCAGAATAAACAGAGCCACTTGTCAATCTAAATTGGCCAGATAGCATGAGCAAGAAATAAATGTAGTTTTAAGCCACTAGGATTATGGGGTTGCTTTATTACTGAAGTGTAACCTAGGCAATATAGATTGATAAAGGTAATTTTTCTTATAGTGTCATGAAGGTTTAATAGAGTAGTATCAGAATTATTTTTCACAGTGTCTAGCAAACAGTTCCCAGGTGGCTCTAGTGGTAAAGAACCTGCCTGCTAATGCAGAAGAATTAAGAGATGTTGGTTTGATCCCTGGGTTGGGAAGATCGCCTGTAGGAGGAAATGGCAACCCACTCCAGTATTCTTGCCTGGAAAACCCCATGGACAGAGAAACGTGGCAGGCTATAGTCCATGGGGTCACAAGGAATCGGACACTATGAAACTGACTTAGTAAAAGCAAACAGTAAATACTCAAAAAGTGACATCTATAAAATGATTATTATACGTTATTATCTTTTATAAGTTAGAATACTGAGGTTGTAAAATCTTCTGTAATGTGCCTCAGGCCACACTGCTGTTGAGTGAAAGAACTGCTTCTGTAACACGTACAGCCAAAGATCTGTTTATTCTTAAAGTCATCTCACTCTCCTCTTGTCATCAAACCTGGCCAAAACAAATCCCCAACCCTCTAATAATTATTATCTTTTGGTTCATACATGTGCCTTTTTTGTTAAGGCACAACCAACTTAATTGCAGACAGTCCATTGTACTTTTTGAAACGTACTTTCATGTGATTTTATAAGACAACTGTGTATGGCATGGTGTATAAAGAAAGGAGGAGAAGGCAACGGCACCCCACTCCAGTACTCTTGTCTGGAAAATCCCATGGATGGAGGAGCCTGGTAGGCTGCAGTCCACGGGGTCACAAAGTCGGACACGACTGAGCGACTTCACTTTCACTTTTCACTTTCATGCATTGGAGAAGGAAATGGCAACCCACTCCAGTGTTCTTGCCTGGAGAATCCCAGAGAGGAGGGACCCTGGTGGGCAGCCATCTATGGGGTCGCACAGAGTCGGACACGACTGAAGCGACTTAGCAATAGCAATAAAGAAAGGAAACTGCATTTCCCAGAATCCCTTGTCAGTAGGATTCTGGTTAATTTCTTCTAAGGAGTAATTTCCATGAGCTTTGAAGGCACAGGAGAAAACAACATACTTTGAGGATTTTAACTGCCTCATGGAAATAACTAAAAGTAAACAGATTGGATGTTAATCATGTTTTTACATTTGGAGGGAGTTTACTATAAACCTTGCCTCACACCACAGCAAAAGAATCAACAAACCACTACCATTACTACAAAAAAATATCAGGCCAAACTAAAGAAGTCTTCGCTGTGCAAGAGGTAAAACAATTATTGAGACACCAAACTTCCACGAACAGGAGGCAAGCTGTAGTTTAAGGAAGATACAATCTCTGCACTCAACAGGGGAGTAATGACAAGGAGCAAATTCTAAAAGGTGAAGGCAGCTTTCAGGGAGAAAAAGGAAATGCAATTCCTCGCAGAAAGTGCCTCCATGATTTCTGTGCACGTGTATGTGTGTGTCCTGGAGTGAGAGTGAGACTGTTTAGTACAAACAGCACTGTTTGTACATGGGATGGATGTGTGTGGAGGGACAGACAATTTGTCATTTAATTTCACAGGGTCTCAGAACAAGGAGAACCATGTCTAGACCTGATGGAGCATAGATGTGTCTCCTAGATATTTTGGAGACTGAGTTGGTTGTAATGACTGGTGGTTCTTCGGATTTTCATCCATGCAGAAGGACTGAGTGTGTTTTCTGCAAGGTAAGAGAAATGGAAAAAAAAATGTATTTGGCAAACAGAAGGGCATGCTGTAGAAAGAACAATGTTATGTACTCATCAATTCCTAGTTCATCTTCCTTTTCCTGGGCACACTGGAAAACTACATTTACAGACTCCCACAAATGTTACTAAGTTCTGGAATGTGAGCAGAAGGGACAAGAGTTGCTTCTGTTGTTAAGGTGGTTAAGTATATATGAACTCTGAACACACTTTTTTTTCTTTTTCTCTCCTGAGAGTAGAAGTCACCTTTTAGGTGACATAGTTGAAAGATGGAAGCAGCCTGAGACCTGAGTCACTGTTTGGACATTTCTACCTATAAATCCTCCTCCAGCCGCATTGGACTGTGACAGGGGTGAGAAATAAACCTTATAAATGAAGTCATTAATATTATGGGGCTGTTACAAAATATGCCACTAATGATTGTGATTGGACTGGTCATACTTATTGAACAGGACAAACCAGGGGAAACTGGAACAAAAAGGTCAGTGAGATCTTTAGGGCTAATAAGCAATCATGGCAATCAGGTTAAGATTTGGTTGTTTGCCAAATACGATAGTAAACTCAAACGTAGATCTTAGATCAGAAAACCGGTCTGGCATAGTGATGTCTTAATTTAGTTGTTAGTATATATGTCTGGGCTCCAGTTCCTTCACGTAAGAAACAGAGTCTTTTCAACTTTGCACCCCAGGCACACAGTGCAGAAGAGATGAGATGAAATGTCCAAACTGAGCATGAGCTTCAGGCTGTTTCTCAAAGCAGAGCAGATATGCAAGAGGAGATCATTTTGGTTGTAGAAAGTTAGTGAGCAAGTATCTAGACCCAGACTTAGGAAGCTGGGTTCTCAGGACGAGTGAGACCAGGCCAGCTATGCGCTGCATGCCATAGCGGTGCTAATCAAGAGACATTCACAGAGGTCCCTCCATTCCTTGGCCTGGGGTCATAGCAGGTTATACATCCAGAAAGAGGCTAAGTATAGAGGTTACATTAGCCAGGTTATTAGATTAAGAGATTATGCAGGCACATCCAGATATACCATATTTGCATTATCTTTTAAAATGACTATTTAACTTTGTATTATTTTTTACTTGATAACATATGTATGCGACTTAGCATGCATGCATATATATGTTTTAAAATATCATAAAACATAGGAGAATACTATCTAAATAACTGAATCTATATGTCATTAATCATAAAGAGATTCCAGGAATACTTCAAATAGATTAGTGATGATTTATGAAACTAAATAAAGAATATGCTTGCAAAATATATTCAATCATAGATATAACTAGTAATCAGTGAACAAAGGTATTCACTTTTCAAAATTTTACACTACTTTTAGCACTGAAGAGACAGGTTTGCAAAGTGATTTCCCGAGATAATGAAAGAGGCAAAGAGAATTTTATTATCCAGCACCTACATAGGGAAGATGGAAAAACATAGAACATTTTCTGTCTGGTGAAATGAACATATATCTGCATGTACAAGCATATGGGGGCAGACAAAGCAGATGGGAAATTATTAGATGAAAAGCTCTAAAGGAACAAATCAGGAAAAGAAACAAAGCCCAGAATCTTAAATTCCAGAAATGACTGTTTTTAGTGGTTACTGAACTCTTTCCACAGGAAAATGTACTAAATTTTACTAGATTTTTACAAGCACAAATTCTCTATAGTCACACACACAAATGACACTGCTTTTATATGATATAAAATTTAAAAACGGATTGATTTATTTGTTCTTAATTATTTTTTAAGGGTTCGCTATGTCCTGGCATTGTGAAAGTATTACCAAAATAAAAGGAAGGAAGAAAATTACGTGATTCTAAAAGAATTCTCTAATGTAATAAAGACACTTGACACATCAGAAGAGGCCGTTAATAAGCAAAGCAGATGTATTTAAAAGAATTGGTCATTAAGCTTCAGTATCACATCACAGAAAACGTATTTAAAATATATGTCTGTGGAGGAAAAATGATAAACATTAAGAAAAAAGATCTATCTTAAGAATAACAGATAATAGAGTAAATAGTAACAGAGGTTGGTGAATCAGGGAAACATTTACAACAGAGAATCAGCAAAACTAAAAGCTGCAGAGTCTAAGAAAACAGACAAATTTCTAGCAATCCTAATCGAAAACAAATAAGAAAATGCCCGAAGATAATAGCAAAAAGGAAAAAAGACAACAGATAAAGATTTGGTAAAGACTACAATAAAGGTTTTAAAAATAAGAGGAAACATTAAAATTTTTATGCTGATTAATTAAAATAGACTATTTTCTAGAAAATATAACATCAAAAAAACTAAAAATAGAACTACTATATGACCCAGCAATTCTACTTCTGGGATATACCCTAAGAAAATGAACACTAATTTGAAAAGATACATGCACCTTAATGTTCATAGCAGCATTATTTACAACAGCCAAGACATAGAAACAGTCTAAGAGCCCTTCAACAGATGAATGGATAAAGAAGACGTGTGTACACACACACACACGTACCTACAATGGAATACTATTCAACCATAATAAAGAATGAAATCTTGCCATTTGTAACATGGATGGACCTAAAGAGTATTATGCTTAATGAAATAAGTCATATAGAGAAAGACAAATACTCTCTTATCACTTGTATGTGGAATCTAAAAAATAAATGAATAAATATAACAAAATGGAAACAGACTCACAGATGTGGAGAACAAACTAGTGGTTACTAGTAGGGAGAGGGAAGGGGAGAGAAGAAAGCTGTGGATAGGGGATTAAGAGGTACAAACTACTACATATAAAATAAACAAACTACAAGGACATATTGTTCAGCACAAGGAATATAGCCAACATTTTATAATAACTTTATGGATGGAATACAATCTATACAACTTTTTAATTACTATATTATGTACCTGGAAGTAATATAATATTAGAAATCAACTATATTTTAATAAAAAACTAATAATTAAGAATTAACAAAAACATAAATGGGACTACAGGCCCAAAATAATTGAATAAGCAGCTAAAAAACAACTTGCCAAACAAATTTAAAAATCAAAACAAAATTAAAAACACATAAATCAGTAAACCTCACTAGACCCAGACACGTTTATAGATAAATTCTATCAAATAATGAAGGCACTGATAACCCTTATCTTAAATCACCCGGAGTAGAAAAGATTCTCCTTGGTCCATTTGATTAGGCTAGCACAACCTTTATACCAAAAATGGATTAAACAAAACATTTTATTAACTTAGATATAAAAATACTAAGTAAAATATCAGTTATCCAAAACTTTCAAGGTATTTGAAAACATGTATCAAGGTCAGGTTCAGAATTGGTTTATTCCACTGAGGCACTGTTGTTTTAAGATTAGAAAATCTATGAATATAACTCTCCACAATAAACGAATATGGGAGAAAAACCAGGCAATGATTGTAGCAGATGTGAAGGAACATTTGCTAAAATTTGACATTCACTCAAAATTCTTAGCAAAACATGTTTATAAAACATACCTACCAAGCAATGAAAGCAAACATCATAAACCTAATGACTGTATGTATGAAGAAAAACATATATGAACATACAGACACTAATTACTCCCATGTGAAACAAAAAACAAGAAGCAAATAATTTACATGTTCATTTTCAAGATTTAATCAGAGGTCTGCTATGTGCCTGGTATTGTGAAAGAATGACCCCCATCCCTCACCGCCCCAAAACGAAAAGAAAAATGCTATGATAATATCTAAAAACCAATGTAGGAAGCAATGCAAGAAGGCATGTTATCATCACTTCTATTTAACCTTATACTGGCAGTCCTGGAACATAGCACAAGAGAAAAGAAAAGAAAAGAGGCTTGAAAGGAAATAAACAATTCTCATTATTTCCAGATGATATGATTGTCTACAAAGGAAGTCAAAGATAATTGCTCAACAAAATATTAGAATAAAAACTTGACAAGATTTTCAGATATAAAGTCAACAATAAAAATCAGTTTCAACACTAAACATCAGCAACAAAGTTTGAGACATCAGCAACAAAGTTGGAAGATAAAGTAAGTACTCCATTTATAATATCTACAAAAGAGATCTAGAATAAAAATTATAACTTGGGGAATAGTTAGAAGAAAATTATAACTTTTTTAAAATCAAAGACATTAAAGAGGATCTGAGTAAATATAAAGTTACATGATGGTCATGGATAGAACACCATGTTCATGAAGTTAATTCACTTTAAATGCTAAGTAAAATTTCTCATAAAACTTGACAATATTTAACTGCAAAAGCAAAGGACCAAGAATGGCAAAGATAATTTTCAAGAAGAAAAAGTTGAAGAAATATATGACATTAGGGTAATGAAATAAAAGAAACACATAGAAAAAGCAACAAATAATACAGTATAGAAACAGACATAAAACATTTGATATATAATGGAAATACTATTTCAAAAAGTGGACGAAAGATGAACTGTTGAACGAATACACTGACTTGACTGATTTTCATCTATAAAATGAGGACCCTACTATGCTATTCAGTTCAGTTCAGTTGCTCAGTCGTGTCCGACTCTTCGAGACCCCCATGAATCGCAGCACACCAGGCCTCCCTGTCCATCACCAACTCCCGGAGTTCACTCAGACTCACATCCATTGAGTCCGTGAGGCCATCCAGCCATCTCATCCTCGGTCGTCCCCTTCTACTCCTGCCCCCAATCCCTCCCAGCATCAAAGTCTTTTCCAATGAGTCAACTCTTCGCATAAGGTGGCCAAAGTACTGGAGGAGCTTCAGCTTCAGCATTATTCCTTCCAAAGAAATCCCAGGGTTGATCTCCTTCAGAATGGGCTGGTTGGATCTCCTTGCAGTCCAAGGGACTCTCAAGAGTCTTCTCCAACACCACAGTTCAAAAGCATCAATTCTTCAGCACTCAGCCTTCTTCACAGTCCAACTCTCACATCCATACATGACCACAGGAAAAACCATAGCCTTGACTAGACGGACCTTAGTCGGCAAAGTAATGTCTCTGCTTTTGAATATACTATCTAGGTTGGTCATAACTTTTCTTCCAAGGAGTAAGCGTCTTTTAATTTCATGGCTGCAGTCACCATCTGCAGTGATTTTGGAGCCCAAAAAAACAAAGTCTGACACTGTTTCTACTGTTTCCCCATCTATTTCCCATGAAGTGATGGGGCCAGATGCCATGATCTTCGTTTTCTGAATGTTGAGCTTTAAGCCAACTTTTTCACTCTCCTCTTTCACTTTCAACAAGAGGCTTTTTAGCTCCTCCTCACTTTCTGCCATAAGGGTGGTGTCATCTGCATATCTGAGATTATTGATATTTCTCCCAGCAATCTTGATTCCAGCTTGTGTTTCTTCCAGTCCAGCATTTCTCATGATGTACTCTGCATATAAGTTAAATAAGCAGGGTGACAATATACAGCCTTGACGTACTCCTTTTCCTATTTGGAACCAGTCTGTTGTTCCATGTCCAGTTCTAACTGTTGCTTCCTGACCTGCATACAGATTTCTCAAGAGGCAGGTCAGGTGGTCTGGTATTCCCATCTCTTTCAGAATTTTCCACAGTTTATTGTGATCCACACAGTCAAAGGCTTTGGCATAGTCAATAAAGCAGAAATAGATGTTTTTCTGGAACTCTCTTGCTTTTTCCATGATCCAACAGATGTTGGCAATTTGATCTCTGGTTCCTCTGCCTTTTCTAAAACCAGCTTGAACACATCAGGAAGTTCACATATTGCTGAAGCCTGGCTTGGAGAATTTTGAGCATTACTTTACTAGCGTGTGAGGTGACTGCAATTGTGTGGTAGTTTGAGCATTCTTTGGCATTGCCTTTCTTAAGTGAATATTGATAGGACACATTTTATTGAACAGGAAAAAGAAAACTACAGAAGGTGATAGACTATACATTTTAATATATAATTGTAAAACCTACAAAATTATGATATCTATTATAGATACATACAGGCATTCAGTTAATCTATAACAACATGTGTTGAATTGTAAACAATTTCAAAACAAGGAGGAGAGAGGGTATGTTAGGGTGTACTAATCATAAAACAATTTGTATCTTTTAATTCTATTATAGGTCATAAAACCTAAGAAAATAAAAGTGTTTAAAAATTACTCTTTGGTTAACATTATCAAGTAAGGCTTTTTATATTAGTGATAATTAGAAGCAGTTTCAAAATTTCAAAATAGTTGAATATGGTATGACAACATATGAAATGTTATGATTATTAGATAATATATATATATTAAGTATAGTGTCTGGCACTTGATCAGTATTAGCAAGCATCACTATTACTGCTACTACTACTATTACTTTTATTAAATAAGCACACAAGCTAAGCTGATACATGGAAACACATACTGAAACAACATTCAGTAGAAAAGCAGAATACTAATTAGAATGTTTTATAAATTAAAGCAACCATAAAATACAGTCACATCCATTAACAATGACTTTAAAATAACTGAATCTGGTAAAATTAAATGTTTATTAAATGACTTAATTTGTAAATTGAATTATATGTCACTAAAATTTCTCAAAATTCTACCTTATTCAAGTTTCTAGTTTACTTTGCTAATAGGCATAGGCATTTAAAAAATCATTTAAGAAACTACAAATGTGACTACTAGTTTCATTTTGAATAAAATCTCCTTCATAAATGATGCACGATCCCTGAAATCATTAACCTCTGAAAATAAAAATAATTTAACAGTTGCTTCTACTACATAACTGTTTACTTGATAACTGCACTATTTTTATCACACATTTTATAGTTAATACGACTTGGTTTACTAAAAGAAACATTTATAAAAGCACTAGGAGGATTTAGTGACAAAAACTATTATGTGCTTATAATTTTAATTTTACCAACTGAGCTATCAGGGAATCAGAAAGGAAACAGATTATCTTGTATTTTATACCTTCACCCAGCACTGAATTAAATGGACAGTCCTTCTTATACAATAGCCTGAACTTTTTTTTTAACCAAGGTCAACAAGAACATAGCAAGTTCAGTGGGAAGTCTAGGTCATACACCAAAGGGAGAGAGAAGAAAGAGATTTCCCCCTCAGTTCCTGGACCCTCTTCAGGGTTTATACTGTGACCAATGAATATGAGCTATGAGGCTTATTTAGAGCCACTGGCATTTGTATTAGCCAGAAGAAGATTTTGTCTCTTCTCCTCAAATCATGATCATACTAGGTTACAAGAAGCTATGTCTGTGTTTTACACCTCTTTAAAAATCTGTTTAATGTTCCCTTCTATTCAGCTATTCCAGTTACTTGTTTGCATATGTAGTCTATCCAGCATGGGGCATGAAATGGTTATATGAACACGTCCTTGAACTAACAGGGCTGGTGATCATTGCTCATCCAGGAAGTATCATGGCACTGTGTAACGAAGGTATCATTTATTTTTTCCAGTAGACTCAGGTCAAGAAGAGGTTTTCCTATGTAAGGGAGAGAAATACAATCCTCCCCATTGCCTAAGAGCAGAGACAACAGCTAGCAGAGGGAACACAGATGAGGACAGATGGCTTAGACTAGAGAGACATCTCCAGAGCCAATGGGACACAGGCATTTCTGGATTACCATTTTACATCTCCAGCCATATAGGGATCAGAAATATTTAGCTGTCCAAGGCACATACAGCTGTAACTAGAGATGTCTGTGAAAGACCGCTATGGAGGCCAAATGAAGTCACATGAGTACCGAGGATACACATCACTCTCACAGTTCCCTAAGTCATTCTAGAAAGGACATACCATCCACATTTTGTTTTTTATATCAACTACATTTTGAAGGTGTTTTCAGCTTCAGCTTTCAAAGATCAACTGCTGGAAAAAAGACCTTTAATACAATCTGGGTGAAAGAGTTAGTGCCTTATAATCTTGTGTAGCTCACATGCTCTGCCTCATTTCTGGGGATTTGAAACTACAAGGATTTTAATCACGTCTAAAGTAAGCAAAGCTAAGCAAAGATCAGCGTGTTCATGTAAATTTAAATGTGCTCATGTAAGATCACAAAAAAGCTAAAGTCACAAACTGCAGATTAACCAATGAAGCAATTTCTCTATTTAATTAGCTTGGTCATGAACAATACAGTGAGACTCACAGAGGATAATCAATGCACAGTAATTACTGATTCTCTTATGCCTGAAATAGTCCAAACTGGATTAATTTCATAAGAATAAAAGAATCCCTTAAAACAATTTTTATGACAGGTTTCAAGATTATCTTACATTTAGAAAGTGATTCATCTAAGGTCTCTTCACCTAAAAGTAGGTATACCAATAAAAATGAAGATAACGAGCAAATGTTACCTAAAAATGTTTCTCAAATCCTATATTTTTCAATGCATTTGTTTTGGTGAGCATATTTTTGACACTGAATTTTTAACAGTAAACAAGATTTCTTCTAGAGAACTGAAGTTATGTAAGTTTGTATAGAAAATATATTAGTGAAAAAGATTTTAAAAAATAGTCTTATCTGGAAAGAAAAGCATAATAATTAAAACAATTTCCCAGAAAAAAAAAGGTGGAAAAAGTTTCATAAAAAAGATTTTTAAAAAATTAAAAAAAATAACTGTAGACTCTTACTGTAGATGCTAAGTAATGACTCACACTTAACTTGGTTTGCCTTTAAAAATAAAGTCAAAATCATTTTTATAATAATGTGCAATTAAAACTAAAGACAAGAATCCTTTAAAATTTTGCCCACAATGTACTCAAGAAAATTTGGAGAAAATTTTATCTTAGAATTAGAGGAGACCAAAAGGTAGCTCTACAAATATCATAGGACTTCCTTGGTGATCCAGTGGTTAAGAATTCTCCTGCCCATGCAGGGGACACAGGTTTGATCCTTGGTCTGGGACGATTCCCCATGCCTCAGGGTAACTAAGCCCATGCACCACAGCTGCTGAACCTGTGCACAGCTCCTGAGGCCCATGTGTTCTAGAGGCTGGGCTCTGAAACAAGCCACTGCAGTGAGAAGCCCGTGGAGCACAGCCAGAGAGTCGACTTCGCTCACCACAGCTAGAGAAAGCCTGTGCATGGGTAAGAAGATCCAAAATAGTCAAAAGTAAATAAAAATGTAAAATATACAGTGGCCAATTAGGAATATCATATACACCTAGTATATAGGAGAGTGAGCGAGTGAGTGAGTGAAGTTGCTCAGTCGTGTCTGACTCTTTGTGACCTCATGGACTGTAGCCTACCAGGCTGCTCTGTCCATGGGATTCTCCAGGTAAGAATACTGGAGTGGGTTGCCATTTTCTTCCCCAGGGGATCTTCCCAACCCAGGGATCAAACCTGGTTCTCCCACATTGCAGGCAGACGCTTTACCCTCTGAGCCACCAGGGAAGCCCAGTATATAGGAGAAGTTCTACTTAAAAGATTTAAGATTTGGAAAGGGGCTCTAAAATTAATGCAATCACTCTTCTGGGTGTATCAAATAAATTCTCACAATATATTTTCAGTTAAATGAGTTTTTCTTCTCAGTAGCAAAACAAAATATGTGCATTTTGAAATTGCCTTAATAAGGAAAACAAAATTTTACACATTATACCCTTTATTCTATCATATGTATGATAGTTCATATCAAAAAGTCTTAAAACAATACATGCGGACAGGGTGTGGAGGAAAAGGAACCCTCTTACACTGTTGGTAGGAATGTAAACTGGTACAGACATTACAGAGAACAGTATGGAGGTTCCTCAAAAAACTAAAAATAGAGCTATCAGATGATTCAGCATTTCCATTCCCAGGCATATGTCTGGAGAAAATCATAATTCAAAAACATACATGCACCCCAATTTACAACAGCCAAGATATAGAAACAACCTAAATGTCCATTGACAGGGGAACGAATAAAGGAGACGTGGTGTGTGTATGTATATACACACACATACAGCAGAATATTAGTCAGAAAAAGAATGAAATATTGCCATTTGCAGCACATGGATGGATTTGGATCTTATCATACTAAGTCAAGTAAGTCATACAAGAGAAAGGCAAATAATATATGATATCACTTATGTGTAGTATCTTAAAAAATGATACAAATGAATTTATTTATAAAACACAAACAGACTCACAGACTTAGAAAACAACTTATGGCTACCAAAGGGGAAAGGTAGGGGTGAGGATAAGGAGGTTGGTGTTAACATATACACACTACTATATACACAATAGATAATCAACAAGGACCTACTGTATAGTACAGGGAACTCTACTCCGTACTCTGTAATAATCTACATGGGAAAAGAATCTGAAAAGTAATAGATGTACGTATAGTACAACTGAGCCACTTTGCTGCATATTTGAAACTAATACAACATTGTAAGTCAACTATACATCAATGTAAAATACAAAAAAGTAGTGGGCAATACAAAAATATCACTGTTAAATAGTAAGTGTGTGGAGCATTTTTAGATGACTATAATCCTGGATTACACAGTAAATATAACATATAAAGTATATATTTAAGACCACGAGGTCCAAATAAATTGGGGTGGTGGTGCTGAGGGAAATGCAAGCAACAGAACACGGAAACACAAGAAGATAAAGAGTCTTCCTAAATGTTTCTGCCTAAAGAGCAGAGATAGCCTACCTTGGTTTTTGGAGATGGCTTTTGTGCGTCTCTTTCAAATCTTTTGTTAGAAGGATGTTCTTACAATTGGCCTCCTATAAAAGAAGTATGAAAGAAACATTAGAGACGCAAGAACGCTGGCCCTAATCAGAAATTACCCTAATTCACTACCCTAACCAGTGAAAATCATTTCTGGGTTGAGTTCTTCACACCAGAAGCTAGTGAGACAATAGTGAGAAGCCAAAACATTTCTTTTCTTCATCACATACAACAGTGAAGTAACATAAGACAGTGACAGAATCAGTTTGGTACCTATAGGACATAGATATTCTAAGATAATATATCATGTCACTTACATATTCACAGACAGCTCACCTCTGCTTTGGAGAACTAAAGAGTAATTTTCCAAGACATCAACACCAAACTTTGAGTTTCCAACTTTCTCCAAGTATTTCACAAATGGGTTTTGATTCTATAAATATTTTATCATAAAACAAATTCCTTCATATTATTTAGCAAACTGCTACTGAATAGTGACAATATCAATACCTGAGAAAAATATCAGAGTATCTGTTTACAAAATAATTAAGCTTCTAAGTCCCTGGTTCACGTCAATATAGTACATGCAAAAATAAGAGCAGAGATTACGGGTAGCTTACTTGGGGTTGGATAGATTTACTATTTATTTCTACATAATACCTGTATGCAGGTCAGGAAGCAACAGTTAGAACTGGACATGGAACAGCAGACTGGTTGCAAATAGGAAAAGGAGTACATCAAGCCTGTATATTGTCACCCTGCTTATTTAACTTGTAAGCAAAGTACACCATGAGAAACCTTGGGCTGGAGGAAGCATAAGCTGGAATCAAGATTGCTGGGAAAAATATCAATAATCTCAGATGTGCAGAAGACACCACCCTTATGGCAAAAATTGAAGAAGAACTAAAGAGCCTCTTGATGAAAGAGGAGAGTGAAAAAGTTGGCTTAAAGCTCAACATTCAGAAAACGAAGATCATGGCATCTGGTCCCATCACTTCATGGCAAATAGATGGGGAAACAGTGGAAACAGGGGCTGACTTATTTTTTTGGGCTCCAAAACCACTGCAGATGGTGATTGCAGGGGTGAAATTAAAAGACACTTACTCCTTGGAAGGAAAGTTATGACCAACCTAGATAGCATATTCAAAAGCAGAGACATGACATTGCCAACAAAGGTCGGTCTAGTCAAGACTATGGTTTTTCCAGTGGTCAGGTATGGATGTGAGAGTTGGACTATAAAGAAAGCTGAGCGCTGAAGAATTGATGCTTTTGAACTGTGGTGTTGGAGAAGACTCTTGAGAGTCCCTTGGACTGCAAGGAGATCCAACCAGTCCACCCTAAAGGAGATCAGTCCTGGGTGTTCACTGGAAGGACAGATGTTGAAGCTGAAACTCCAATACTTTGGCCACCTGATTTGAAAAGACCTGATGCTGGGAAAGATTGAGGGCAGGAGGAGAAGGGGACGACAGAGGATGAGATGGCTGGATGGCATCACTGACTCGATGGACATGAATCTGAGTGAACTCCGGGAGTTGGTGATGGAGAGGGAGGCCTGGCGTGCTGTGATTCATGGGGTCGCAAAGAGTCGGACACGACTGAGTGACTGAACTGAACAGTCTACACACCTTATTAAAATTTGCTGGGATTATTTTGTTTCTAAAGGAAACAGTGTATTATTAGTATATAATATCCCTAAAGGAAATACTA
Source organism: Aepyceros melampus (assembly GCA_006408695.1). Classification (NCBI taxonomy): domain Eukaryota; kingdom Metazoa; phylum Chordata; class Mammalia; order Artiodactyla; family Bovidae; genus Aepyceros; species Aepyceros melampus. The sequence continues at coordinate 33,166 of SJXQ01013083.1, read as the reverse complement.
CTACTACTCACTACTAATAAATAATTACTAAATTATAGGCTATATCAGGCATGGTGCTAAAGACTTTGCATTTATAACACCATTTCCACCTCAGCAATCTATGAGTTAAGTACTATAATTGTATTATCATTATTCCCCTTTGAACTATTAACATTACACAATAAACGTGTACAGAAGTTAAGTAAATTGCCTAATGTCACACAGGATTCAAAGATGGTTTTAAATTACTTTAAAGCCTGAGCTCTTATCATCTATAGATACTACTTATCATCCAATATACTCAACATCTTAAAAGAGTAGGTTGTAGAACTACAGCATTTTAAAGCCAAGAGAATTTTTAAAGAACCAGTGCTCACTACCCTCCTCTGATTTTACAAGTGAGAGATGTGGATCTTGAGGTGATGTGACCAAAATCACACAGCGCGTGGGGCCTGGGCCACAGGTCTGCACGCGGCACCTATTCTCTGCTTTGCAGGGAGCAGTATTCCCAGACTCAGGAGATCAGAGCCTCTTGTGAGCTGGAGTAGGGGGTGTGGGGGGTGTCACTGCGGTGCTGCCAACACACTCCGCTGCCTGTGGCCTCGCGCACAGCCCTAAGTATGGATCAAGGGTACATTTCTGAGATGTCCAACTAAATGAGCCTTCTAGTCCTACCCATTCCCACCAGTCACAACACCTGCTGGTGAAGCTATTTACTGGAAATAGTGAATGAACCCATTCCCGTTTCTGACTCACTGTGAGAGGAATAAACTATAACCAGAATGACATTTAACAGGTCCAAGTTATTAACTGCATAATGTGTTGTGTAATTTGGCTACACTTGGGTAATATAATTAGGTATAATCCTTATACCTCTTTTTAAACTACTAGTATGTAAATGTTAGAATGTGATGAGAAGAAAGAAGACTGATTGGTAAGGGAAGTTAATAGGAATAACTGATCTTTGTTTATGTCTGTCTGGGTTTATAAATGCCTATAATTCTTCCTCATGCATAAACTAGAAGTGACGGTATTCCCTTTAAAAGTGATGGTATCACCCTTATTTTGCCTCCTTGTCCCTGTGAATTAATAAATATAAAGCTGTGAGTCAGCTTTTCCCTAAAAGACTCTGAAAGTGCTTTCTGTAAACGTTTAACTGAAAATGCCACCTACATAAATTCTTTTATTTTTTGTTTTATGACTTCAAATTCAGACAACAGAGTCATTGTGAAGTTTAGTAGTCACAGCACAAAATGCAGTCAAGAGATCTGCTTTCTCATCTTAGTTCTTGAACTAACCATCTCTAGGAAGCCAGGCAAGTATTTTAACCTCTTGGATCTCTCCCTCAGTTCAAAGATCTATAAAACAAAGGGATTGGATTATATGCGCTCCAAGAATCTATCTTGTCTTAAATGTCAAGATTTCATGATTCTTCCAGGAAACAATATTTATTGACTAAAAGGTAAGCTATGTCCTCTTCAGAGCTGCATTTCCAGAGTGCCACCAGAATGCTGCAGAGGTGTGGGCACCCCAGCAGTGGCAGTGAGCTATAGAACACCAGAACATTCCCTGCAGGGTAGTGTTACTCAGATTTCTACAGAAAAACTAAGTAATTCAACTAGTAGCTTAAATCAGTAATTGGTAATAACTTAATTTATTGATTTAAATCAGATATAGTGTGGAAACTCGGTAATATATTACGAGAAACAGTTTAAAAGATTAAGCCTTTTTAAAGTTGTGCTTTTAAAAAGCCACTTATACTTGTAGGCATATACCTGAGAATTAAAAACATATGTCCACACAAAACTTTTGAGTGCTCACAGTAGCATTATTCATAACAGTCCATAAATGTAAATAGCCCAAATGTCTATCAACTGATGATCAAATTTTAAAAAATGGTGTATTCACACAATGGAATACTGTCCAGCTATAAAAAGGAAAAGTACTAATATCTGCTAATAACACCATGAAAACAATATGCCAAGTGAAAGAAACCAAGCACAAAATGATAGACATATTGCGTGATTTCACATATATGAAATGTCCAGAATAGGCAAACAGCAACAGGAAGTAGATGAGCGTCTGTCAGGGTCTTGGGAGTGACAAAAATGTTCTGGAATTAGGTAATGGTAATGGCGTGCTGTGATTCATGGGATCGAAAAGAGTCAGCTGAGCGACTGAACTGAACGGTTGTACAACTTTGTAAACATGCTAAAACTCAATAAACTGCATACTGTAAACAAGTGAATTGAATGGTACATAAACTGTATCTACATTTAAAAAGCAAGGCTTTTAAAGCTAATCCCCAATTCTCAGGGCAAAGGGAAGGAACCTCAGGTTTGTGTTTAAACTCTCCCCTTAGAAGAAATTCTTTGTAAAGGTTTGAAGGGGGAATGTTTTTGTTTGTAAGTATTAAACTAATGTGTGCACGGAAATTCTCTTAAATATTAACTAAACCCTATTATGTGTGGCATTCCAATGCTGGTCACTGGAGGATGGAATGATAAATTAGACATGAATATATTATGCAGGGTATATTTATATATTTTTTAAACATTTCAACTGCTTGAATGAGGCTTCTGACTGCCCATTCTAATGACTGAGCAACAATCAATTGTTTAAATCTATTGTGTCACTTTGGTATCATGAAAACATCACTTTAAAACACAATAGGGAAAGAAAAAAAATACCTTGTTTGTCACGACTTTGTTGACTTTACCATTCACCTATTAATTAAATTAAAAATATAAACACAGTTGCTGTTCCCACAGCCAAGCCCACTGATCCCAGATATCCACAGCGTGTGCCTGCACTTCATCCAGGTCTGTGTTCAGTTTTTACTAGAGAGGATGCCCTCCCTGAACACCTAATCTATGTCACTACTGCTCTCCTCACCTGTTGATGCTATTTCTTCACTGCGCTCAGCAATATATGACTTTAATACTATGTGGTTTCAATTCTTCACTATCCATCTCACTCTGCTCTATGAGAAGACCTATATCACTCACAACGTGAGAAGACCTGCTGCTTCTGCTGCTGTGTCGCTTCAGTCGTGTCCGACTCTGTGCGACTCCATAGATGGCAGCCCACTAGGCTCCTCTGTCCCTGGGATTTTCCAGGCAAGAACACTGGAGTGGGTTGCCATTTTTATCCTATCATTTATGAATATATTCACAGGACCCAGTACAGTTTGGCACATACCAGAAGCTCAATTGTTGAGTGAATGAGTAAACCAAATCAATGAACAATATCCCTTTCTAATTTTTTGCAATCTTTTATGCATTCCTCTTGTTTTTAATTCCCTCCTTAATCAGCTTACACTTCAGGACCTTTCATTCCTTTTCTAATGCCCTTCATTTCCTTCCTCTGGTCTTTAATCACTGCATTTATCTCAGAAAAGGAAGAATCCAGTGATATGCCTTCTCTGCGTTGAGAATGGAGCACTGAAAGTGGCTGGGGAAAAAAATTATAGGATTGGTTGACTGCCATGTTAAATGTATTAACATAAATCTTCACAACAATCCTGCTATATTTCTTTAGTAAGGTTTCTATTCTCCAAGATGCTAGTTCATGTCTCCTCCTCTTTTCTCAAACCCCTTTCCTTCCATTTTTGCTTCACTGGAAAAAGAGATGCATCAGAGAAAGTTCTCATCACCCTGTCTCTT